>JAEAOA010002087.1:940000-1531920 GCA_016746295.1 Potamilus streckersoni
GGGATATAACTGCTACCACTAGCTCGCTGTTAACAAATGTGTGTACTGCCAACAACATTCATCAGACTGGAATATACTCGCAATTGAATTTTTAATCAAAATATTTAGGATTAGGATGTAATAAATTGATTACATATTTGTTTAACATAGTGTACTGAATGTTATGACCGTGATGAACCAAGACATACTCTTAGCCGAAACCTCCAGCCATACAGACAAACTGTTGCGCTCTCCAAAGGAATCAAACAAAGAGAGCAAGACAAATATTATCAAGTCAATAGTACAAACATCATTTTCTATGTCAATTGCCAACTTTACAGTCGACACACATGGACGGATATTTGACGTTTTTAGATCTTTTGAAATCATGGGAATTTCATGAGATCCCACTGAAAAACAAAATTCTCTTAAAACCATTTAAAAACAATCATGAAGCACACAAAATGATCAACAATATGCTTAAACTTTTATCAAGAACTATGCATATGAAGAACTATGCATTTTAAGCTATTTACACATGTTATTACAACAATAATAGTGATGTATGACAAAGAATGAAACATTACGACTTACAAAATGATTTCAGACTTTTGAGAAATATAATGAAAATCTAGAAGTGTCAACAATGTCATTGAAAAATGTTGTGTTAGTGAGAGTCTGCAAGAAAATTTCGGCGTTGACAAAAAGCTCGATACAATATCGTGCGATTTATGAGTTTCCTGTTGCGACTAAAAATGCATTAGTTTTAAACCTATTGCTCTAAAAATTTTAATTCATCAATTTTATTTTTTATTTAACAAGATAGTTTAGCCTGGACCTGGACAGCCTACGATTTGGAAGGCCTTTTAGCCAGAACAGTTTTTTTTTTGTGGTTGCTAGATTTGTAAAGACATCGCGACATTTTGTCTCCTTGGAAAAAAAAATTTTCAGAACATAATGCCTAAAAATGGTAATATCTGGACTTGACGATGACGTAAACTTTGAACCTATGAAGTTGGTTATTATAAGGTTACAACTACTCGAAGAAAAGACAATCTCCTACAATAATTGAGACCAGTGCATCGCCATATTGCACGAAAATGTGGTACTGAGGGAGAAAGCGAACAGCCAATGCCTGCCATAAGTAAGATCGGATAAGCTCTTTCTACAGCCGTCCTTATTACTACCAATCATGTAAGATCCTGCCCCATTAACGTGTTATTTTCTAAATCAAGGTTAGAATAATTCCTTCCTCTGATCAATAAACAAATGTTCCGTTACACCGGTATATGCCGGCTTTTACCGAATAATAATGCCTTTGTAGTGGTAAAATAATAGGATCTTAGTATTCACTTGCCGACACTGTAAAATGTGTTTTAAGTCTTGAAAGTCAACTGTCTCAACAAAGTCTGTAGGAAGCTGGCCCATTCTTTTCATATAGTCGTAGTCCCATATCCATGCCGACTTTGATCACTGATTGTCGGTTACAATACAGCACAAGAAGAACAGTCGGCTTATCTCTTTCATGTGTACGAGCGTCTTATATTTTATACAATATGAAACAATAGAATTTAAAGCACTCCTTTTTCTGTTTCATAGACGCTAATTCAAGCAGTCATGTTCTGCTTCTTTCCGTTTGCGATGATGAATCTTTAATCATGGCACAGTTGTTGATATGTTCATTTTTTAAAAACCAATAATGATAGATCAAAACCAGTTCCCAGTACAAATGCTACAGACAAAGATGAACATAACATTCAAATTTTAAAGCATTATTTGCCAAAGGCTTATGCACCTTCTATGACATATTTTAAATTCAAGTGTGGAAAAATCAACTACTGCAAAGAAATTAAGAACCAACGACTACAATGAAGCCTTGGTAGAAGACTTTTCAATCTCAAAAAGTAAAGAAGATTCTGAAGGAGAAATATAATTATATTGTACTGTACGTGAAAGGGCAAAGATAGTAAATGGATTTACAGAAAGACCAAACAACTGTCAATGATCAGCACTGGTTAACCATCGAAATATTTCAAGCCATATAATTAAAGTAGGCATCCTTAAACAGCAACAAATAATGCTTGCTGTTGTAGTAAATACTCAGAGCAAGACAACAACTGAATTAGAAAAACAAATGAAGTCTATAATTTTGCTAGTTCATGAACATGTTGCAGATTCTAAGTATTCAAAGCTGGTGGAGCTATTGAAAGATTGTGGATACACATCTCTTGAGAATGACAAGACCTATTAACACCAAAATGCAATAGAATAAATGGAAATTGCCCTCGCCAAAGTTACCACGGAATAATGGATAAGCTATACTGCAAAGTCCATATGTAGGTATGATTATTAATGAAACTGTAAACGTGACTATAAACAAAATATCTAATGGAAAACCTACGACTGTCTTTATTGGAAACTTTACAATATTTGATGAAAAAGGTGAAACAATTACAAAATATGTGAAGGATTATCAGACATATTTCACTGGAAAATGTCATCCAAGAGACACAATTTCTAGGGTACACTATTGTGTTTGGTTTTTATTTGATACAAAGTTCATTCATCGAAACAAGTAGGTCCATTTAACCCACATAACTATCTACCCATCAGCAAATCCCACCCTTTTATTTTAAAGAATAATAAATCGCCAAGTTTTTTGGTGTAATTCAGTTTAAAAGATCTACTGAAGTTTTAAGCTTTCTGCCAGAACTTGACTCTGTAGCATGTATATGCAGATCTGTGCTTTCATGAGTAATTGTATAATCTACAGCACGTTTTTTACGGGATAAGCTCATGTCGAGACCATCAACTTTAAGTCGTCCCAGGTAGAAGCAGGATTCATCTGTTGTGAACTGTACATCTTTCTTGCTACTAGCATAAATAGGAATTGTCAAGTAATTCTTTTCAGGATTCCCTGGATGACGTCCTTTTCCTTCATGTACAATTTGACCATGTTTTATTAAAGAACCCTCCTTTAAAAATATTTTGAAAACATCTATACAGCATCGTCTCCCATCTTCATAAACTATCAGTTTTTCAACTGGATGGATCCCGTCAATGAAAGCGGTACCATTACCAACGCCATATGTATATCTAGCGACTCTATACACGATGGTTGATTGATCGTGGCCATATAACACAGCTCCCTTCAGAACCACGAGACCAGCATCATGAGGAACCAAGACTTTCCACGAAGAAAATTTGTCTTGAATAGCACAGCTTAGCATCGGAGACTCAGAAAAGCCCCCAACTAAGATAGCCACCGTTATCCCATACTTCTCATTGTTGGCGTAAAATACTTGCAGATGTTCTACTACGTTTCTCACTGACTTATCAAAAAAGCTTCTCACCAGGGAATTATCCAATCTCAGTTTGTTTCCTTTAAGAACATTAATCTTTGCTGCGAAAAGAGTTTGACTGATCGCGTCGGTAAGGGTTTCTTCGGTTTCTCTCTGAAATGTTTCGACTAATGTCAATGGCAATGTGAAGGTGAGATATTCTGTCCCATCTGGAGATGCCTTCCTTTTCTTCACTTCAAAGTCACGGAAGAGTCCAATATAGTCTTCTGTGGCTTCAGCTTTGAATTTTTGAAAAACAGTATTTCCGAATATCTTGATCAGAAATTGTTTGAATGTTTCATCTACTTCCTGTCCTCCCCATGCGCCGCCTGTCGCCTTATGAATCTCTTTTAAGTTTCCGTCCTCCATTACTTCATGAATCGTTATATCAACCGTGCCACCTGGAACTCAGAGTTATTTGTATTTTTATTGATGGAAGATTCACAAACAAATAACATATAATTAATGGATACTTCAGTGATCGACCTTTTGCGAGAATTTATTAATGAATATTTACATCATAACTGCAAATTGTATGTGATAATTAACAAGCAATATTACTCTCAACTTAGTGACTACAGGAAAATACCAAAACCACATATGAGGATTTATATAACAAGCATATAAATTATGACTCTTTCTGGCTACATTAATTGTGATGGTTTCATGGTTTAACTCATTTGTGCAGGTAAAATTCTATTAATATAAGGAATCGTTGTGAGTATATTTTTTTCAACAAAAAAAAGACGATAAGATCCACAAGATTAATGCACTTTTCCAGGAATAAATTTAATTCGACTATATCAAAGGCGTTATGTGTGTGTGTGTTTGTGTGTGTGCGTGTGACATCATAGACTTTATGAAATGTGATTTAACTAATTGATGTGTGTACCACATATGTGATCGGAGTGCATTTCATGGATAGTCAAATGAATCACGTGACAATTAATGCGTCCAAAAATATGTATAGTATAATAAACTGTAATCTGCAAAGGGCTCTCTTAACCAATTCAATACTTGCATGAATTATGCTAAACCGTTGTCAACTGGAAGTTCTAATAACGGGCCCATATTATAAATATTTTTCTTCTAAAAAATGAATTACCACAAAATATCTCAACTTCACATCCACATCACAACTTCACAGTTGTATTGCAATCTTAGAACTCTATGGTTTCTCCTTGTTAGATCTCCGTTATGTAGCAAAAATACTTAAATACCATAAGATACAAATCACCAGTCAAACACCAAAATACAGGAAACTACTTTCCTATTCTATCCCTGTGTCAGCTGAATCACGATTATAAACCTGATTTCACCTATATCACTCCACCATAGTAACAATAAAAGTCGACTCCAGATAATGGAACAATCTCTTCATTATTCCATTGACAGAGTATCAGTCACTATCACAAATATTTCACATGAAGATACACAGTCAGTCAACATAATTAGACTTCAATAGGAACTACTTGGCTAAAGGCCCACTTATCATTTCTGACCTGGACACACTAGAAACAAAACCATGCCATTAGGAAATCTAATTTACACTGCATTCTGTGACGTTTGCTTCTAGATAATGGCTATTTACTCGGGCTAAAGAATAGTTTTCCAACACCGTCTTCCTATAATCAAACAACAAATCGCTAAAATCTAATAACTCTATAAAATGGAGATGTAAATACAATACTATTGTAATTAAAAAAACTTAATTCAGTTCCTAACATCCCCCAGCAAACAGATATCACCAGAAAATATTTTTGAAGATATTTCAGGTCTAAATAGTGTATTTTTTTATGACAAACATGCTTTTTAACATGGTATTTGAAAACTGTCTATACATATAAATTATTCAGATATAAAATCATAGCAGTTAACTGTAGTTTTTC
This sequence comes from Potamilus streckersoni, assembly GCA_016746295.1. Lineage (NCBI taxonomy): Eukaryota > Metazoa > Mollusca > Bivalvia > Unionida > Unionidae > Potamilus > Potamilus streckersoni. The sequence goes on from JAEAOA010002087.1 coordinate 945,210, forward strand.
TATCCATCCATCATCCAACTGTTACTTGAAATCCAAGACAAGACCAAAATCTACTTCAGCATAATCAACAAATAGACCGCTTTCGTGTGCTATTTATTTTTATCTTTTCTTTTAAAAGTTTGAATAAATTATGAATTTCAAAAGAAATGAAAAACAATTTCATTTTTAAGCATTACTATTGCAGGTTGTACCAAACAATAAGTCTCAAACACCTGATACTACTCGTGTTTATATATATATATATATATATATATATATATATATATATATATATATATATATATATATATATATATATATATATATATAATGAATTTCTCTTACAATCTTAGTTCATTGTGTCTTGTTTAAGTATTACTCATTACTGATGGTACCACGAATTTTAATTATTTATGTCATGGATTAAGATTTATCAACATTGGTTGCATCATTGACACGGACAGTCTTAGAGAGTTCTTTGTGTGGTGATTAACGATTTATCAAATTTGATTGTACCACTGATTTTAAAACTCGTTACTCTAAATGTGATTATGTAATAGGTCTAGCCAACTTTGTAACTATTAAAATCTGACATGTAAAAGTAAATAATACAAATTGCCACAGCTTGTATCTGTGTGTGTCCGTGTCTGTGTGGGTGTGTATATGTGTATGTGATTACCTCCTGCATCAATAACGATGTAACGAGTTCCAGGAGACAAAGGTACTATCGCTGTTGTACCATCCGATGACTTTGCTTCGAGAGGAATATGCCTGCAGTATAAAGATGCCGCTTCTGGTTCCAAGGCAATGAGCAGCTGATCGTTGTTGATGCCAGCCTGTGGAAAAGTAAAAATATAATTTTAATTATTTACTTGCGTACAATAAGAAAAGTACATTGTTCGTGGTGGTGGTGATTGCCATATTTGCCATTCCTTTTATTATTACTATTATTATTATTATTATTATTATTATTATTATTATTATTATTATTATTATTATTATTATTATTATTATTATTATTATTATTATTATTATTATTTGATTTTTATAATGAGGAGAAAATAAATGCACCATTTCCTTCTTACAGGAAAATTAAGCGATGGGTCAAAAACAAAATTTTCACTTCAGTCTAATGCTGTCCGTACTGTATGTATTCCAAATATTTTTTTTAATGTTTACTCTTGAAACCTAATGTTTATCAATCGATAATAATTGCTTGTTCACATTATAGAACTGTTACAAGTAAAATTGTATTTTTGTATTTTGGCATTAGGTGTTATAAACTTGCTGCTATTGGGAACTGAAATGAAAAAGTCTTTAAATAAATCGTTCAGTATAAAGGTGCATGGTTATAACTCTTAAAGTGATTAAGCGGTATTTTTCCGATGGTACGTACTACAAAACTTTTTCCCAGTATCGGTACGTCGGAAGTTTCCGTCAATAAGGAATGTACGAAAATTCGAAGAAATCTGGTCATGACTTTAATGTTATTAAGAGCGTGTTTTCATTATTCTGGTTCAAACAAATTATCTCTTTAACAAAACGTTTTATCTCTCACCTATTAATAGTGTATAATATAAATATAATTATATTTTTGACCCTTTAATTACATGTTTGACACGTACGTGTCACGTGTGTCAGAGCGGTGGCCAAATCGAACGCTGTTGAACATTCAGGACAAATCATACTTTTGGAAGAACAAAATATTCGGATTGCCTTTGTTATTTATTAGCATATATGAATATGTTAAGTACACGTATTCCTTTGTAAGACTGCTAATCCTCCTACGAATTTCAGCTCAAAATGCTTTCCTCTTGAACTTCACGTAATTTCTCCAGTTTACTAAATATCTCCTGTTTGTTGCCTAAATGTTTTAATTGTACATATCATGCCATAGTGTTCGCATCCCACTTAGATCTGTCTCTCAGTATTATATCAAAAGCGTACCTAGAAAATTGAAGACTTCACTTCGACACTTACTATTTTTATCAGAAGGATCTCTAATGTTTGCACTGTGTCTTTTACAGAGTCGCCCATAGTGCATGCTAAACCATCCCACTTCATTTACAACTATACACAGAGCAAATTCAGGTGTTATTTAATTTTCGGATATAGGGGCAGTAGTTTTCTTTGTGATGAAATGTTTTTTTTTTCTTTTATCTCCAGACAATAAATACTTTTCCCACAAAATACAATAGATATAATATGGTGTTATGTTGCTATAAATAACAGCAAGATATTTTTCCGGCTATTGACAGAGGGAAATTAAACAAAAAATATATATATGACCTCCCAGCCACATAAAATTTTAATGTTCGTCCTTAGTATATTTCAGGCGTGTGTATTGGTAGCTATAGTTGTGCGTTCAGATATAGCGTGGTATACTCCCGTACAAATGAGTTTGGGACCCAACTCTAGAACGCAAGATATGATCACGAAAATATCTCCAGCATGGCTGAATAAACTGTAATTACGTAGTGAATACACATGAAATAATTAGGCATTTACCTGTATAGCCGCCTCACGCATAAAGCTTCTGGCTTTATCGTTCCATATAGCTGGCACTGTTAGGACCCATTGGATCTCTTCTTCATATGAAAGCTGACGGGTAATTTTAGATGCAAGTTCTTTATGGAGATCATCTTTCAGATATCGAATAACAAGACTTATCACCTTCATTGCTGGCATCTCCTTCCCAGATTCATCCTTTATTTTTGTTTGGCGACTGAGATTCTTAAAGCAATAAAAAAATAAACTATCCACATTTCTGATATATTGTTAACTTGATTGAATTGAATGCTTTATGTAGTATTATGCTGCATCTTTAAAAAAACGTTTTTGTACGATATCTATACAATAGTACAATTCAACATCTTTAATATACCGTATAACTATTTTTTACTGGGCTTTACATTTTTGGACATTTCGTTCAAGTAAAACCACAAATGTGTTTTATTAGTTTGCTTTTAATTTCTTCCTCATGGCTTGTTTCTATATGTATATTTATATTGATATGTTCGGCTTTTTCAGTATTTGCAGTAGAATCCAGATGACAATGAGCGCATAAATTAAACAAATGCAAATATGAATGGTTGTACGGTATGTATCATCGTTTACTCGAAAGCAATTTGATAAATGAACTATGCAATCATCCCCAAAGATAAAGTTTTCTTCAAGCGTTCCACAGAGGAGATAAAAGCATATTGTATTTAAAGACATGTACCGATTTAATATTATTTTGCAACTTTGTTGTGTGATATTCTGCTTTTCATTACATGGCATACGTAATATTTTAAGTCTTTTCTCAAGAATATTTCGTTACCGATAGCGAGGATCATCTGACCTACATAAAAATATCAATTAAATGGAATGAATCCAATTAAAAAAATCCCAATTCGTTTTGAATTTCATTCAATTAATAAAGATAAAGATATTTGTTCTTTCTTCTGACTGAAAACAAAACGCGTACGCAGTTTTGATTATATATTTGTTTACTGTCTCATTTAAAAAGAAATGAGTTCTTTTACACATTAGATTAACCTGTTTTTAAGAAAATATTAGAATAAAGTCTTCCGATGGTGTGAAAAGTCAACGTATATTTGCTAATTCAATATTGTACACATGCGAATATTTGATATCTGTGACGGTTATTAAAGCCAAAATCCTAGCAGTTATCAATTGTTCCTATTTCTAAACGCCAACTTACTCTGTCTTTAAAAAGGGACATCTTGAATCTTCTAAAATAGTACCAGTCTTTGTGTTCATTATTTTCAGCAAAGGTGGCGTACTTGTCCTCAGCATCATAGCCAAAAGCATGCAAAGTTTCGCCATCTGGTCGTATTAAGGCAGTCGTGGGAGCCTTAGCAGAGATACCTACTCCACTGTTCCATTCTTTGACAAGTATTTTTGTTGGTTCCTTCAGGAAATCATGTCTGAAGGAACACGCCCAACTCGAAAATGTGGTTCCAAAGTCAATTGCTGCCACTAGAAGCTTATTAGACTTCACAGAAGCCTAAAAAAATAAATTTCAAATTTTAAAATACTCATAATTTCTAAAGATATGATAACAACAAAACTTTTAACGAGAGCCAATTGTTAAAACTCCACAATTATGGTCTTTTCTTTTCTAGATGTTTCTTAATGACAAAAAAATTCATGAATACTGTGTAATTGCTGGCATTTTAGCAGCTACTTAATGTATTTGAACATTTATTTAGTAGTAGTAGTAGTAGTAGTAGTAGTAGTAGTAGTTGTAGTAGCGGAATCAGTAGTAGTAGAGTTGCCTGCGTTGTTGCAATTAGAAGCAGTAGTAGTTGCAGTAATATTAGTAGTGGTGGTGGTAGTAGTAGCAGAAGTAGTAGTAGTAGTAGTAGTAGTATATGTAAACATGATTTAAAATATTGTACCGGTTTGACTTTTTTTTTTAAAAAAGACATAACATTATATAACTTTTTGAGCTGAAGAAACTTGTAACAATACAATTATCCTAAGTATTTTATCTATCAATATGTTACTACCGTACGCTAGTTTAAATATTTATTGTATATCGTGTTCTTCAACTATTAATGATATTTACAGTTTGTATATCAATAGATTCCATCTTTTAAAAGAAAATATTTGTATCGAAGCACAGGACACATTGCAGAGTTCTGAACAAGGTGAACAGTACAATCTCATTTTTTAATTGTACCAATTGTACAGTACGGAAAAAATCAAAATTTGGGTTATATAAATAATTTATCTTTCATATATATATATATATATATATATATATATATATATATATATATATATATATAGATATAGATAGAGATATAGATATATATATATATATATATATATATATATATATATATATATATATATATATATATGTGTGTGTGTGTGTGTGTGTGTGTGTGTGTGCATGTGTGTGTGTGTTTATTAGAGTTAGGTTGGATATTTGGGTAAATGATTCAGTATTATTTCATAATATCAAGTATATATAAAAAGTAATTTCTATTTGGTTCCTGTGCTTTCTATTGTTGTTATAAATATAGTCTGCCAGATAGTACCTAATATATTCCAAATGTGTCTCCATAATCAAAAACCTTTTTCAAGAAACAGGTAATGAACTTCGGTTTTTTGCAATATTTACAACCAACCCTGATAAAGTATAACAAAATAGTCTACAGTCACTTTTTGTTAAAAATTACAAAATTAATTAAAATAACGAAGATTTACAGTTCCGCGTTGAAAGACAGCCGATCTATAGTCAGTATCTGATCCATTCAGAATCTTACTCCCAGCTTTAAATCTCGGAAACTAATTACCTGACACTATTAAAATATAACGCAGAATTATATAATCCTTATTTATTCCGTGTATTTTCAAGCCATGCATTTCTCAGTGCATGACTTGTGCAATTTGATAAATATCGTTGTTAAGGCAATAAAAATATTAAAATGAAATTTGGATCAGTTCAAAGTTTTTCACTTTTCAAGTAGGTGAAAGAGCATGTGTGTCTAAATAATTTTTATATGGTGAGATTTTAGAACGCATAACTTTTTCATGTACCTGTCCCAACTTCCGCCATGCTCGAAAACTTTCTATTTTTTATTTAATTTATTTTTTAGTTTCCTAATTCTATTAAACATAAATTAAAAGACGTTTAAGTTTTCCATAAGTAGTCACATTTCACATATTGTATTACCTTAGGTTACGTTTAATGAAGAAGAGATAACTTATTAGTTTCATACATAAATGTGTCATTCCATTCCAACTATCATGCATAATCATTTGAAAAGGAGGAAAAGAATTTTCACTAATGTTCAAATTATTTTAATGTTCTGCTCAAGAGTTTCTTATTCAATGTTCAGAATTTAAAGATAAATTTCTTGGGTTTTTTTCCATGTGTAAGCAGAACTGTATATAACCTAGCAGATATTCAGATAATTTAAAATGCTTTTTAACTTTAATATCTCACAGACAAAGCCAAATTTGGGTTTTAGAATATAGCTAGGCTTTATTCTGATGCGTATACATACAAGACTGCTATATATGCACTGTTATTTCCACATCCTGAACTTATAAGAAAATTATCAAATAAGAAAAACTATCGATAATATTTATTAGTTCGTTTGATATTTAAATTTGTTTCATAAGTATACTTCCAGAAAATAGCAATACCGACAATGACATGGTAATTTGAAGACGATATAGCATATTATGGGAATTTGAAATGTATATGGAACGAATAAATATATTAAACATTATGGATAACATTGTGAGGGGTATGGAAATTTAACATATAGATTATAGACCATGTAGCGGTTATGGGAATTTTATATGGGGATGGTATTGTATGATGGTTCAGGAAATTTAACATTTCAGTTGATGCTACGGCCGTAATGTGTACTTATGATGGTGATTTCAGCAATTATGATATCAACAGCAATCAAACATTACGCAACATATAAATTTTTTATTTGGATGGAAAGGGGCTATATGGAGATATAAACATAATGGGCCACTGCTGGGTCTATGGAAATTTAGCAAGTGGACTAATATGATGGTCTTTGCAACTCTAACATTGTTGGCCACGACAGTAAGTTAAACAATTTTAACATTATCGATGGCTTAATAGACCCCTTCGAGAATTTTGCATTACGGTCAATTTTGGCTTGTATAAATCTTTTCGGGAGTTTAACGTGAAAAGGCCAGTAAAATCCTCTATGGAACTTTAATTCGGTGGACCAGTATTGTACTCATTAGAACTTTAATTCAGTGGACCAGTATTGTACTCTATGGAACTCTAACATTATGGTCAATATAACCCTTTATGTGAATTTTAACATGTGAGTACAGATACGGTGGAACCAAAAAAGGACACGCCTAATTACAGTCAATTATTTATTTTTACAATCTAACACTCACTCCCTAACAACCCAACACACTGTTTTATTACAATTCAACACAAACAAAGTAGGGGATAGGTAATTATCACTAAAATATGTTCATGACGACAAACACCAAAACATGAAAACAGACGGATTAGAGAAAGTGTGTGTCTGGATTTGTAACGTAGCTTTAACAATTTTAGTCATATCGCTACGATGTTGGCAGTGTGGCAATTGAAAGCAAAGTCTAGGACCGAGGCATCATGCCGCAGACATGTAGAATGATATCCCACCCTGTCACAGTATCCTGACACCAGGCCGACCAGTCCTAACACTAACCTCTAAATGCTGAGCGCCAAACGAGGCAGCTGAAAGTACCATTTTTATTATAAGTCTTTGGTAGGATTCGGCCGGAGTTCGAACGAACGACATTCCACATCCAAGACGAACATTATAACCACTTAAGCCACCGGAGCGGTGATAAGGGAAAGTATAGTATAAGAAATGATTAATACCATGCGTTCTTAATGACAAACCACATATACAGACAATCAGAATGATGACAAAGAAATTACAGGTGCTTTATTATTGTGCCCTTAATTAACATTGCATACAAGATGGTCTCTCTAGGTTACCTTGTCTATCAGACGATGAATTGAGCAATATATTAATACAAAACAGAGAAGTCGTATGTGTCAAAGGATGTTCATCGAGAAATAATGTTGTTTCAAAAAGAGTACCTGGATAATGGCGTCTGGAAAGAAGGGGTTACATGGATGAAAGTGAAGAAGTGTTGACGAATCAGTTCAAAGGCCCTTTGTTCCCTAAAATAATAAATAAAATCATACTGATCTTTGTCGCCTACTTCTGTGTTTGAGCTTGTATATGCGTATCTGAGTTTGTATGTTTGTATCCTAATCCAATTACTCTACCTTGTTCCCCTTTGACATATTATTTTGAATACATGTGAGTGTTGGATTGAAAGAAGGTGTAATATTTTACTATCATAAACTACTAATTCCCTTCCTTCGTTTCTTTGATATTTACAGGTGTTGGTTGGTCTGAGAGGTGTATAGTGGAGGTGTGCGTTGGCAGTCATATAATACCCTATGCTATATGTCCCATATACGTATTGGTTTGTATGAATGAGTGTTGGGCTGTAATTAGCTATCACATATTTCAATCATCTGTTTGTGTGTTTATGTTGGTGTGGATATTTAAACGAAATAAACAACGCATATTAGGTTGTAAGGGTGTTAGTGTTGGATAGTAAAAAAAGATTTTTTTGTTATTTGTTTGTTGACATGAGATAACAAAAATTATATATGTAATACGTATTGGTACAATAGTTCTAAAACCATATTTTCGTCACTGTAAAAAAAAAATTTCAGACCATATCAGTTGATCAAGCATGAAGTCATTATGTATTGCAACACAATGTTACCAACTGAATAATGGCTCCCACTGTTCTTATGTCAACATAGATGTTTATTTCTTTTCAGATTTGATTGCCGTATGTATTCCCAAATAACAGTGGTCTTTAAGAAAAACTTTCAACCCCTCTAATCTAGGCAACACCTTTGTATATATATATATATATATATATATATATATATATGTATATATATATATATGTATATATATATTTATGTATATATATATGTATATATATCTGTATATATGTATGTATGTATGTATGTATGTATGTATGTATGTATGTATGTATGTATGTATGTATGTATGTATGTATGTATGTATGTATGTATGTATGTATGTATGTATGTATGTATGTATGTATGTATGTATGTATGTATGTATGTGTGTGTGTGTGTATGTGTGTGTGTGTGTGTGTGTGTGTAACATTTGGCCAGATGAAAAATAAAATGCAAAGGTTGCTGATATATTCTATCTGTACCTGCATCTCCTAATATTATAATATGTGCACTTGGCACAATATCTGTGTTCACTTTAATTCGAATCCAGTGGGAACGTCATTTCACAGCCTGTTTATCACAGCACATTCCCACAACAAATTCTCTATTATTTCCGTCATCCCACGTTCAGATTGGTGGATATAAAGCACGCGTTTGATGCGATGAGCAACACGCAATCCGATTGCCTGAGACAGAAGAAGACGCGCTACTGTTAGACATGGGCCATAATTAATTTCAGTCCCTTTCCTCCCTCTATAAAGTGCAGACAAAACCCCTCTATAAATTCCAGTTTGTGTCTGCTGCTGCCGTTCAGTATTGAAGAAACAAATCGTGACTTTATACAGTGTCCTTAACTAATATTCCCTGTATGATGCTCCCTCCAGACTATCCTGTCTGTCTGAAGGTGAAATAGACTGTCAATTACAGTCATGTGTGTCAAATAAAGCTGCAGGGAGAGACAACGGTGTCTCAAAAGAGCTTCGGAATATAGGTCTCTTGGAAGGAGTAAACTTTGTGAACACACACCACTCAAACAAAAGACCCTTTCCAACACCAACCATGTACTCAAGAGATGAAAACTGATTTTTGCTGCCTATTTCTATGTTTGAGGTTGTATATGTGTACCTGTGTTTGTCGGTTGTCAGCAATCATTATTCCACCTTTTACCCCTGAGATATATTATTTGTATATCTTTGAGTTTTGGATTGTAAGTATGTGTGCTGATTTACTATTATAAAATATCACTTCCCTTCCTGATTTTTTTTGCAAGTGTTGGATGGAATGGTTGGAGCCGGGAATCCAATAAACTCCATGTGCGATATATTCAATAGGCATATTCATTTGTATATATGGGAGTTGGATTGTCATTATACATGCTAGGGAATATCACATAACTCTTTTTTCCATTTGTTTTAAGTGGAGATGTTTATCAGTAAGAGCAGTTGCGTTTCTGCAAGATGAGGTGTTAGTCGTCGTTATTATTCTACTCCATTCTTTATATTCCACATTCACTAGAGGTTGTATATATAAGTGTGTGCTTGAAACTAAGGACATGTGTTGGTTGGCAAGACTGTGTTAGCCACCATTTCATAATCTCTATCATTAAAGGCAGAACAAAATGGCCTTTTAATTGAATGATATGCTTGAAACTCACTATCGTTCATTCACCATAATATAGCAAAAGCAATTTGTGATCAAACTGTCATGCATTGACGGTGTTATGTCCAATAACATCCATCCAGCGTTCCGATTCGTCGATGAAAAACAAGTACTTGATTTGCCGAGCAAGACGAGCTCTGATTGTCTGAGCAATGCGCCATGAGTAATTTCAATCTTCTTGACACCGTATATATAGCTCAGGTTTTGTTCAGTTTTGCCATCCATTATCAAAGAAATAACATGAGGTTTGAAGAGGTGTCTTCGATTAACATCTTGCGTGTGCACTTCCCACCGGACTATTTTGTCTCTTTAAAGAAGAAATGAACTATCAAATGCGAAATAGAAAATGCTGTACGTGTCAAAGAGGTCTACATCGAGAAACCAGACTATTTTAAAAGAACGCTGGAACATGGTCCTCTGGTAAAAACAAGTTGACAAAATAGAAATAAGTATCATATGTATGCTAACTATATTTTGAACACTCCTTTCCTGGAGGCACATTATTTTTATTCAAAGTAATAGTGATCATTATTATCGACTTATGTGCTGATTGTGTTAGCAGATGTGTGTCTGTCTATGTGTGCTTGTTCATAAACGTCAAATAGCAATATCCTTTTTTGCTCTAGGCTGACACTTTTTGTATGCAAGTTGGATTGTAAAAGTAACTATACATGTTATCCAGTGCCTGATTGGGGGAAGCGTCAATGGATTGTCCCAGGAACATGTAGTGGCTTGTCACTTGACCATCATTTTGATTTGGTGACCTTTAGAGAATGTCAATGACCTTTTAAAACATTGGAACCTCCTCCCCACAACACCAGATCTTGATCCGGTCCTGTTATCCTGCTATTATTATTATCATTATCATCATCATTATTATCATTATTATTATTATTATTATTATTATTATTATTATTATTATTATTATTATTATTATCATCATCATCATCATCATCATCATCATCATCATCATCATCATCATTATTATTATTATTATTATTATTATTATTATTATTATTATTATTATTATTATTATTATTATTATTATTATTATTATTATTATTATTATTATTATTTTGTGCACTGCGTGCTCAGCCATGAAAGAACGTCATCATCAGCAAGCCTACAGACCATTTTGTCAGTGGACAATTGTTCGCAATGTGTGACATGGTCTGAAGACCTCAACAGCAATAGGAAACATTAGTGACCTGGCACCATCAGACCAAGTTGACTGAATAACCACCCTATCCTATCCGAAAGCGGTTCAGTGTTGTCCACAGATGACGTGGAAGGTTGAAGCCAGGAGGACTGTGTTAAAGTAACCCTTCTCTTCACCTTTACTTTTTATGGCTCAGGTAGCCTAAATGGCTAGATCGTCCGATTCGGATGCGAGAGATCAGAGCTTTGAACCCCGACCGAGTCATACCAAAGACATAGAAATGGTACTAGCAGCTGCCTCGCGTGGTGTTCAGCATTAAGAGGTTAGTGTTAGGACTGGTCCACCTGATGTCAGGATAATGTGACTTGATTGGACATGATGCTGCGTGCCTGTGGCAATATGCTCCAGTGCAAGACATCACTATAAACTGACATATGGCATACATTGTAGAGATATGACTGCAAAATAGATGAAGCTACGTCCTGATCCAAATATCACACACACACACACACACGCACATATATATATATATATATATATATATATATATATATATATATATATATATATATATATATATATATATATATATATATATATATATATATATATCAATTCGTTTTGTTTCTAAACGTGGACGTGTGTGCGGGTGTGTGTGTGTGTGTTTATACATTTCAGTCTATAACCGAAAGCCCATGTTTCCGACAATGAAATACACAAACACGGTTACACATTTCAGTCAGTTTACAACAGTGTAGTCCATATTTTGTATCTATATGAAAAAATAATACAAATATTTATATATATATATATATATATATATATATATATATATATATATATATATAGATGCAATAAACTGACGACGAACAGTACGAAACTAGTAACTAACTAGCCTAAGCGCTTTCGACTCTTAATGAGTCTTTTTCAAAGGCAAATACAAAACATAGTTACGACAAACAAATAAACACAAAAACGGTGTGTTTATTTGTTTGTCGTAACTATGTTTTGTATTTGCCTTTGAAAAAGACTCATTAAGAGTCGAAAGCGCTTAGGCTAGTTAGTTACTAGTTTCGTACTGTTCGTCGTCAGTTTATTGCATCTATTTTAATTAATCCCTGACAAACGTGATCCCTTGGTGGATCCAGTACGCTTGAGAGGGTTGTTATTCGCCATATGATTTGTATTCTTTATATATATATATATATATATATATATATATATATATATATATATATATATATATATATATATATATATATATATATATATATATATATATATATATATATATATATATATATATATCCGTGTTTAGCTTTGTTAGATTTTAGATTTTTATTTCTTGACTACAGGATGTAGATGTTAGGAAATATATTCTATCTTTATTAACATTCTTTTTCTATTCAATAGTGTCGTTATATGTGCCTTTTCCAGGAATGCGTCTGATATATTTTAAGTTTGCAATGATATATCAAGTACAAGAGGAACCAGGCTGCATACAGCATGACCCTAAAACTGTAAACTGCTCTTGTCTCAAAAACAGATTTATTTGATTATTACTCAATTTCTACCAGCCGTTTTGAATACTTCATGTTTTCTAGAATGAACTCTGTTGTGCATCCTTTAATGTATCGTGTTCCAGGAATGCTAATAATAGACCAGGAAGTAAATATAGGACAAAGGAAAACAACATTAACAGGGTCACCAAGAGAATTATTTTTGGTTTGGATAAGTGGGTGGGTGCAAGTATGTATAGTGGACAGCTGTTACGTTTCATGGATGTAGGCTATAAACATGTTTAGAGGTGAAATCCCACTCCCACCCCCTTGCCATATATGTGGGCGCCCATGAAAAATTAATGCCAATGAAAGGTTATTTCCTATGGTGTCTGTCAGGGATAGGTTAAAACTTTTATATGAAAAGTGTAGAGTAAGTTTTATTGTAGAATTGAATTTCATTAACCTTGCCAAAATAATATTTTTTGCTTATTGATAATAGAAACATTGTTCTGCTACTGATACCCTGGCCTCCCGTGATGCTCCACACAAGAACCCAGGAATCCACTGTGGAATGACCGATGCCGGTCGAGCTATTTCAAGATGACGGAGGCAATAAAACAATGCATTGGCAGTAAAGAAATCGCATCAAATTAATTATTTCTAGCAGTTTCGCCGCCGAATTATTTTTCGGATGTATTAGTCACAATTATGTACACTAATGAGGTATTGGGTATTGCTTTAATTATCACTATGCATTACTGTCATTATCAGCCATTATATGTGAGGTGTGGATGGGGTAAGGTGAGAGATTCCTAAATCGTATGGTTGTACTTTCTGCGTACGTATTTCAGAGATACTGTATTTTAATTTAAGATTGATCGTGTCTGTTTTACTACTATTTGTATTAAGTTTCAATGCTTTATAATGTACAGATTTTCTTGTCATGGGATGTGCTTGAACTTTATAATGCTTTAACTGAACAGATAACGGTATCAGGGTGGGTGGGATTAGGTTGATAACGTAATAGATACCTATTGAATCAATGCACTTTCTGGAAAAGAATGCTTGGGCAACCACTCACACTCACACACCCTCCCTCTACATAGAAGATACGTCAATTCATATCGACATGCACAAGACGTGTGACTTTTATGCAAGAACGGTGAAAGAGATCTTATAAGATCAAGAATATAAAAAAAACCTAACCTACAAAACAAAATAAATGTCAATATAGATGACTTATCGGCCATCTTATTGATAAGCTCAGTGGTGTGCTGACAACTCAAGATACTTATATGCACTGACCGGGCTCCCCTATAAGACCTCAATTCAACCTGAAAACTGCTACAATCTTTCTTTCAAAACTAGCACTTAGAGTTATAATTATTACTAAACTTCTACCTACCATTTTGACACCTAAAAAAGCAAAGGAATTCTTCTTGTTTTTCAACGTGAACTGGTTTATGCATGCTCTGAATAATATTAATAGACCAGGAAGTAAATGTTGGGCAAACAAGAACAAACGCAATGCCAATCAAAGGGCAGTTACTAAAGGAGTCTTTAAAAGAAAGGTTTCGATTTTTATTTAATCGATTCAGAGAGAGGTTTATCCTCTTTTAAGCATAGTTTCAGATATTTTATCTATCACTTATGTGAAAGAATTTTATTAACTTTATCAAAAGAATATTTTTACTTGTTGGGAATCATTTCATTGTTCCACTAATGTAATAATGATGATGATTATGATGATGATGACGACGATGACGACGAGGAAGACAAATACGACGATGTATGTATGTATGTATGTATGTATGTATGTATATATATATATATATATATATATATATATATATATATATATAAGCACTTGTGTCACGAGAGAGAGAGAGAGAGATAGAGAGAGAGAGAAAGAGAGAGAGCGTAATGTTATAACTTTACAACCATTCTACATTCTATCTGAAATGATACTCCATTCCATAATATTTAAATCCTACGAATAATTCATAATGTTTATTGAACAAATTCTTCTCCCAATTTCTTCAGCGAATATTTTGGCGCAGATTCATACTCTTTGAGAGAATGAAGGAGCAAGAGGTCTGCCATAGCAGAGCTGTTATTAGGGCTATACGGGCCAATGTTTAAACAGCAGAAAAGACAGTGCAAGAATGAAAAAATTGGTTTTGGCGAAATGAGGATTTTGGTGGTGGAAATGGAGGTGGTGATGGAGTAAAAAAAATACCACTTTGATGGTTATAGAAATAAAGTTTAATGTAAGTTTTTATTACTTTAAAATTGATCATGAAGTACTAAATTTAATTTCTTTGCTTGTGAACTTAAAATATACATGGTGCTGCGGTAGATGCGTTGATAATGGTATTGATGGCAACAATGTTGATGATTCTGGATTGTAAAATGGTGATATCATGGATGTGATATTGCAAAGTAATTTCGATGATGGTAGTTATGTTTATGACAATGGTCTTAGCAGTGTTGATGAGCCTTATTGTGATGGTTACGATAATGACGATCATGGGATTTTGACGCGGCAATAATGAATCTGATGATGATGGTATGGCTATGAAAATAATCATTTAAAGTGAGGATAATTGTAGCCGAAACGGTAATGATGATGATGATGATGATGATGATGATGATGATGATGATGATGATGATGATGATGATGATGATGATGATAGAAATGACATTAATAATGCTGATAATAATGACGATGAAGATATTATGAAAGTTATATTGATGGTGATGATCTGTAAAGTGCAGTTGATTTAGTCTTCTAATAAAATATTTGTGTGTAATAATGTAGATGACAGGGAAATGTTTCCTGCTGGCTAAATGGTCTTACAGTTTATACTTAAATAGAAAAAAAATAAAGCAACTAGATCAGATGACTGAGGAACAAACTTACAAAACAAAAATTATCTCCCCAACTGTTCCTCACAAAAACGCATACCATAAATGCTGACATTAAACTCCATCTTTTATGAATATCTATAACTTTTGTAACTTCTAGTTTTAGGTTTTATCTAATTTTTATAATTATTATTCATTGGTCTAAATTGCACAGAAGATATTTAGCTATATTTTGACTGCAGTACCTGAGACTGTAAAAAGCATAATATTTCATAGGATCTATAAATAGATGCTAACGTATATGTTGACAATTAATAACAATAATCTTAATAAACAGACTAAATGTCGCCTTTGGGTTAATTTCTCATTAGTTGATAGTGTTGCGACTTTTCTAGTAGAATTCAATAGCTTCTCATTGGTGGGTTAGGTCACATGAATAGGCAAGGCATGTTCAACGCAAAATGAGCAGTGTGATTTGTCTTTTATGTTGTACGTACATATTGTACAAGATGAAAAAACCAATTGCTTGGATTGTTCAGTGGAAATAGAAAGTGCTCGTTATTTGGAACTATTTTGAATTATTCGAATTAGTTCTAAGCTTCTAAGCGACGCCATCTTGACAACGTCACGATTCTTGGCGGACCAGTACACTTCCGGTTTTTAAATTATACAGAACTTTAGCTTCATTTAGGACTTTCATAAAATTTTATCAAGATTATTCTGGATTCATATCACAATACTTCAAGTTCCTCTCATGTTTTCATTTATGACTTCAATAATTAAATATTCTTTGTTACGTTTTATAAAAACTTGTTTGGTTTCTTTATGTTACTTAGTTCGTGACCATATAGTCCTAACACCATCAACGTTAAGCGCATCACCGTACCTTTCGCACCTTGCTGACAATAAAGTCCATTGTATCCAAGCACAGAATAGTGGTCAGGGTACGGAACAAATACAAACACTACAATCTAATCATCCTCAAGCCCATTTCAGTGGCCTTCGCGATACAATCGAGAATCCAGAACGATAGTCCCAGCTAAAGCCCAGAACAGAAGCTGTTAGTTAAAACTCAAACATAAAAGAATGGCAGTCATATGAAACAAAACCTTACACTAAATGCCATAAATGAATTTAAAAACACGCGGACACTAAAATCTAACCAAATTCATACCGAGAATAGTGGGCGGTGATATGGAGACAATAAAATGCATTCCATCTCAAGCTAATAGTGACCTTTGCGCAATAAAAGCAGCATCAAAACTACGTCCCAGCGTATCTCCAGAATAGCTGCCGTCGCATAGGATGAATGGCAAGTTTAAAATCAGTCAGACCTCATACCAAGAACAAGGTCCAATGCTCAATCAAAATATAAGATTACATGAGCTTCTGGTGTCTTCGCCCCACGTCAACTTGGGCTACTGTCCACAAACTCTCACATTCGCAATATTTTTGCTCGCCACTGCAATGAAACTAGTGAAATCAAAGATAAAAGTACCATTTGGCAAAATTTAAATGGTAAGTATTCACACTTGGAAACGATTAAGATTTTTGCAAAGTAATTATTTAATCTGACCTGACGATTTGTTATAATAGTAAAAGTATATGAAGTTCATGCATATTAAATTGAAAATTGAGTACTGAATGGGCAACGTATGACCTTAACATTTTAACACAAGAATCCTACCGATAGTGTCATTTAATTGTGGAAAACAAATCTCTACAAATGTTTATATTACAATAATAAGCATCATGCGATAATATAAACATACTAGGACACAATACAAATGTTTTAGCATGAAAAAACACCCCTTATCAGACATGTTCACACTGCAAACAAACATGATATAATTACATTGCATCTAACAGCAGATGATTTGGACTTGTAATCAATTAACCATATTTAAATGTAATTCATGAGCTTTTAAAGATTATAACAGTTCACTTTTGAACAATATATTCCTGTGTGGCGCAAGTGTACTTCTCTTCAGACCGATCCTAACGAGTTCCTTCAGTTGACAGAAAGAGAAATACTATATGAACCTAACGAGTTCCACCAAATGACATCCATCTCAGAGAGGTAAAACACTATCGGTATATGTACTTAACGAGTTCCTCCAACTGACATCCATCCCTGAGGCGAGAAATACTACCGGTATATGTACTTAACGAGTTCCTCGAGTTCACAGCTTCTCAGAGAGAGAAATACTATATGTATCTAAAAAGTTCTTTCACATGACAGTTATCTCAGAGAGGAATAATACTCTATGCATTTTCTTTGTACTTTTATCAAATTGCATTTTACAGGTACACATGTGAGCAGTCAGCCTCAAAAGAGCATCAGGACAGAGAATACACATGCAATTTGAGTCACAAACATGTCCAAATAGATGCATCATCAACAATTCAGGTCGCCTATCTTATATCTTCAAGGCATCGTACAATTCTAACTCACGATATCAATAAATTAGGATTATCACTTGTAATAAAATTATGTTAACGCCGACGAAATATATCTACGTGCGAAGATCCGCCTTCCAACACCGGGAGAGTTGATATTAGAACGGGAACTGTTTTCATCACACAACTAAGGAAGCTTTACGCAAGAGTAAAACGGTAATTTATATCACTTTCTGTTAAATAGGATGCAACAAGATAAATTGATTATTAAACAATTTACACAAAAATCGCTGTTCTTGTATATGTTTATATTTTGTATATTTTGCTTTTATTTTTATAGTATTGTTTAAATTTTCTCATGTTTATAATGATCTGACACATTCAACCCCACAAAGTAGTTAAATGGCTCAGAAATATTTGCCTTACTTATCTCAAACCATACTATTCTCCGTTCACGCAAACCTTTGCAATTTAAAAAATGTTATCAGTAACGTCGATTACAATATTAAATTCATGCTATTTTTGGATAAAGCAGTATAATGTATAATACAATAGCTCTGCTACCATAATAAGGACATATTGAATGTATGAAGTTCTTCTTTAATAATCAATAATAATGATCGTCTAAGAAGAAAAAGAAAATAATGAAGAATATAGTTTATAACCCTATATCCAAATGCGACAAATATTAATATATTGAAAAAGTATCTAAACGAAAACTATAGAGATTAATCAGTAATATTACTCTCCTTGATTATCATTAAATAATTGTTTATCGCCTTCGGTTAAATCATGGTGAGATTTGAAGTTATTATTGACAACCATTAAACAATGCCTTACATAAATCTTTAATACAATGAACATTGTATTAAGAAATGTAATTCATTTCAACATATTTTTTATCATAAACTGTTTGCTCATTTCATTAATTTGCTTTAATTGCTTTTGTGTTCACTTGATTATTTGGCTTGGTAAAATAAATAGAAGCAGAGAGGTGACCGGACAAAATAGATGAGATAGTACATATATTATTTGATTCTTATTGAGCAATGATGACGGTTGAGCAATCTTCATAGATTGCTGAAAATGACGATAATAATTTTATCCATTGTTACGTGACAAGGGCTCATACTCAGTAAAAAAGAAAAGAGTGAAAGCCAACAAGCTTTGTAAATTTTAACAAAACAAATTATTTCCCTAGAAAATATTGAAAACCTTGGTAAATATGACTTACAATTTGTAAATACAATCCAAAAAGGATTCTAAGAATAAAAGCACAAGTTCAATCATAAAATAGTCTTATAAGAATCCAGGTTTGAGTCCTGACGACGTACGAATATGGAGAGCGATGACGTCAGATGTACTCCAATATATGAATAACGATAATTGCTCCCTTGACTCACAGTCTTTGTTTACGAATAATTCCAGAACTATTTTCCTTGAATATCTTTTAGATATTTTATAAGAAAGTCAACTTGTTGAGTGTCCAGAAAAAATAAATTATTGAATCCCAAAAATCAGACGAAGAATAAAATATTCTGGCAACAAATTAAAAACAACACCTTGTTTCTTCAAGGTTTTGAATGACTCTGCGTAAACAAATATTAAGATTACTTATTTAACCTCGAAACATCACTTCAAATCTCGCGATATTGGTCATGTGGTCTCTTAGTATGCTAAAATTCACACGTAGGCTCATGTCACTCATTAGAAAAACAATCATATAAATGTTGTTTACAAACATTGATCAGGCGGAGAAAGTATGTCCGCGATGCTAACCAATCATTCTAACTTCCTGTTGATTTGTTACCAAGGTAAGACGAACTCAATGTCAATTCTCACGTATTACTATTTCGTCTTAAATAAACAAAGTTTGTGCTAAAATTATATCTCACTCTAAAAATATAATCCCGAATCCGAGAAAAATTATCATTGAATTAAATGCAATGACAAAATATGAAATAAAAAGAATTTTAAACCTTACACAAAAGCAATTTAATCTCATATACGTAATACCATATTAATGGATAAAAATGATGAACGTGATTCAGCTCAGTCTTTGGGTATCAATGCAGTAAAAAAAGAGGGTTCTGGCTTTTTAGTTGTTTGGAGGGGTATCAATTAAGGCAAAGGGGGTTTTGACTCACTTTTATGACTATTTTTCAGATATCAAAGAAGATAGACCAGAACGTTCTCACGGAGTAATATTGGAGGCTGCCCTGAAGTGCTTGGCGGTAATGATCAAACGACCCCACATTCTTGATGACGGCCTTTTTGACTCCCTTGGCTCTTTTCTTAACATGTCTGTTATCAAGGGTGTAGCTGTAACTTTTAGCTCGAAGTCCGATGACCTCTGTGATGGGATTTCCGTTGGTTTCATCTTTGAATTTTCCAATAACACTTTTGTTTTTGTCATAGGGAAATTTACTATGAGTGGGATAATCGATGAGATCGAAGAGGTGTTTGTGTTGATGCAGTTCCGCGTAGACGTCATCGGTGTGAATTTCATACACGAGCGTGGCTTTATAGTCGTGCTTATGTTTGAAAGAGGAATTTGTACATGTTGTACATGAGCACTTTGGAAAGTAGAATTTGTTTGAAAGTGGAATTTGTACATGAGCACCTTGGACAGATCAAGGATGGCCTCACCAACGTACACGGGTTTGTCCAGCATGAATTTTTTTCTCTGGATACAATCGCGACAAAATGTTCATCAAAGATTTTCATGCTTACAAAGGCATTTTCAGCGACTATTTTATCGAACGTCGTTGGCGATTCGATGTTTTTACAGTTTCGTTTGTTTTCCATAGTTTTTCCGAACACGCTATTGTTCACGAGATTGAAGAAATCTTTGTCGAACGCCAACTTGGCAAAGGTGCATTGTCTCCTGTTGAAGTCTAATTAGGGTTTTTTATCAACGGGGATTGTTTAAGCTTGATTACTCAATGAACTTTTTCAAGAACGAGTCCGTGTTGGATCACTTGTAACAACGTTCGATGATGGAGGATATAGTTCTTTTTGCCTCGCATGTTAGGAACGAGTTTTTCCACCATGGCATTTCCGATATCAAATATAGTTTTGAGTTTCTGTTATTGTTTGCTTGACCATTGATTATCCACGAGAACGCTTTCAGGTCAGAACGGATAATCGTTGCGGAGTTCATAAAAGTGTTCTGGATGCCTAAAATCGACTTCCATGAAATAGCCATCGGATTCTCCATCTGGATCATCTACTATACCCCGTTGCATTTCCTCGAGGAATTGTTCTCCGTAGATCCATAGATAGCCACCAGTATAGAGGGGTTGTGACTTTACCCAGCCTTAAAGATTGTTTAAATCGAGATATAGGTGTACACGGGTGGATTTCTTGGCTCGTAGTTTTTAATGTAGTTGTGGTTTGTGACGGTGTTTTTTGCTGGTGAGGTAGATTCCACCACATTTCATGTTTTCCCTGAACACGAACATGCCTGAATCGGTGAAGCTTTCTAAAGTCACTCCGGATTGTTTCAGCAGGGCATCAAAAGCAAGGTCAGGCAAGGAGACAAACCAGAGTGAATCAAGTTGGTAATGGTTCAAGCATGTACGTCTGAAATTTTCGAAGATATATGCGAGAAGGATTACATACATTTTCAAATACAGGTCGTGATGATCTGATCGCCGATGGTTTTGCAATCGAACTTGTTCCAGATTTATTTGAGTGCAGGTAATCGTCGTCGTCGATCAGGGATAGATTTAGGCTAGAATTGAAGGAGTCATTGTGTGGAAACGAGGTTTCATCAAATAACGACCACCCATCGAAATATTCGTATTATAAATTCCTTTTCAGTTACGTAGATATGTGTGGACTCCAAATTCCTTTTCCAGTTGTGTGAACTTAGGGCAGTTTTTAGCGAGATCTTCCAGTGTTGACGCCATGAATTGGAATAAATCAATGAATCAAAACAGACACACCGTCACCGACATGTACTTTTCGAAATTGTTGGGGATGATCTTGACAGTTCAAGTCGACATGAAAGGATTATGCGTAAGTTTGTTTCGTAATCTTCAGACGCTAACTTGTTATGATGTTCCATAGGCATTTGCATCGCTTGTTGTTGTTGACAGTACGCAGCGATGTATTGTTTAGGTTTTTTTGGATTGTTGAAACCATGAAGGCAACGATAGCAGAAGTGCATGTTACAGTTATGCTTGGCGTACTAAGATGGACATAATCGGTTGAAGTGCACACTTGAAGACGGACGCATTACGAAAAAATGCCAAGGGAGTCTAAAAGGCTGTCATCAAGCTTCATTCAATCATTATGGTCAATCATTTTAGGGCAGCTTTCAATACTACTCCATTAAAACGTTTCGGTCCCATGCCCATCGCCTCTCCACGGTTCTCAACCGCATTAAAAGGATTATGAACGTTCAATAATAAACTATACTCCACCGATGGCATCCACAACCTCTCGTACGGACACTACTGCATTCACCACTGAGATAAAACCCTCTGCATAGATCGCACTAATCCAAATCCCTTTGAACTTCTTTAGTACCATAAACGAAAATGAACTAGAACCCCCTTTGTCTTCTTTGATACAACCAAGACAGAGCCAGAACTCCCTTTGAACTTCTTTGGTATCTGAAAAATAGTTAACAAAGTTAGCCAGAACCGCCTTTGATATGTTTCGATCAATAAAAAAAACAGCCAAATAAGTGAGCCAAACCCTCCTTGTCTTCTTTGACACCCCCAAATAATGACCTAAAAAGTGAGCCAGAACGCCTTTGATACCATATATACTGAGCTAGAACCACCTTTTCATTGCATTGATACCGCAAAGCTAAGACAAATCACGTTCATCATTTAATTTAAACAATTTTCAAAAATCACTCTTTGATACGAGCAAAAAAGTGAGCTAGAATCGTTTTTTATTCTACTAGAGATTGTGGAAAAATAATTTTGACAACAAAATCCCAAATATACATAAACTTTTAACTAATCTGAGTCTATAAATATATATATATTTAAACTTTTGGTTCTAAATTGAATTAATCTATCCAACTGGAACCATGATTCTCATTATATTAAACGATATAGAATTGGATACGAGTTCTCTTACTTACCTACGTCCTTTTCCAAAGCAGAAAGATGATCCACAGATGACGTTCCGTTTACAAAGATTAGAGTATACCTAAAACATAAGATTATCATGTTTTGAATTCCTAGCATGATTTCTTTCTATTTATGTCGTTTGAGATTATGAATTTATACTTTTACATTGTTTAATTCAATGGTTAGATCTATCATAAAAGTACATTTGTATTCCGTAGTAAAGATTCACAAGGTCTTTAAATTAAAATAAATAACTGAATGCAGGTCAAGACATACGAATTTAGATTGCGGGTCGTGTGCATATGCGTGGGGGAAATAAAAGTACGTTTGACGTGACGCGCGCTCTAGTACATCATTGGTTCAATCAGGGCTGAAGGTCAGAACAGGAATGGTAATTTTTTGTATTATTATTATTTACGACTGTCTGAATTATGTTGAAATAGTAAGAGTTAATTGTTTGAGATTGCTCCGATACATATATGTTTATCTGTAACGCGAATGAATACTACACAAGGAAGATGAACACATTACGTTAATTCTTGTACAGTTAAATACATCGTCTGTAAGAGTCATGAGGAAGAACGTGCGATTCATTGACAATATTGTTGGCTGTATTAGAAGAGTGAATATTCAGTGATTTTAAACAGTCAGTACCTTGGAATTATGAGATTATTATTCAAGGATTTGACTATCTAATTTCTATTGGATTATGTAAAACTTTCAACGACTTCAATGATGTTCTACATTCATTGAGATTAAATTGAAGCAAAAACATTTGGATTAATAATTCAACTGAATTCCGTAGTGATATCACGGAAATACACAAGCATTATATAAGTCACGTTCAGATTACCCTAGAAGAGTTTTCGGATTTGTGAGAACTTGATAGTACATTTCAAGAATTTTAAAATTATCAGGATAACATACTGGAAATTCATACGCTACAAGTTATTTTTCATTATTACACTTGGTTTATCATTTTATTTTATGTAAGTAAATTTATATTTTGGAAACTTTTAATGCCTGCTTGGTTTTGTACCATGTTCTCTTGAATAAAATTAAATCCATATATATATATATATATATATATATATATATATATATATATATATATATATATATATATATATATATATATATATATATATATATATATATACAGAGACAGACAGACAGAGACAGACAGACAGAGAGACAGACAGACAGACAGAGACAGACAGACAGACAGACAGAGACAGACAGAGAGAGAGACAGACAGAGACAGACAGACATTTGGCATAGATCAGTAACAAAACTCCAAGCCTCCTGTTGTCACACTACTATGTGATATTTTGTGATAGAGTAAAAATTATAACTTATTTTGAGTGTTTTTGTCCTTTGCTTGAAGTAATTCAGTTTATTTTACGTAGGGCCTAATTCAAGCTACTAGTGTTGGCTTGTTATTTTTTTTTTTTTAATGTTAATATTGATGCATTTGTTTTTGAGACAGGTTTTCTTTCCGGAACCTATGCAATTCTTGTTTACATATTAGCCTTTTATCGATTCGGATAGCTTTGGACTTCTTCGAATTAGTATTCTTTCCGTTATCGAGAGGCGAAAATGGCAACTAAAAGCGGCAAACAAAAGAATTTGACTAAGGAAGAAGAGCTTCTCCTTCAAGATTTCAGCCGAAACGTCTCCACAAAATCATCAGCATTGTTTTATGGAAATGCCTTAATTGTTTCTGCAATTCCAATTTGTAAGTTGCGAATTTAAAGGGAGTGTTTTTGGTTGAGGCATGGTGCCACGTATGCAGACCGGCAAAGTTACACATATTAAGAAAAATAAAAATAAACAAATTATAAATAAACTTTTTGTATTGCTACAAAAAGCACGTTATTTTCTGCTGAATCTGAGGAGAGAAGAGTCTGGAACAGTCTGGCCCAATCAATTGAGAATGACATATGTTTTCAAAAACGTCATGCGGCGAATTCAGACCAGGGTCTCTATGTAGTACTAATATTATAGTCTGATGCTATATCCCGTTGGTTTGTACCCCCCCTACCGATTTCAATAACTAAAAAGTTTAATATGATAAAAAGTGCACAGAACTAAGTAAATTGATTTATAATTTCTAACCTGTCACCAGAATGGCACTAGTACTTGCATCCCCTTGCACCTTCTAGACGAACAAGTAGGTCTCTGCTTTTGTTTATATCTGACAGCAGCAGAGACCAACGGCCTCAGGCAATAGTCCATACTGAACTTTTAACAGACTTTCAGTTCTAACGTATCAGACGCTATATCTATATCAAGGTCAGTAGAAATAAATTTATTAATTACTAGCAAGCTGAACTACGTTAACTGATTTTTTTTTATGTTAGGGTCCCAAGAGTTTTGGCTTCGAGGAGTTTCACTTATCTCGACCATGTCTAAAAATAAGTTTTATTACCATATCATTCATATCTAGCTGATTTAAACAGTGAAAACACATTGTTTTGACATCTTGACATGACAAATGACTGTCATGGCAACTGATATGTATGTAATGATTTTTCATAATTCAAAATCCAACCTTTGGAATACAGTTTTCTCAGTCTCTATTGGCAATTTACCAAAAGCAATTACACGTCTAGTTAAAAATGTACTGTTTTTAAGCATCATATTTACATACTTGATCAAAATCTGTTTCAGTATTGAGAGTTAAAGGGTTTTTTTTTACCAGGAAATAAATAATGATGTTAAAGAAGGAAAAATTTGGGACTCAAATAAAAAAAATTGTGGCCTCAATGGTATTCTGGTATCCTGAGGTTTCAGTTTTGAACAAATTTTTTTATATAACTTGATGTTATTTCTGCTTGGTTTTTTTTCTTCCTTTTCTGTTTCCTTTTGATAATATTTTAATCATTTCACTTGTTTCTGGAAAAGACCGCTCTGGTGGCCTGTTGTTAGAGTATACTCTTTGGATGCTGAAGGTTGCAGGTTCGAACCCCATTTCAGTCCTACCAAAGACTTTAAAAATGGTACCAACAGGTGCCTCGCTAAGTGCTCAGCATCAAGAGGTTAGCATTAAAACTGGTTGGCCTGGTGTCAGGATAATGTGACTAGGTGGGACATAATGCTTCATATCTGTAGCATGATGTCACAGCACTAAACATCACTGTAAACTGCCACACTGCAGACATCATAGCAGTATGGCTGAAAAATTGTTAAAGCTACCTTAAAAAATCCAAATCCAAATTACACACTGTTTTGGAAAAAAACTACTTTCACTAATGATGTATTAAATTATATCAGATGTAAATTAGAAAGAAATTATTCCAGAATATTTGTTTATATAGCTCCACTGCTTTTTGACCAGAAGTGCTTAATTTGTTGTCCATCTGTCCATCCATCACAACAAGAGTGTTATCTCCTGGAGGATTGCTATGACAAATTTAATCATTTCAAGATCTTGTTTGTCCTAAATGAAAATGGTGCTAATATGACAACAGTCACATGGAAAATTTTGTTATTGCTACTCCAGAAGATTGGATGGTCACATAAATCTAAATTTTCTTTCAATGACTTCTTATGATGTCTGGTTGGTATTAAATTGAAATGGTGGCAATGTCATAACCAGTATGACAGCCATGTTGAAAGTCTTGCTGCTCCTTTTGAATGGAAAGTAATAGCAAAATGGGCTTTTTATCCTAAGACTTCTTATGATCCTAAATGAAATGGTGATAATCCGACCTCCACTATGGTGATCATCACAGCCACCTTGTTATTGGTACTCCTAAATGGGTAATGTATGTGTGTGATTTAGATTTATAACAGTTTTAACAATTTTAAGTCATATCACTATGATGTCTGCAGTAACAGTTTATAGTGATGTTTAGCACTGGAGCATTATGCTGCAAAATGTGGCATTATGTCCCACCCAGTCATGTTATCCTGTCACCAGGCTGACCCATCCTAATACAAACCTCTTAATGCAGAGTACCAAGCGAGGTAGCTGTTAGTACAATTTTTAAAAGTCTTTGGTATAACTCAGCTGGGGATTAGAACCCGCTACCCCCTGCATCCAAGGCAGACACTCTACCACTAGGCCACCTGAGCAGTCAA
This sequence comes from Potamilus streckersoni, assembly GCA_016746295.1. Lineage (NCBI taxonomy): Eukaryota > Metazoa > Mollusca > Bivalvia > Unionida > Unionidae > Potamilus > Potamilus streckersoni. The sequence continues at coordinate 972,267 of JAEAOA010002087.1, forward strand.
CGAAGATGGGTAATAATATTGACTTAAGTTTTTACCTAAGGGTTCTTATAATGCCTACTTGGTCAGAATTGAATAATGGTGCCAGTCTTGCCATGATGTCTTTCTTGAAAGCTTTGTGATCACTAGATGGATGGTTATATTGACCTAAAGATGCATACTTGATCCAAATTGAAAATAGTACTGATCTAACATCCAATATGGCAGTTCTGGCAGCCATCTTGAAAATCTCTGCTCCTCCTAGACAGATAGTCATTATCAACTGTTATTTTCACCAGAACTTTTCTATGATATCTAGTTTGTCTTACATGCGAATGTTGCCAGTCTTGCACTTTAAGTCATAGTCAGATTTTAAATTTTCTATAGAGTTGAAGTTTTTTTCATCAGGAAACTTAACAGTTGACTACAATCCTTAACCTGGATAAGCATGGATCCATATGAAATGGGAATAAATGATACATTGACTTCTGGTACTTAATATATTTGTATTCATGATGTATTTTCTCAATGACAAAATTTGGTTGTTGTTTATCTTCTAAAGCAGTGTGATAATATAAAAGATACTTTCACATATAATCACATTTCACTTTATCACATGATCTTGCAGATAAACATTCAAGATGTTTTATATGTGAAACCTATGTCATAGGTAAACAAAACAACTTCACATCTATTTCTGTTGGCAGGAAAAGGGGTTTTTTTTACCATTTAAAAAAATGTAATTTTTTTTATATTTATTTTACTGAATAAATGTAATCTTGCCAATAAATTGATCAGGTGCATTTGGAAGTAATTACAGCTCAACCTAAGGAGGCCTTCCAAGTTTTAAATATTTGTATTGTGCTGTATTTTTTGGCAGTTAGTGCATACCTGAAAATGAATATGACCTATATTAATTTCAGAAATAAGTGTTGAAGCTTAGTTGACAACATTTGGGGTCAAGGTTATAAGCATTTTGAGTGTTACAAATTGATATTGGAGACTGTAAATATTCAGCAAAATATAATTAATGACTGTTAATCCATTTCTACAGGGTTGTTTTGGAGAATTCATCAGATGGACTTGTACCAATCTGGTATCATTTTTGTCATTGGAACCATCATCAGCACGTATCTTGTGTCTTTTGCTTACAAAAACGTCAAATTCGTCTTGAAGCACAAGTAAGTATTTCATGCCTAACTGTTGAACATTTATATTTCATAGCGTTGATATTAGGGCTGAAACAATTCATCGATTCATCAATGCATAGATACTTTTGCTCTAATGATAAACATCGATACAAGAGATGGGGAATTGATTCAAAAGGATGCTTATTGTAAGTCAATTTTAGTTCTTCAGCAGTCATGAATAGTTATTATTATACAATTCATCTGAAACAATACCTGCAGTCCTATACACTCGTTTTTATTAGTAACAAAAAAAAGACTATTGAAAACACTCGCCATCTGCAAATTCAAACAAAGTGACATTGTTCGTAATCTGCCACCATCACCATTCCATGCTAATTATCTTAACACAGCAGCATGTTCAGCATAGAGGATACAAACGTGTTCCACATGTATAATGAAGTACTTTACTCTTCATTTAATGACCACTTTTATGTGAATTTTCTGTGTTGAATTTTATCTTGTCGATTTGGTCAGTTTGAGAGCTTCTCTGCCAGTGTGTCCATAGTGAAATATGTTGCATTAAAAATCTCAGTGGTAGTTATTGTTCTGGTCCAGGTGAAATAATACCTACCAGTCAGGAATTATATTTGCTTATTACCTGCATGACAAACAGTTAGTACTATCACAAAGCAACTGTGAAAGTCATTTGATTTGTATCACTTAAACAGAGATGCTGCCAGGGTGTGCAAAGTTTGTCAATCGAAAAAAATTTGGATAACAGTGGTGCACAAAAACTCATTTGAAAGTCCTGCATATGAAAATGTGCTCTGAGAGGTAAACAGTTTTTATAACCATTCTTGTTGTGACATTTGTTTTTCATGTAGGCAACTGTTTATGCGTCAGGTTTCTAAAAGCATGATATGAATGGTTTTTCAAATAACATTGGCACATTTTGCCCAGGAATAAGCATTATGGTGTAATTTCAGCCTTCCATGAAGGATGTTTTACAAATGCTTGTTTGAAATACAAGCATCCCAGAAAACCCCAAATGTCTGATTTTCTGCATGGTTCTTCAGGAAGTACAGTTTGATAGATTTTTGGTGGTATTCATTTTTATTCCCATGCCCTGATTTGTTCTTGATGAGATTTTCTTTGCTAGAGAAAATTGCATTATTTCTTCTGTTTTGAAGATAACATTTGAGTAAGACATGAAATTTGGTAATAAGATGTCAAAGCATTCATGCCCTGCAAAACAAAGTGCCTGGTGACTAAGTGAGTTAAATGGAGCCACCAATAAATAACCAAACATGTTGAATAAAACTCCATGGCAACCAACTGGTAGTTTGTTTCAAATTATTTTTGTTTCCTTGTTATCAATGAGAATTACACATAAATATATGATAACTATATCTGTAATCTGCCTACTGGAAATGCAACCACTATGTCAATTTACATAAAGGTGAACTACCCACCTTCCAAAGATAGATGGACCATCAAGTTCATAAGTGTATCAATATTTATTGTATCACAGACTCTGTATTAAAAGTTTGGAAGGATGGAATTGATTAGTTAAAAAAGCTATATGATATGATTTGTTCTTTGAAATAATCAAGATGTTAGGTTTAAACAACATTGAGATATTCAGAGTAGAATTAAGCATCCCCCCCCGATTTATTCAATGAAGTTGCTTGTAATTCCATTAGCAATTAATCTATTAATAACAACATTAGCACATGGCACACAAATTGATTCAAGAGGGAATGAAGCAATGCAGGCCTGCTTTTTTATAGCAGATCTGAGAAAAAGAAGAGGAGGGGAGAGTATTAGATAAACATAAGACTGGTGAATATTAGTGATCATCTGGGCAATGGAATAATTTGAAACGTGAACTTAGGCTGAAGACAATCCAACACCGATTGGTTGGCTTTCTTATGTTTACAATGGTAATGTCATCAAAACTTGTGTTCCAGCTTTCGTTTGTAATTGGTTGACTAACAGAAGTCACTGATTAACATAAGATTAATTCATATGCATGTGGAAAATGGCATAAATTACATGGCCTATATTGTGATGAAATGTTGATGTTATCTGGTTTTAAATTACATGGCCCATATTGTGATGAAATGTTGATGTTATCTGGTTTTAAATTACATGGCCCATATTGTGATGAAATGTTGATGTTAACTGGTTTTAAATTACATGGCCCATATTGTGATGAAATGTTGATGTTAACTGGTTTTAAATTACATGGCCCATATTGTGATGAAATGTTGATGTTATCTGGTTTTAATGGAACCCAACAACGTTTAAAGGCCAGGATCATTAAAGATTCAGCATTATTCAGATGATTTTGCAAATAATCCATTACATTTCTGGTTTCATTTACTTTGAAATTATGTGAGGTATTGTTGTTCAGGCTGAAACAAAATGTATATTTATAATATTTACCAGCACCCAAAAATAAACAGATGCAGCAAGATACAGTAATAAAAACGTATTAGTGGAAGCAAGTAACTTCAGCTTTCCTGAGTTATATGTACCCGTAGTATTTGTTTGGACATTTGGTTTAAATAAACTTTTAACATAGTGCCTATAACAGTGAAGAAATGGGAACCAAGCACCTTTCTGACGTAAGCAGCTGATTAAAGCAAGTATCAGATCTGGTTTGCAAGATGAATTTTCTACCATCTAGCTATCATTACTCCCACTTCTGGTAGTTGTCTAGTAAATCATGTTTAAAATTTTGTGATTGGATTTGTCATTTCCAGAGATGCTGCCAGGGCACACAAGTGCAGAAATTATACAAAATTTTGTATGAATTCACTTACCATAAGAGAAGTTGTGCATGTGTCTCACAAATTAGTTCAGTCATGCAAACGCGGTTGTAGTCTGTGCAGTACATAATTTTTATTTAAGTGTTACAATAAAATAATTAAATCGGAATACAAGAAAAGTTAAGCTAAAAGGATACTTTTTTGATCATTCCAAAGTATGCAAATTGTAGATTAATGCTGAAAACCCACTAACAGAAAAACATGTACTATAGGGTTTCTGCAGTTGATGCCATTTAGTTACATTTCTGCATGTGCAAACTTTGATTCATTTCCGAAAGGTGTTATATTCCAGCATTGCTGGATTTACAATATTTCACAGATTCAGCTTAAAATCATTGCTTGTGCAAAGTGAATAGCAGAATTAAGAAAGTGAAGGATGAAGTGGATTTTCTGGCCAGATGGAAGCCGATAATTCTGAAAAAAAGTTAGATGACAGTTTAGATGGAATGCCAAAAAAGAAACTAAGAGTTGATCAAAAGGTTTAGAAACCTTGACTGTAACTTCCATATAGTTATGACACAACACCAAGATGGAATGGTGTGTAGAATAATATTTGCAAGAATTGGGAATATAAAAACAAAAATCCCTTTACATCTGGAGCTTTATTATGTAAACTCCTCCGCAATGTACGAAATCACCAGATCACATGCATTTTGAATCAGAAATATCTATTAGATTGTACCTGTGATCTGTGGAATCACCATAAAGAACAGTTTCCCTGATGATGGTTTAGCTAGCTGTGCATATTCCAGTTCAGAAGGGTGACTGAGAGTGGAATTTCAGCGCAGAACAAGATTCAAATACACATAAGGAACACATTATGCATTTGAATGAAAGAAACAGTTGTGAAAATACACAGCTATTCATTGTTTAAACAAAATTCAAGGCAGCCACAAAACTAAACTATGATGTAACTTGGGTTGCACATACTAATGTACATTTTGTGTCCTTGGGGAAAAGCACTTGTCTCCCATTTCTTTGGCAAGATATCACCAATAATGATAAAACTAAATGGTAAAATGTTGAATGTACCATCAGAAATGATCTTGTCAGCACTATGTTTTGTCAAAACAATCACTTTTTATGCGATACCATAGGTAAATGATTTCTAAAAGTCATTGGTAAAGTTATTTTATGCAAGTCACCTTTATCTGTCATTTAATAAGCAGTGACTTGTGTCAGATAAATAAGACAAGTTGTTACCATGTTTAACATAGACAATAGAAAGTTTGATGCTGATATAAAGGTACCAAATTTTCCTAAAAGCATATTGATTAAAGCAGTAATTCATGCCCAAAATTTCATACCGTGTTAAAATTTATCACTTAAGTCACACAATACCAGACATGGTGATTTGTTTTTATCTAGTCCACTATTATTTTGGAGAAAAATGTGAGAAATGCTGATGTTGTTGGCAACTTCAACATCAGATCAGTGCTATAATTTGAATGGAAATTAATAGCCAAGTTTTTTTTTTCAGCCCATAACCCAAAATGTTGAGATGTATTTCATACAGTACTTGCTGTCATTTTCATTTTTCTTCTCCAAAGACTAACATTTGTTGACATAAACTGAGCAGCGTAAGTGAAATTTTTAGAGCATTGTTCTGCATAAAGTGTCAAACTCGTATAATCACCAAGTCCAGTATATGCATTAGAGCCCAATTCATTGTGTGATGAAATCAGTACAGATAAACTGTCTACCAGATGAATATCTGGAGGAAAAATTTTAAATGGATATTGATGAAAAGAATGGCTGACTTTCTGCTGGAGGAATATGCACAGCCATTTATCTATTGAATTGATAACATATATTTTTCAAATTTTGCAAAATTCTGGTCAAAAATGTCAATAGAAAATAGTAAATAGGCGAGGAGGGGTTAACAAATGAATGCAATCCTTGTGTGTATTTATGGATAGTTAGTTTTTGTGGTTGTTTTTTTTCATAGCACTTTTATGACAAAATGTGAAATTTCACATATAATAAAACTTGATTTTAAAGACAATGCAACAAAATATTTTGTCCTCTTTGCACAGGGTGGCCCAGAAAAGAGAGGAAGCAGTTTCAAGAGAGATGATGAAGAAACTTGCTGATGACAAGAAGATGAACAAAAAGGAAAAGGATGAAAGGTTTATATTTATCTTAACCATTCATTTACAGCGAAAGAGCTGCTAAAATTTGACACTTTTATAATCTACACTGTTGGTAGAAAATAGCATTTGGCAGGTGTTTGAACTAAAACGGTCTTAATTGATATTTTCACTCAAGAATTATCATTCAGGTAAATTTATATTCCTGTCTTTATATGGGATCTAAAAAAAATTTAAAAATAGAGTCATATGATAAATTAATGGTAGATATTTAAAATTAAACTCACTCTACTGACATTTGTAGACTGGATAGTAAATGCACAGATTACTTCCTCTTTGCTTTACATTTTCATAACCTTTCATTTCAGTTTGTTCAACATTATTTAAAATTTATTACTGTGAGTTAATTTTTATTCAGTACTTTGAGGACACCCAAAGTGAATGTTGTTGACCCTTTAAATTGTGTACATTTGGTATAACAAAAGAGGTCACATTCCCGTAAAACATCCATTTTATTTATTTTTCAGAATTTTATGGAAGAAGAATGAAGTTGCGGATTATGAGGCCACAACATTCGCAATATTTTACAATAATGCCCTCTATCTGGTCCTGCTGATTATTGCATCATTTTACATTCTCAAGAATTTTAATCCCAACATGTATCCTTTCTGCTATGGTTAAATTTTTCTTTGCCGACATTAACAATTCTGCACCCATAACCCAAGGGTTTCCATATTTTGAATTCAGGTATCAGCATTCTATCACACAAGAGTATATGTCCCATTTTTCTTGTTCTCGTATAACTATGACCATATTTCACAAAGAAAAATAATCAAAAGTCATAACCATTATTAAAAAAGGCGGTTTTCAATGGAAAACTGCTTGTCTGTTTCCATTAAACAACAAATTGGTTAAAAGTTATTTAATGTTTTGATAGTACATTTGTTTTTAATTTGGATATATTTTGGTATCAGACATTGAAGAAGTACACATCATAGTTGTTTGTGTATCTTGTTTCCATAACAAACAAATTTTAATCATCTTGCCATAATAAAAAAGTGCTAGATATTCTTAAAGTAGTTACACAAGTTTGGACAGCCTTTGAAACATGGATCTCTATAATCTGAATTGGTCTTCATTTTGTGATATGTATTTGAAAATTGTTCTTCCACTTGCTTTTTTATTGTGAACAGTTCCAAAACACTGCATCAGTTAAAGCTACATTAAAAATTTAAATCACACACAGCATCATGTGTGAAATTAATTGGTCATATCTTTATAACTGATTGGTGGATAGGGCTGTCATCGGGTACCCAGATAACCGGGTACCCGACCATATAGAAAAACCCATGTATTGAAACGTAAATGCAGGTACCCGTAAAAAAAAAATCGCCACACTTGCCAACCACTTCAAACAGGTGTGACAGCTATGGCTATAATTAGAAACCAGATCTCTGTTTAATATAAATAAACAATATGTCAGATAGTCAGTTTGGATTAATAAAATGCATTGGCCTTGTGCAACCGGACAAACCGTTATCCCCCGAGGCATTATATACCAAGGTTAAAACATTTGTTCTACAGGTAATAAACCTCTTTGTAGACGATAACTATTGAATGTGGGTGCTAAATGATCGGTAAATTGCACGCTCTTTTAATGAAATCCAGATAGATACCTTTGATTTTTGAACAAACATGTCAAAGAAATCCCACAATTTATATTATGAACAATCATCACCTAGACACCTTGAAATCTTCGTAATGTCTCAAAGTAATCTTTGCTCATTGTTTTTCTAGTCGACTAGCTCTGCGAATTTCGAAAGATAGCCATCATACATATGCCGATATTTCTATTTTTAATACTACGTTTTCACTATAACTATTTTAAGAATTATATAATTCCAAAATAACAACACTTAGGCAACTGCGTGGTCACGTGGTATAACTGGGGCATGCATGCGTGGGTAATTCAAATCTGCGGTCAAAAGCAGATGAATAAACATGGTCTGTTCTAACAAGGACTTGTACTTTAAAAAATGCGAGTGTTCTAAAGCTTTTAACGAGGCTGATCACAGTGATCATTAGAAGTTGGATTATACCTATCATCTGTGTACATCTGGGATCAAGTCTAAGATTCGGCAAATGTGGATATGTGAGAAAGCTTGCCAGTAGCTTCTCTTGGGTCGGTGGTTCTTTCCGGTGATTTCCCGGTTTCTTCCTCCACTATTAATACTGGCCGCCATGAATAGCCTATCATGTGCTGAAAAATGGCATTAAGCCCAACAACAACAATCTAAAGCTTTTAACGAGGCTGATCACAGTGATCATTAAAAGTTGGATTAGACCTATAATGTGTACAAAGGTCATTCTAAATAAATTTATTAACAGCGTGCGGTCAGACAATTCGCAGCTACGTTGGTGTGGACGAATCAGATCGAGTAGTACACAGTTAGTCTCTATCGCCATAAAAAAGTATTAAAGAAATGGAAATAACAATTAGTTGGTCTAGGTTGTACATGTCATTCATGTGCTAACGGGTACCCATTAAAATTTGCAATGGGTACTCGGGTTTGTTATTTCGTGATTTTTGACGGCCTTATTGCTGGATTTTAATACAATTTTAGAATATTTCAATTTGTTTTGCATAGTGAAGGCATATAACCTTGTAGTAGACAAAAATAAATTCTGGTCCATGTCACCTTGCATAGACAAAACATACTGTCCTGTGTAACCTTGCACAGACAAAGCATTCTGTCATGTGTAACTACACATGGACAAAACATACTGTCTTGTATAATCTTGCATTTTTTATCCTTAACCAAATGACAGCAACTACATCTTGTCAGTGGGAACTGCCTGTGGACTTTTAGCTCTGTTTTCCACCAGCACCAAGTAGAGTCCAGGAAGAAATAAGCAAAAAAGTTATATTTAAAATGTAGCTGATTAATTTTTATTTGTATGATCAACTCAGAAAATAAAAGAAGTTTTAATAAGCTTAAATTAGTTTTCATTTCATTCAAAACCTCTGGCTCATGTTAACTCTGTGTCATTTTAAAAACTGAAATTGGAGGGGCTGCAGTGCGAGATATAGATATCATTGCCATGGCAACATTGTTTTTCTCTGAAACTGTTGTATGTTTGGACAGTCATTCAAACTGTTGTACTTATGGACAGTCATTCAGACTGTTTAATGTTTGGACAGTCATTCAGCTTAATTGTACCTTGACAGTAAACTTTCTCACACTTGCCTAAATAGGTCACATTGCCTTTTTTAATGCTTTATAATTTTTTATTCAACTCATTTTTTCTGACACTGTTGTTTGCACAGTTATGAAACTTTGAATGCATTTATTATGAAATCAATCTTGCATATGCAGCAGGTTGACCACAGTGACCTACATTTTTTGGAAAATATGAGCGAGATCTACATATTAATCTGATTATATTCCATCTTTTTGGGTAAGTATTTTACCATTTAAATAGCTTTATTTTTAAAAATATTTAATGAAGCTTGTATGATGATGTTGACAAGTCTTGTACTATAAACTTGTATGATAATGTTGATAAAAAAAAGTCTTGTAGTAAATACTTTATGATAAAATTGATAAAGCTGGTAATATAGACTTGTATGATAATGTTGATATGGTTGGTAATATAAACTTGTGTGATAAGAATCTTAAATCAGTTTGCTTATGATTAAGACATATATGTGGACTCTGTGACCTTGCATTTGGTTGGCTCAAGTTCATACCTTTTAGCTGGAACATAGTCTATAGACTTGTAGGATTAATATCTCTGACAAGCTTGATTATGACTGACATCCAGAAAATTAAGGAACATTCTGGCCTCAGATTTTCTACCACTCTAAAATCTGCTTTTGTGATCAGACCATCTTGGGCTTCTTTTTAAAATAGTGAGCACTTGTGATGAAATTGACCATCATTGAATTGTGAATAATGTAATATTCATGCCAGTTTTAAAGTAATAAACAAGTCGGTCAGACTTCAAACCAGACTGATCAAATCTGACACTAAAGTCATTCCAACAGATTTTTACACTATGGTACTAATGAGAAAGATTATGTAACATTCATTTTCAAATAGATGTATAAATCAACTTCTTTCCATGTTTCTCTGTGATATCCAGAGATATTTTCAGTTAACGTTTTTACCACATGATTTAGAAAATATTTCTTAATTGTAAAATAAATGTACTTTTTTAAATCAGAAATTTCCCAAGCTCATTTCTCTATCAAAAAGGAGCAGATATACAAAATTTAGTTCAGTACACGTGATTTTTTTTTCTAATGTCAGATCTTAAGTTACTACATATTTTTTATACACCTGCAGTAATTTCAAGCATATTGTGGTTATAGTGTACATCTGTCTGGCATATGTCCAACCATGTATGCAGTTTTGTTTCCACATTAATCTTTGTTCACCACTTACAGTTACCACACTTTGTAGACCACTTGGAGTAAAGAAGATTGCTAAAGATTCTGATGGCAAAAGTTGGGTAACTGAATAAAAGTCTTTAAATATCTTTAGCACATTGAGTCATCCTACATCTTTCCAAAGTTTGTGAATGGCTTCTGTTTAGGATAAGGAAGTAGCCCTATGATTTGGGGGGTCAAGGTCATTGACGGAAAGTAGAAAAATTGGTTTCTGCGAAACGCTGAATGAATAACAATGGTTTCAGCAGAATAACACTGGTTATGTATCTCAAACACGTACCATACTTTGTAAGTCACTTACACATGGAGGAAAGGAAAAAACCTAACATGATTGGGGTGAAAAGGTCATGGTCACTGAGTGAAAGAGGATGATTGATGGTTTTCTGCATGAATTTCAGTTATTTACAATGTACCTTCGCAAAAGTTTGTGGATGATGTACACGTTGCTGTTATCAAAGTGTGTGAAGGGCTCGAACTTGCGATACTGAGCAGGCCTGTTGATGTTTGGGGCAAAAGGTCAAACGTCAATGCTATTATAGCTCAACAAAACTTTAGCCTTGTAGAATAATATTTGTTCTGGAGTAAGTTCCGTGGCCAGACTTGGTGGATGGCTTGCACACAGAGTAATAAAGAAACTATAGATTATCGGATCTAAGGTCAGAGGTCACAGCCATAATAAGTATAATAAGAAAATAATTGTTGAATGTCAAATCCTTCTATTGATTATATGAAACGAGCGCGTGCGTCCGCATTAACCCCAGCTCCTATAGAAACTATATATATATATATATGGCATGGCCTAATAATCATCAGTTGTTTCGATAATGAACACTATTGGAATCACAAGCCTTATTTATATGAACAATTAAGTTGCGTGCTTGTCCAATATTTTTTAAATTTACAAGGTTGATAAATTGAAACATTTTTGGTTTTAACTAATAATACTTATCTAAATTACTTATTCTTAAGTCGTTGTGTGTTGTATATAGAACGTATTCTGTCTTTAACTAGTTTATAGTCTTGTTTACCTACCAGTCTCCACTTGGATTTTATGAAAGGTAAGTTATCAAGAGCTAAACGTGAACAAAATGCGCTTTAGACTGAAATGAACAAATATTTACATTCAGGGAAGTTCTTGTGACGTTGTTAACTCTAAATCCAATTTTGAAAATGTATCAGTCTGTCATTGAATGTAACGGTGAATTTGTCAGTATTATCAATCCCCTAATTCACCCACACTTCGCAACATTTCATCTTGATAAATGGACCACGGGCAGCCGAGTAGTCTGAGGCGGTATCCTTTACATATCACTGACATTTCACCACTGTCGGCATGGGTTCGAGTCTCTGGTTAGGACGACGTGGGCAGGTGAAAGCTCGCCAGTAGCATCCATGCGGGTGTCGGAGGTTCTTCCCGGGGTTATTTCTCCGCTTAATATACAGTCCCCCATGTATGGCTTGCCATGTGCTGAAAAACGGCTTTAAGCCCATAACAACAAGAACGACCATCTAGAAACGCAGCAGTCTTTAAAACAATATTTGACAAAATGTCATATTTTCACGTTATGTTTTTCTATGTTTATAAATAAATTCATTAAGTCTTACATAGATTTTAGAAAACAAGTAAATGTAGTCTTTCAATGTTATTTGAATTATAAATCCCCATACGTTAACAACAGTAGCTTCAAATTAATCATATAGGTAATACCAAACACACGCACATATATATATATATATATATATATATATATATATATATATATATATATATATATATATATATATATATATATATATATATATATATATATATATATATAAATTGTGCTATTGGAGCTCTGGTGTCACTGACATGTCGGTTGCGAGATTTGTGTAGTCATGTGACTAGCAATGCCAATGGTGAGTTCCAGGTCAAATTTCATAAACGCTATTGTTTCATCTGTCAGCGGATTAAAGACGTAACCAAATGTTATACTCGTTATACTCTTAATTTCGGTTTGATGCTGGTATGGCTCGACATAAGGCCATTCCAGCTTGCTAGGTCACTCTAATACGCTGCTACCCTAGGCCGACGTCACAACTTTTTGATAGGCAAATAACTCTGACGCTACATCCCATCATAAATGTCCAAAATACCAAAAAAATAGGATGGGAAGGGTCAGAGAAAACATGAATGAGTATCCTGGGGTAACTCAACCAAACATATTAATAGCATATTTCTGTAAACCTCGACGATGATAACTGCTTTGAAGTTGCATATGAATTTATCCGAATTGCATTAGAAAGGACATAATTTGCATACATTCTTCCCTTATCAGTATGTGCTCACCTTGAATTGGATGATTGTTTGGCTGAATACTGTTAAATTAGAGAAACTTAAATTAGAAGCACAGAGAATCGTGATTGGTCTTGCAGTAAATGTTTCATGTAAAATTTGTGAAGAAACTGATTGATCTACCAAGGCAGATAGACGAAATTTTCATAAATAATTTTACTTTCATAAACAAAAAAAAAATTGTATACGATGTCTCTTCCTATATTGATGACATCTTACCTCTTGGTTGGTATCATGTTGGAAATAGAAATAATTTTAATTAAATTAATGACAAGCCCCAAATAAATAGATATTCATTCATGTACGCTTCTATTCATATTCGGAACTCTCTCTCCAAGATTCAATAAATGGTGAAAATAACTTTTACCTTCAGAAATAGAGCCAAAGACAACACGTGGCCATTTTTTCTTTGGTAACAGGAAATTATTATATGTTCTGCGTGTTAGAAATAATTGTATTATAGTATCTAAAAACTAGTTTTTAGCCACTGTATTCAGTGTAATACAAAAGACATTTTCTCAACGTTACAACACTAACTGCATAACAACTGACGTGATTTATTTGATAACCTGTAAAAAAAAAAATGTAATATGCAATATGTTGGACAAACAATTCAACAAGTTTCTAAAAGAATGAATAATCATCGCTTTCATATTAAAAATTATAAACATCCTCGGTTTTCCTCTAATATTTTTACACATTTTTATACCAATAATCATTGTCTACTCAATTTTTCTTTCATGCCAATAGGTATTGTGAATAGACTCATAAAAGAGACTTATTGGATTCATAAATTAGATAATTTGTATCCTAATGGCCTTAATAACAATTATATAAAATTGTATAATTTTCTTTTCAATTGGTAAATTGTATATCCTATATAACAATATAATTGTATGTATGACAGTCTCTGTTTTATTTTATTATTTTACTCATTCATGTTTCATTAGATAATCGTGTATCTTTTATATCCTGTCATATACTCACTCTCTCTCTCTCTCTCTCTCTCTCTCTCTCTCTCTCTCTCTCTCTCTCTCTCTCTCTCTCTCTCTCTCTCTCTCTCGTGTATCTTTTATATCCTGTCATATACTCACTCTCTCTCTCTCTCTCTCTCTCTCTCTCTCTCTCTCTCTCTCTCTCTCTCTCTCTCTCTCTCTCTCTCTCTCTCTCACTCTCTCTCTCTCTCTCTCTCTCTCTCTCTCTCTCTCTCTCTCTCTCTCTCTCTCTCTCTCTCTCTCTCTCTCTCTCTCTCTCTCTTGCATATCCTCGTTTCAGGTTAAACGTAACTACTCTTATTTGAAATTAGGTTTTTACAGTTTTTCTCTTCTATACTAATAATTGGTGTTCTATTATCTTACTTTTTCATCCGAGACTAGCCACTTATTTTTTTTTTCAAAAAAAATGTGAATTTCAAGACAAACTAAACTTGACCCACACACTTAGATAATTTTCATCATATATACAAAGTTGCTGGAAATTTATAAAGTGAGATCGCTAGATAAATGCAGTTTGAGTCACAGCATATGGTAAATGATGGATACTCAAGTCAATACCAACATTTTCCAACGTCCAAATAGCTTTAAAAAATGTTTTGCTCTAATCTGGGGTGGGACGATATTTGAAACATCCCGGCTGGAACAAAAAAAAATCAAGCCTGCCTGAATAATTAATGGTCGATCCCTTGATGCCACAACCATGAGTTAACTTTTCTCCATTTGAGAAAATCACTGGTAAACATTGCATGGTTACTTTACAGGTTATGTCAATAATTTTTTTTCTCTTGATCAATATACATATGTATGCCTTATCAACACCACATACAGAATAATTTATCCTAGTTTACCTTGAGGGCAAACACATGTTCGTAAATTTGTATCATATGTGTACAAGCTGCTGCAGCAGATAATAACAACCGTCGTTCTGGATTGTAGATGTATTGTATATAGGGTAGTAGTGAATTACGAAGCAGACTTCCTGGCAGTTAGAAATTACGGCAGAGCATCTATAAATTAGCCAGCATGCTTGTTGTGAATGAAAGCTGCCTTGGATGAGTCGATCGACGCATGGCTTACTATATTATCCCCACATGAGCTTGTGAAAACATTGAGTGTCAATCAGTTTCGATTCATTTTATTTTGTTTACTGGATTTTCGGAATGAATAGTTTAGATTCGTGGTGATAATTTTGTGAAGCTGGTTGATTTTTTGTTACTTTAGTACTTTCACGAACTCATTAGAATGGAAGATTTAGAAGATGTGAGTGAAATCACCAAGATGGCACCAACGGTTACCATAGAAACGGTTGTGGTGATACGACCTTTCAAGGTATGACTGTTGCTGAGGCAGTTGTGGAGTCAAAATACTACTTCACATACTACTATTGTTACTATCACTCTCCTCCTATTAATCTTAGTAGTATTATTTTTAGTTTTAGTATTAGTATTATTATTATTATTGATAGTAGTAGTAGTAGTAGTATTTGTAATAGTAGTATCCTATTATTATTATTAGTAGTAGTAGTATTTGTATTGTTATTAGTACTAGTATTATTATTATTAGTATTAGTAGTAGTAGTAGTAGTAGTAGTAGTAGTAGTAGTATTTGTAATAGTAGTATCCTATTGTTATTATTAGTAATATTATTTGTATTATTATTAGTATTAATATTATTAGTACTATTATTATTATTATTATTATTATTATTATTATTATTATTATTATTATTATTATTATTATCATCAGCGGTAGTAGTATTAGTATTATTATTAATATTAGCATTATTATTATTATTATTAGTAGTAGTAGTAGTAGTAGTAGTAATATTATTAATATTAGCATTAACATTATTATTATTATTATTATTATTATTATTATTATTATTATTATTATTATTATTATTATTAGCATTTTTATTATTATTATTAGCATTAGTATCATAAATTTTTGCATGATTCTACCAAGACATGCTTCATCCTCATACATTAAAAACAGATGTATCTAAAGAATGGCTTAATAGGTTATAAGTTACATAATGTCTCATCATGGATTAGATTCAGGCTATTTTTAGTAAATAATTCACGTCAATGGTTTACGTCCAGTATTCACAACTTTATAATCTTTGCCGATCGAGTATCGCCAGGGGCCCCGAGTGGCCGAGTGGTCTAAAGCGCTTTCCGTTACGGATCACTGCCATCTCACCTCTGTCTGCGTGTGTTCGAGTCTAGGATTCGGCTAATGTAGATATGTGAGAAAGCTTGCCAGTAGTTTCTCGTGGGTCGGTGGTTCTTTCCGGTGATTTCCCGGTTTCTTCCTCCACCATTAATACTGGCCGCCATGAATAGCCTATCGTGTGCTGAAAAATGGCGTTAAGCCCAACAACAACAACAACAACATCGCCAGGAATTTCACTGTCAGCAGATTCTCTCCAGCCTATTTTCACTTTACATCTTCAGTCACGGAACACAGTAATTGAATGTGGCAATCAACAAGGGTTTGCTCCATTCTGTCAGACTTCATTGGCACACACTTTCATTTCAGTCAAATCATCACAGGTCTCAATATGAGGGAATATGCCATCCTAATATGTTGGGACTTTTTCTTCCAAGTTGATTATTACAGAATGACATCAGTTTAGCTTAGTTTAGTATGTTCCTTTATTCTCGTACAGTTGATTGAGATAGATAAACAGTATAACATTTTGCAATAATTGAAAATTGTTTATTGTAGAGTACAAAAGAATAAAAAGGGAATTGGTAACTAACCTAATACTGCGCTAAACGTTTCCCAATGCCATCAGAAATTAAATTTTGACTGAACCATGGTAGAAAGCGTCGTTTTAAGCTAATATAAATATTATTGGGGTTTATTTTCTTCTGATATTGCTGGAGTTGTACATGCAAAATATTTCAGTGCATAGTTTGACAAACACTTGCAAACATAAATGGGTAACCAAAATTTCTATTCCACCTTTCTCTTGGCAAACCAAAATTTATATTCCCGCCCTTCCAGGGTAACCATAGTTTCTATGCCATCCTTCGTTAAAAGATATTCTTTTTTTCAAACTGATATGACCTTTCTTACTATAAATAATTGTTTGAATGTAAAAGTAGCCTACATTAGATATCTAATTTCAAGTTTCCAACAAAATTGATTCCCAGAAAAAAGAATAAGAATGCACCACAAGGAGCAGACTATGGTTCAAGACTCGGGGGGGGGGAGGTCGGTACACGCACACCAACAAAAAAGGTGAATGATCATGCATTTGACATGTTAACTCAGATGCTGTGCATTCCTTTAAATTACCCTTTTCATGCTGCATATTTTCCGACAACAGAGTATATAACCAAAAAAAAATAGCATAAGCCATCTGGTAACTCCGTATGTACTTTGGCTTACAAACAGTAAAGATATATCTAAGGTATTACTTAAACAGTTATGTAACACTAATCGAAATATTACAATCAATTGTTCGAAATATTTTTTGTAAATAAACAGATTTTTTTTCTTGGATAAGAATATGTTTTTCCTTTCAAAAGACACGTATTTCTGATACGCAACCCTTAATTTTTAGGCCTACCAATGTGGTACCTAATTAATTATCCGTGATCGATTTGAAATGAACATCAAGACATATAGTAGCCCCCTTTCCCGGCTTTGTACTGCAAATTTGATGACTCCCATACGACATTTATTATCCGACTTGCTTCTTAATAATAGGTTAATACAGCATATAATAAATTCGATGTTCTGATTCGTTTTCATAGGGTGAAGCTGTTGTAAACCCACACCGCCCTTAAATAATAAACGCACGCACCTACCCATACGCACACATACTTCGTTCACAAGCAGCTGAAACAACATGAGCTTGAGCACGTGTATGCTATGTTACGACCCTGTAGTTAAAGTATGTGTGTGTTGAGGAATGAATTGTGTATAAATCTTTTTTTTTTTCATTAAATGTAATTATTAATATGATTTATATTAATATCAGTCTAATATGTTGTTAAAAAATATCGTGTTTACTTGAATCGTAAACGTGAATCATGTGAGCACGTGCTGTGTATGATGACAAATTCATTACAAGTAAACATTTAGGAATAGCTATGAAAGCGATTGGCTGATACTTGGTCAGGCTTTCCTATAATCCAGATGAATTACGAAATTGCATGCATCCTCGTGCGCGTGTAATTCAAACAACGTATTAACTTCATTTATATGTTGAGTTTTTTGTAAGACAGTCGTAGTCAAGAGTCATACACAGTCGTAGAGTCGTCAAGTCAGTTTATTGTAACATCTTTAAGATTTATACAACTTAAAAAAAGATACTTTTGTGCTAGACGAAGTTGTCTGTTTATATGTCTACGTACAACCACATGTCTTGTTAGAGGAGCTAATTTACTTCGTTTTTCTAAATAATTGTTTTCCTGGAGAACAACATTGCTGGTTTGCACAAAGACATATTCCGAAAAATATTCTAAATTGGAACTGAACAACACAAACGGTGCTTTATTGTGTAAATTCTGGAATTTTCCGTTAGCCTTCGTCTGACGTGGTCATCCGCCATTTTGGACCGGAATTAACTTCAAACTGTGTTTAAAACTTTTTACAGGACTTGTATTTCTATTTTGAACAACCAATTTTGGACCGTAAGTCTTGTTTAACCTATTTACATTTTGTCATGCTTTCTAGGAAAATTAAGTTATTTTTGTTAAAATTTACAAAGCTTGTCTTGTCTTAACTCCTTTTGTTACTTTGAACGAGCCGATACGTAACAGCTTGGTTTTTAGTCCATAAAGTCAAACTGATTTCGCTATTGCAGAATGTTGTAAAGCAGTTGATATGAACCTATTTCGACTTCTGAAACAACAATGACACAATTTTTACCAAGATAAAAACATTCAAATGTTAACTCTGTTCAAGAGAATATAGACGATGTAGACTTTCAATTCAAACTTGCCGCCATTATTAAAGAGTGTTAAAAACAGTGTTAGAGTCTGTTTGAAAATTCAAAAAGTACCAATTTAATTAGTAACTCAAAATCTGCCCAGTTATAGGTAACTAAAAAAATGCCTAATTATTTGCGACCAGTTCTCGATGATGCCATGATGCCATGAAATAAAAATATAACTAGTAACCATTGAATATGGTTATTCTAGATAAGGAAAGAGACAGAAGGTTAAAAAAAAATATCGTAGAACCGAAAGTGGCTTCGTACATTCTGGGCTTTTAAATTGCCACCATAAACAAGTTAATAAATAAGCAACAAAATATCAAAAGAAATAAATTTCATTTTTGTTATTGTCATGCTTATGCATTGTAATTAAATGATAGATTTAAAAATTACAGGTGATAGCGGTGTTGCTTGGTTTTAGCGCTATCCTGTTACTCATCCTATCCATTGGAGCCACGTCCTGGATATATGCGGATGGAAAGAGAGAAGGCTTGTGGAAAGTCTGTGATGTCGACGGCGTTTATATTGACTGTGCGCAAAAGAATATCGAAAGAGGTAGTCCATATGCTCCATCTATGCTTTTCCTTATTCTTTTTCTCTCAAACTTCCAAGACGTACGTGATAAAGATATTTAAATTTTACCTCGGTTATGAAATTTGTATTTTAATAAAAAATAGCCTGCGAAAGCATTCATTATTTTCTCGCCGTATACTTAACATTGATGTTTCTTGAAGAAGGGGGACCACGCCGGTGGTCCTGTGTTTAGAACATCCGCCTCAGATACGGGAAGTCGCGGTTCCCGGTTGATTCGTACCAAAGACTACAAAAATGGTACTAACAGCTGCCTAGTTAGGCGATCGGCATTAAGAGGTTTTTGCTAGGACTACTGTTCAGCCTGGTGTCAGGATAATGTGACTTAGTGGGACATAGCTACATGTCTGCGGCATGATGCTCCAGTGCTAGACATCACTATAAACTGCCAAATTACAGACCACGTAGTGATACGAGTGCTAAACTGTTAAAGCTAGGTTAAAATCCAAATCAAACACGCACGCACACACACACACACACTTGAACAAGGCTAATTCTGTTCATCTTGGATATTTACAGGTGAGATATGGACACAGGGGCCATTGAATAAATTCATTACACAAAGTCGAAGCCCTTTAGACAGTGCCAGATTACCATTAAGCACACTAAGCATGTACTTAGGGTACCAGCCCAGCGGGGGCAACAGAAAAAAAATCAAATTAATTGCTGATGATAAAATTGAATGAATTATATATGACCATTTCGATCTGAATGTATTTTGATCTAGAATGATGGCAACACTGGTATTTACCGCGACATTGCTAGCTTTTAATATTGTTTTTTTTTTAGTTTCAGATTGGGGGTAGGGGACAATATATTTTCAGTGCTTAGGACACTGGAACCTTTTGAAAAACATTTTTTCTTCCTATTACTTGTGACCATTTACAAGTCAGAGAACGAAAAACACTTCACGTTTGTGTGGGCTCCAACCCACGACCGCCAGCTGTGAAATATTCCTTCAAGACCTACCTTTCAACTATTTCATGTATCTTATACATCATTGAGCGATTATTTTGTGCTGTATGTATGGTCACAGATGTTACATAGGATCTGAGCATTTTGTAGTTTTTATAGTTTTCTGTAAGGTTGGAATGGGTTCGCAATGCCGACGGCTGGGGAGGGGGGACCGGGAATATATCCCTGGAGCCCAGGCCCGCAAAGGGGCCCAGACAGAACAACTTTGTAATTTTATAAAAGAAAATTTGTTTCAAAAAGAACCAGGGGAGACCCGGATGTTTCCTACCACAGGGACCTGGACCGTGACCGCTCTCGACGGCCTAGGGTAGCTGATTTGGTTGAGTGTTTTACTCGTAATTCAAGTGTCACTAGTTCAATACCGTCCAGGCCTGTCCACCTTGGCTGTCTGAACGTGTCCTATATATCTTGCACCCGTACTATTTCCATCTATTCGTGTTTTGATAACTTACTTTTCAAACCTAAACATAAGACAAAAGAATACCATTTTTTGTCAACACTTAAAAAATCCTTGTATTAATTTTGAAGTAAGTTGTATACAGCGTTATTTGAGTAACGGTCAGAAAGGAGGCCAGGGATGAGTTCGCAGTCGAAACTCTTCCGTAGAGATACGTCTTGATCTGACTAAACGAGTTTATTCAGTACTTAAATCTAATAAGATATCATTCGGTTCATCAGGAAAGTTACTATAGGAATTTTCTCAACCTTTTCCGTCGATAGCCGATAGAAAAATTAAAGTACAATGATTTTACGATTGAGATGGTGTATGATCCTTGCCTATATTATAGCCGAATTACGTTCGCATGTATTTGTTTTTAGAGTCATGAATACATCTCTTGTTTACCGGTAAGCTTATTTATGTTAACATAGTTAGCAGAAGCTGATATTTGCATGTATTACTCTTGATAATTTGTTTGTTTGTTTGGTGAGATGTAATGCCAATTTTCAGCACATGATAGGCTGTACATGTCGGCCAGTATAGTTTTGGTGGAGGAAGAACTCTGGATGACCCCGTGAAGAACCATCGACCTAAAGGAATATACCGGCAACCTTTCTCACAAACCCACGCTGGTCGAGCGGAGTCTCAACTCACGCGGACAGAGATGACATGTGTGATTGATCTGTACCGTCGAGCGGCTTAGACCACAGGGCCACCTGATGCTTTAGACCACACGGCCACCCCGGCCCTAAGATTACTCAGCCACCAGGGTCGTATCCTCTAGATAGATATCCTCTATGATGTTAAGAGCCTCGCTCCACTGCATTCATTTAGTTAAGTATTTCCTTGTAAATTCATAACGCCCAGAATATATACAAATCTTCCCAAAGCGCCATTTTTATTTCTTACCAATATCGTAACCCTGCATTATTTACATTTATCCCTAATATTTCGGCATGTTTTATTTTTATAAACAAATTGTATTTTTTAAATAAAAATGGGATAATGCTTGAATGAATTTAGCGATTCTCAAACACAGTATTAAGTCTAGTTTTGAATAAAAATTTCTTCAAAATCATAGGAGGTAGAGTTACTAGAAATATATCCAAATGTTCCTTCGTCGCTGACACTGTTGTTTATAGGCGACAATTATTTGTGCAAAACTATGCACTTTCCACTAAACGTTCGTTACTATTGATAGTTACCCTGGAAAAGAAAACTGAAATTCAATAAACTAACAAACTTGATTTATTTATCCCATAGCCTGTACGTGCTCTCTATGCATATATTAATAATTTAATACATTAACTCACTGGGCCATTTAGTTGGTTGTTGCTGTTGTTGGTTTTAACGCCATTTTTCAGCTCTTACATTGGCTATACATGGCGGCCAGTAGGCCTATTAATGGTGGAGGAAGAACCCTGGAAAACTCCGGGAAGAACCACCGACCCACGAGAAGCTACTGGCAGTCTTTCCAACTTACCCATGTTAGCCGAGTCTGGACTCGAACTCAGGCAGACAGGTGAGATGGCAGTGATCCGTAACGGACAGCGCTTTAGACCACTCGGCCACTCGGGGCCCCTTCCATTTAGTTGGAGTACTATTATCCAGAAATCATCATGGTAACGATACACCACAAACAGCAACGGAAACCCGTGCTTTATTTGTTAGAGGACATCATTCATGAGATTAAGACAATGCTAAAACTTTTTCAAAATTCTAACGTGCATATCTATTCAATTCAAACTGATACTGTGTTAGAGTTGAAGTGCAAAATCAAACAAGTGTTCTTTTTGATGGCTTTATCTTTGACACATTACAGCAAAGTTTAACTTTTCTTTCACAGTAAACTTTGCTGCAGTTGAATTAAAATAGTTTAAATCTTGTACAATTTTCATTCTTCAAAAGTTGTAGTGATAGTGTATCAATAATAATGTATGTGCTAATATTTATAGCCACCTTTCGTGAAATGCATCACATACAGGCCTGTACATCCAATCGTAATTGTGTTCATTTTATAAAGTCACGAAGGCTTTTGTGGTTATGATCTGCAACTTTATTGATGTTTCTTAATAAATGAATTGTTTAGTTCTGTAGTTGACAAAAAAATCAGTTTATTCGAGTTTTCCCCAGTCTATTTTCCTTAGTCATTAGATAAGAATAAAGCTCTTCCCGGTGTCGTACTCTTATATAGAATGCTAAGAAGCCTCATCATCCCCGGTGTCGTACTCGGATGTAGTATGATAGGAAGCATGTTTATCCCCGGTGTCGTGCTCTGATGTAGTACGTCCTCATCCCCGGTGTCGTACTCAAATGTAGTATTATAAGAAGCATAATTAGCCCCTGTGTCGGACTCGGATGTATTATGATAAGAAGTATACTCGTCCCCAGTGTCTTAATCGGATATAGTACGTCCCCTGGTGTTGTACTCTTGTATAGTACGATAAGAAGCATTCTCATCCCAGGTGTGGTACTCTGGTGCAGTATAAAAAGCATTGCTCGTCCCCTATATCGTATTCTGATATATTATAAGAAGCATTATTATTCCAGGTGTCGTACTCGGGTGTAATATGACAAGAAGCATTCTCATCGCCGGTGTCGTACTCTGATGTAGTATGATAAGAAGCATGCTCATCCTCAGTGTTGTACTATGATGTATATTATTGAAAGCATTGAATGTATGTAGAATATAGACTGAGTAAACGTTCATCATTGTTATAAAAATGTTGTTTTCATTGTTTTTAGTACAAATTAAAATGATTAAGATTTTATTAGGGTCTCGTGAAGAAAAAAAGTATTATTGACGCAAGCTATTATTACTAAGCAAGAAGCTTTCAGAGGACAGCTTGGACAGATTTTTAGTCGGTAACTGTAGGTCCCACAGAATACATTAGTAGCAATATAATTAGCAAATTGGCCTTCAGAATATTTAAATAGTGGTGGATCTTAAAACCCGCGGACATTGTTATGGATTCGGGTTGAGCGTAGCTGTGGTTTTATGCCTTTTATTTTATTTAGTTTTCATTCAGCAGTTTTATCAGCCTCATACGACCATCCACACACAACTGTTGAATAAAGTGTTTCGAAGAGAGTAGTCTCGTTTAAGCAGACCTCTCGCGTGGCTCTGTTCAATGTGTATACAGACGATTGCAACGTTCAAAACTAGGCTTACCAATCATCTTATATAAAGTCGCCGATTTGCTGGTACTTTTCGTATTTTGGTTAGGGTTGGGACCGACCACGTAAAATATGTATAGATCATACAGGTTTTAGGTTCTGCACGAACATCTAGCAAATCGTCAGACTAAGCCACTCTTCAGTCTCCTGATGACGATGGTAAAATAGTTGACAAGATACGATAGTAGTAATCACTGAGTACATGCATTCATGCCAAAAACATTCTGCAACCTATAAATTACACTGCAAATGTTTACATTTGTACATTTATCACTTATATCATTTATCACAAATAGTGCTGATGGTCTTCATGATATAAATAATGAATTTTTTGACAGAAGAAAAAGGGACACCCATCCAAAACCCAACCAAAAACACAAAATTCTACAACAAAAACAACCAATGAGTGACACATTCCATCTTCGCTAACCAAGGTTCCGATTTGATAACGTTATCTACACCTTGGCGTATCGAGCAGATATTTGTGCTTCTGATCTGTGAATTTCAGTGTCCAATCAAAAATGTTGCTTAGATTTGAACATTATTCCTAAGCGATTGAGACAAGTGGAGCACACAAATGGAATGGAATGAATTAGAAGCAATTTTACAGTGTCGGTTCATGTTTGCACATATATCGTTCAGTTGAATACGCCAGTAATCACTTCCCTCTGGCACATATCCATACTTCCAAAGTCTCCTTTTCAGGTCATTTGCCCCAACCATTTTCTGCCGATATACAATGGACAACTCTGTTGGTTAGTTGGCATTATATACTAAGGGAGTCGACTCATGAAACCCAGTAGATATCGTTAGGAAAACGCACCAATACATCTGTTTGATCCGCCAAGGTGTAGATGGGGTTATCATATCGGAACCTTGACTAGCGAATGTGGACACCTTTCGGTAACAATAAGTTCTATAGAAATTGAACAGACTAGGTTGGCATAGATCTGAGGGAACACGAATAGCATGGTTGTAAGAGATTATTATAAACGGAAGTCTTATAGCCGTTGACTATAGTGACGTGCATTCTAAAAAAATAACCAAAGTTGCACGTATGTATACTAACTTTTGTTGCTAAACGAAGATGTATACCAGAACAGACAGTGCTATCCCTGGATTCTATAGTAGAATCTTTATAATATTGGGCAGAATTAAGTTTAATAAAAATAATACTATCATACAGGTTAGAGAAATTAAATTCGCACTCTACGGAGTTTCAAACCCAGGTCCGCGAGTAAAAGGTACCCATCGTTTTGCCTGCACGCACCATCCCATATACCGTCACGACTAAGCACGCATTACCAAAAACAATGATAGCACTGAGTCGGTGTTATATGAGCTTGTGCGTAGCAGATACTCGCAGGACGACCTAGTAATTCATTTATATGCACAGTCGTTCCAGATTCCTATGAAAGAAATCAAGGTGTATGTATGTATGTATGTATGTATGTATGTATGTATGTATGTATGTATGTATGTGTATGTGTCTACAACCCAACATAAAAAACCAAATATCAAAAAATGGGGTGTCAAGGGTCAGAGGAAACTCGGACTAAGTCCGAAAATACATCCCCATTGGTTTGTACCCCCTTACTGATTTCACTAACGGAAACATTTAATTTGATAAAAAGTGCAAGGAACATAGTCAATTAATTCATTTATATTTTCTAACATGAATATGAGAAAAATTACCATAACATCGTCTTCACCTGCGCGTTTCATGCTTAACGGAAGTTTTCAATGTAAAATATGTACATATGTCGTCTGCTTCCGATATTTACAGTGTCGATTCAAGCAATGGAAAAAAATGGGAAAAAAAATTGCTTTTCACGTGGATTTAACAAGCGGTTTCATTAATATGTTCACGTGTGCAAAGGAATATAATTCTAAAGTCAACGTTATTGCAATTTACGGAATTATCCGGCAGTTACCGAATAGGATCAATTTACCTCATTATGTTGTCGGATGGAAATAAACTACCCCGTAGTGTACGGAATATGGCGCCGTGTTAGTATGGAAAGTCCGTTAAGCAGAAAAGATGCAAGGGGATGCAAGTACTAGTGCCATTCTGGTGATAGGTTAGAAATTATAAATCAATGATTTAATTGATTTAGTTCTGTGCACTTTTTATCACATTAAACTGTTTATTGTTCGGACGAGAGAGAGAGAGAGAGAGAGAGAGAGAGAGAGAGAGAGAGAGAGAGAGAGAGAGAGAGAGAGAGAGAGAGAGAGAGAGAGATTATGAGAGAGAGATTATGTATCCATTCCATAGGTGCTCGACACAAGCTCATCAAGCTGGCGTCGAGCATCTATGATCCATCCCGGTAATGGTATTGTATTTTTCAGTCTGGATATCTGCGTGCCGCAGCCTTTGTTTAACGGCCATCACCACCTGTTTTATCGGCTGCATTGTTGTCTGCATAGGATTTAAAGCCAAGACATTCCAAAGCAGATACGGGCACTACTTCGTGGGCATGTTGATATACTTTTTGGCAGGTATGTTTAAGTCAACGTATGACTTCTCTAATTTCTTTTTGGCCGTCTCTGTCTTTACGTCTGCCAGCCATATTCTACTGTGTCCGTAAAGGTCTTAAAAATCAAAGTCTTCCGATACAGACACTTCATGTTGATATAAAATTTTTGTCTATCCGGTTGTATTTATAATTAACGTGTATCTACATATCAGTCAACTAAAATAGTGTGTATGTGCTTATAAATATGTACGCCGGCCAATCATACCACTGGTAAAAGCGCGAGACTACACGTGATTTACACCACCATTCGACTGCCACTATATATCATGTACAAATTCAAATCGTCATAACTTCAGCATTTTCAACCATTTTTCGCGGAATTCTTGATTCGCACAAAAACATTAGGATTCACAAGTTCCAACATGAAAATACCACGATTTTTGCACTGTGATACGCCATTTTAGCTGCATTTCACCACGATGTAGCCAGCAACATTACGACTAAACGATGTGTAAATATATCGCATATTATATGACGTCTTGACATCAAATAAAAAAAAATTCATATTTCTGATCAATCCTTTAGGGAAAAATATTACAAATTACAAGACGTAGTGTCAACCAATAATAAAAATCTCAAACAGGAATTATGGCGTCATAACATGAAATGATTGGTGTCATGCAGCTGAAATAGCATTTTCACTAAACTGAATCAAGGTTGATTACAAACCTGTGCTCAAAATAATGTGATAAAAAAACAAATATAGACCTGTTTCGGTGAATGCGAATTTTTATTACCTCGTAAACCCATCTTATTGGCCTCCACTTCACGTATGTTGAGAGTTAACTGGTTACTAAATATCGTCACAGTAATGCGATATTGATTGCCTGATCACGTCGATTTGTCAGCGTAAAAAAAAATCTGGGTGTTTATAAGACGCGAAAATCAAATTACATGTACTTGGATAATGGTATTTTTGTTTTATACCTATCATTTTTCAGATAAATTAATAATATTCGAAAACATAACTCAGAAAAATAGAAATTGAAATTAAGATTTCAACATTTCTGATACGGACTTATTTCATCTTAACTCATAAACCGAATTTTTTTTTTCTTGAACAGCTGATACATGCATGAATCAGTTTTGTGAATGATGCGTATTTAACAACAGTCACTCATTTTCGCTACTATTGCTGTTAATAATTCGAGGTATTCGGTCTCACTGGATAGTTTCGTATTTTGACCCCCCCCCTAATTTTTAAGGTAGAAGGCATGAGCCTAATTATGACAACCCTAGCATTTATAAATTCACACATAAGCTAAATCTGTAATGTGGTTTACATTTACTTTGAGTTAGGCTTGTAAATGGGTTGCCTTGTTGGTGACTGCCTGTCACAGATAGACTAGCGTTGGAGATCAAATGCGTAACTTGGGCTGAAAATGAGCAGCCGACTTGGCTTACGTATTTACATGTCTGCTACAGAGGTAAATATCTAAAAATCTACATGGTTGAGGGGTGATAAAAAGTTTGTTAATTTGTTTTAGTACTAGTGAACTTTCAAGATGAATAAGGTACATACTGACTGTTAGCCTGCTTTTCACTGGAACAGTTTGAAAATAGCTCTTTTCGGTCAAAAATGAATGTAAAAAAGAGAGGTTGTTGGTAGTATAGGTTCAGTATCAAAACCACTAGTTGCATAAGAAATTAACCTTAATACCTTAGTCAGAATCTTACAAGCATCCTTTCAACAAAAATCATTAGTTTTTATTTGTATCTTTATTGTAAAATTATGATCATTTTTCTGCAATAGGTCATCGTCGGATGAAAATTTGCCAAAACAACTGTCCACTGAGACCTTCGACGCACGGGGGCAGCATTTTCATATATGTCATTTACGGCTAGTGTGCAGTTGTCAAATTTTGCGTCACGGAAGGCATCACAACCTGAATTACTAGGAAAATTTATATCAGAATCTCGGCTGATAGCGTTTGAATTGTTTTTGGACGGGACATTGCGAGGTTTCGATCGGGAATTGGCATTATTTATAGCGGGACTGAACAAATTGTTAAAACTTGATAACAAATTTCTTAAAGAGAATGCTACTGCTTTCCTTTTGTACGTCAAGTCTCGCTACGGCAATGTTGTTTACGCTTGTTCAGTTGTAACCTCGAGGAGGTAGTTTCAGCCTCGATCGCATATTACGGATTAGAAAACGACAGTATGGTTTTCCTACTTTTGGGACTTGACTTTTGAATTCTGACTCTTTGGGGATAGAAAATTGATAGGTATATAATAAGACATTTAACTCGACAAAAGTAATTGTATATTTTTTTTATGTGACAACATATATCTACGAAGGCAGTTTGAACTATCTTATCAGAAATAAAATTGAAGGTATTTAGTCAGACATACGAGGCATACTGGTTCTTGTAGCTCATTGTGACGTAATCAAAGTCGAGATATCTACATTTTGTTTTCACCAGAGGCCATAGGATCATGTGATACAAACATCCTTTACGGGAAAAGCGATCGGAATACCCTGTCTTTTCCGTCAAGTTGAGAAAGAAACTCTGTAATTTATCATTACTGAGAACTCTCTTCCGAACTACTTTCGTTCACATGGAACTCGATGGTGGCGGAAGGAGACAAAAGTCACAATCAGCATACCTTGGACCTTTGTTGCTATAACATATGGTGCGCTCTGCCAGAGACGAATAACCAAATACGTAAAAATTGATGTGTATTGATATAACCACTTTCGAGATTATTTCACAACCTGATGGAAATTGGCTGAGCGATGTTCCGATCATTGGAAAATATAAATTGTAGTCGCATAATATATTTTGCTTGCACCCCCTACTGGTATTAATACCAAAGCATCATTGATATAAAAAAGAACAAAAGTCATTTCATGCATTGATTTAAAATTTCTAACCCTATAGTCGCCAGGTCGTCCTAAACACTGTCAACATGACAGCTTCCGTTTGCTTTGAAACGATATTTTATACGACAGTGTTTGGGGACCACTTGGCGACAGTCAGGCTAACAATTATAAATCATTGAATGAAATGTCTACGTTTTGTGCAATTTTTGTATCCTTGTCTTCGTTTTTAAACTCGTAGGGGGAGGGATGTACAAACAAACGGTAGAGTATGCGAATACTATAATGCAGCGATATTTGGAATCGTGTCGAATCTGTACTATATAGACGAGTATAATTTTTATAAATATTGGATAATCGAATCGTATCTCAGTTAATTAAAGCTACAAAGTCAAATATTATATCGATCGATTTCAAGAAGGCATGGTTCCATATAACGTTGTTTAATTACGGAAGTTCTTGCGTAAAGCGACTTACCCTATGCCGATACAGTGCGGTTTCGGGGAATTCAAACTTTTCGATTTGATTTCGCTCTGATTTTCAACTCCAACATAAACTGTCCAAATATTATAAACGGGGTGGAAAAGGTCAGAGAAATCCCTAAATAATCACTACAGTGAGGACTATAAATATGATTGCCGGATTCAGAGATGTTCCACATTTAACCCATGCATCACATCTCATATGGTGAAAATCGTTAACTCTTGGTGTGAGAGTAGGTCCAAATGCATCCGCTGGTACCTGGCCTACATTGGCAAGCCAATATCATAAACTTGTAACTGCAAAGAAACAAATGTCTCCTAGTTAGTAGTGTAGCGGTGTTCGTATCAGGTAGCATACAATGCAGAGAACCAGAATTGGGGAACCAGACAGATTAGCCTCGTGTTGTAGGTAGAATACAAAGTGTGGAACACCAGACTAATGAGTGCGGTACACGATGGCAGTAATAAATTTTATCACAGCCGGACGATGACCACATTGGGCGCCTCTCCGGCGAATCATGTCTACTTGTTGATTAAGAAACTGAGGGCATAACTTTTATGTTGTATCAGTTTCTATTAGTTTATCTTACATTATCAAAGGATGTGAACCTTGACACGGCTATTTAGAATATGTCGATTACAGAATGAATCTTCTGATCTTTGAAAATTCGCTTTTAATTATATGACAGTTATTGTTTTAAATCTTGAAAATTTGCTAACAAGTAGCCAAATAACAACAAACGAGTTTCAAAGACAGACTAAGACAGTTTCGAGTTTCAAAGACAGACCCAAAGATGAAGAAAATGTCGACTCGCTGATATTAACAATAATAAGGCTATGATGGAGGTATCACTACAAGATGTCAACGCCGAATGACGAGTTATGACTGCTACAAGTCAGTTTCTCTTAAAACAAAATTTTGCTACCAGTGTTTCTATCTTTTCAGTTTCGTTTCAATCAACAGCTCTGATAATATTCCCAATCAAGTTAGACGAAGAACTATCTGAGAAAGATGTTGACAGTTGGGCGTTCGGGTGGGCGTATGGCATTGGCTGGGCTGCAGTGGTGATGATGGTATCAGCGGCGCTGCTGATTTGTTTCGATAAGGATACCGATGAAATTATTTACCGTGAAAAGACATCTTACCGTAAGACCGCAATCGAGGAAAACTGGGAGAGCTAGAGCTTCTATTAAGAAAATTCGGTTAAAGTGCATCCCGAAAATAACGCACTTTTACGTACGATTTACTCTGTATTGTACATCTGTGCATCACATGACCATGAAACCCATGCGGGACTTAACCTAACATGGATTGATCAATGGGGATTGTTTTTGAAGTAGGTTCAGATTATCCTTTTCTTTCAGAAAGCTCACGTGGATACGTTTCTCCAAAGCTGATTCAGCAATGCGAATGTTTTTTTTTTCTTATAATTTTGGTACAAAGTTCCTATATAGATACAGAGTTTGGACTTGAATCTATAATTCAGCGAACTGACTGGACTTAATTCAACCCTGGCTTAAGCTAGGGTAATTATGTGTTACGTATGTGATTAAGCTGCTTTTGTGTAAGGTTTAAAATTCTATTTAATTTTATTTAATTTTTGTTTCATTGTATTTAATTGCAATGAATATTTTTCTCTTATTCGGGATTCGATTTTTAGTAGTGAGATAATTTTAGCACAAATTGTTTATTTAAGACGAAATAATAATACGTGATGGTTGGCATTTAGTTCACCTTACCTTGGTAACAAATCAACATGAGGCTAAAATGATTGGTCAGCATCACGGACATACTTTCTCCGCGTGGTCTGTTTGTAAACAGCCTATTTTTATGTTTGGTTTATAAGTCTGTCTGTACTGCGGACGCGACATAAATAGCGTAATAAGAAACCACATGACCAATCTCGCGAGATTTGAAATGTTTTTGAGTGTAAATACGCATTTTTAATATTGGTTTGGCCAGAGTCATTCAAAACCTTGAAGAAACAAAGTTTTGTTTTTGATTTGTTACCGGAATATTTTATTCTTCGTCTGATTTTTGGATTCAATAATTTATTTCCCTAGACATTCAACAAGTTAACTTTCTTAAAAACTTTTCTGAAAGGTATTCAAGGAAATTAATTCTGGAATTTTTCGGAAACAAAGACTGATTCATGTGAGAAATTACTGTTATTCTTGTATTGGACATCAGACGTCATTGCCATCTATATTCATACGTCATCGGGACTCGAACCTGGATTCTTATAGGACTATTTAGTGATATGACTTGTTTTTATTCTTAGAATCGTATTTGGATTATATTTATCAACTGTAAGTCCTATTTATCAATTTTTACATTGTTTAGGGAAATGAATTGTTTTGTTGAAATATACAAAGCTTGTTGGCTTTCGCTCTTTTCTTTGTTAATGAGTACGAGCCCTTGTCACGTAACAGATGATTTAAGTCAAGACTTAAACTCTGGTCAGATATTCAGATATGTTGAGAAATCAGACCACTCAATCGCTGAGGACTCTTGGAATCAGACAAAAGCTGGTTTAGGAAGAAAGCATGGTCTTCCTTGCCCCAAACTATCATGTCAAACTTATCTTTCACGAAAATGATTAGTAAAACAAAAACATTTTAGACACGGACATATTTATTTTTCGCAAGCCAATGTTATGCTGTCTGTCATTTGCTAAAATAATTTGTATTTCTAATAATAGGCACTTTTGTATCTTTAACAATATTGTCATCTGGACCTTGAAGAAGTGAGTCTAGATGTGTATAGAGACATATGTGAGTTTAATCCGATGAGGAAATATTTATGTTCAAAGTGGTTCCCTATCCTGACATTAACAGTACCTATGTAGAATTATTTTGGTATCTATGCCCATAACATATATTTTCTTACATTGTTTTATCAGATCATTTCTTATGAATTTGTAATCCATTCTCTATCAAGAGAGAAGAAAAGACAAAAAAAAAATGTTGAAATTACTTGCATTTAGAGGGATATCGATAATGGTGAATTCACGATCATACAAGAGACAGGATTTACCAACATTTCACAATTTATGTCCATTCCTTTAGCTTTGTTTAAGGTACCGTATTCGAATCCACAGTAACTCAATTGAAAGAGCATAAGACTGGTAATCCAAAGGTCGCGAGTTCAATACCTACCCGGGCCAGCCCGATTCGGCAGTCTGTTTGCCATTAAGAAAGGCGCTGAATACATATTTTCTGGACATGAAATAGCGAAATGTGTGCTGCTAAAACCAACAAAACTCGACAGAAAACAAGCTAATGTATCTTGCTTGGAAAATCTAAGTTATCAGTATTCTCAATACTTCGATTCCTTGTATTCTTTGCATTATACTTCTGGGCATCATTTTATTGATCAAAAATTGCAATGAACTCTAGTGCATGCCCAATGTAAATGTTTATAATGGTCAAACCTTGTAATAAACTCCGGTGCTTACAAAATGTAGATGTTTTTAATGAGCAAGCCTTGTAATAAACTCCGGTGCTTACAAAATGTAGATGTTTTTAATGAGCAAGCCTTGTATTCAAATCCCGCTCATACAAATTGTATACCATTATCAGGAGCAAACTTAATAATCAACTTCGGTGCCTTCAAACCTTAATTTTTGGATTTCATCAACTTGTAAATTATTTCATTTTTGTCATTTTCTTTTAGTATGAGTTCTTGCAATAATTGCTTTAGTTTTCTGTTTTTAAGAATAGTGGTGTGCATTCATTATTATATTTTGTTTTGTATTCTCAGGGATTCCCAAAAACTCTTTGATATTTCCGACTGGTTATAGTATGGTGCCATGATACTATTTTCTTTCCTATTCGTTACATGCAATTACAGAACCTTTTTAGCATTTAGTAGGGTCGTTAAATTTATGAGTTATACAAACTACTTAATCCGCGAGAGAGAGAGAGAGAGAGAGAGAGAGAGAGAGAGAGAGAGAGAGAGAGAGAGAGAGAGAAGGGGTATTCTATTCTACAAATGTGGCACATATAACCACTTAAGTCTTTCGTGATGGTCTTCAATAACAAGTGAAATATGTAAGAATTTTTTTAATTATCAGAACAGAGGTAAATGTCTAGAGTACTTTTTCTTCCTTTTTTTAAACAGTGCGAGGAAATTTTATTTAGCTCTTAAACATGAAAAGCTTACTAATAAAATGTCCAGGCTTATAAATATTTATCAGTACTTATCTTATTCACTCATTTTATCTGATACTGATGATATTTATTGGGAAGTTAGAGCTCTGTGTAAGTACTTCCATCATATATAGTTGGAAGTTAGAGCTGTCTGTAATTACTTCCAACGTATATAGTTGAATGTTAGAGCTGTCTGTAATTACTTCCAACGTATATAGTTGGAATTCAGCGTATGTCCAGCTTATATAGGAGACCTAGTCAAACCAATATTCAAAAGCTGCTAATTTTATGAACCTTCAATAAACTTACCTGAACCAGAAATGTTCAATTAACTCCAGTTGAAGTATATTTTCCCAGATTTGTGATAAGAGTAGGTTGGCTAAGAAAGGTTATCATACAAACTGAGATAAAACTGAAGGTAAAGGCCCAGGCTGAAAGGATATGGATTGTAAAGATTTACTATAGTAAAGCTGGATGGATTTGTCTGTAATGATTTGACATTGATAGTTAGACTCGTTAGATTTTCCCCTGGACCGGTCATTTTCCATTCAGACCCTCATTTTCTGAAGACTGAGAGCTGAGGACTTCCAGTGTTAAAGGGCTTGTGGTTCACCTTTTGACCATATTGGTGTGGAAAGACATTAGCATAAAAATTATTACAATGTGGGTTTACTTAAGTGTCATTCAGGAACCCATTTTCATATAAATCAGATATACACAATATGAAATGTCCTCCAACAGTATTTTAGACAACAAGGTAAATTTTGGAAAATTTATTGATACGAATGATTCGGAAGAGTGGAGACACTCATTAAAACACATGGTAACTGTTCATTCCAAAGGTAGTTTAGATCAATGTCTCTATCGGAAACAAAAACCCTATCAATCCATCTCTTGAATCATATCGTTTTATTTTGCATATATATATATATATAATGTGGATGGGTGGGTGTGGCTAAATGTGCAATGTTTTCCTTCCAGAGTTTCTTTGTTAAATTTTCAGGTTTTTTTTAGATTCACGTCATAATAAAAATGGATTGTTAAAATGGAGACGTTTGTTTATGTAATTGCCAATAAATGGAGCTGAATCACATCCACCTGAATGAAGACAGTAACATGAAGACGAGAAAATGCGTATGGAATATATACGATGCATATGATGTTACACGTTATATATTATTTTTACTCTAAGAAGAAACATTCTCTTCCCTTGAACTTAAGTGGTTCACTGGCAGAAAATTTCAATTTAATGTCTCTTGGTTTTTGTAACTCCACCTTGCACCAAAATAATTGGATACTTATTCTATTAGTTTACATTCTTTTTTAAAAATAGTTCCTTCTGGTTTCAACTGACACAATGATTCTGCAAGTTAAGAAAAATTGAATAAATATTAAAAATATTAAGTCGTACATACTTTTTGTCTATTGATTTATTGACGGCGTTAATAGATAAAACGAGACAAAATACCTTAAAGTAAACACACCAAATGGAGCCAAATGCATGTGAAGGAATACTGGCTCAATTTAAATGTTTAATAACGATAACTAGTATTCGAAATAAATTTTATATGTAGCCTATTTCGGCTTATTTGGCCTTATGCTCTGAACCTTGTCTACTATCGAGAAATATAGCATGAAACAACCAATTTTATTCCCACAGCAATTTTTAAAATGAATTGTGCATTTAATTTTTACGAAAACGAATCAAGCCACATGTCGCAGTTTTAAATGAGATATAATCATAAACTGACAATAATCGTTCACAGAATTTTTAACTGCTCTTAAGTTTTGAAACCTGATATTTGTGAACGATGACGAATTTTCCTGATGGCTGCCGTTCCGATCAGCATCGTTTTCGTTTAGGACCAACTAGATACGAGCGACGGAGTGGTCTAAGGCGCTTACAGTTATGGGTTGTCCATAAAGGTCGCCCGCAGATACCTGTTTTCATACCCCCCTCCCCTTGTCCGCATGTGGCTTACCCCCCCCCCCGTGGACGTCATCATCAAGACGTGTGGGCCATGTAATCAACCCTAGGCAATGGCGGCCAATTCATTTGTATATTCTTTGGCATGAATCGTACAAATTGAAATTAATAAATAATTTATATTTAGGGACGACCCATAAAGGACGTCCGTACAACGTATCGGAATACACGCAACAGGCCCAAAGCAGCTGTTCAACACATATCATAACAAAAATAGTTTGCGGACGTCCACAAGGTCATTTACACACCCATACCCCTGTCTGCGTTTGAACCAAAGGCCCATCCTCCCAATCTTTGCGGGCATCCTTTATGGCCGATTCCTTACGGTTTATTGCCATCTCATCTGTCTGTGCGGATTCCGGTCTCGGATTCGGCCAATGTAGGTATGCGAAAAAGCTTGCCAGTAGCTTTTTGTGGGTTGGTAGTTCTTTCCGCGGTTTTTCCGGGTTCTTCCTCCATCGTGTATATCTTGTGCTGAAAATGCCAATAAACCCTACAAATAATAACAACAATCAACTAGACACCATAAGATGTCTTCTGGTAAACGCTCAAACTCCGGGATATGAGGTTTAGAAGCAGTAGCTAACCATTTCATTTAGGGCCTATTAGATGTCAGGAAAAAGTCTTTTATTAAAATCACAGGTTGGCACGATCATCCGTTCAGGACGACTGGCTATAATACAATTTTCAATATACCCCTTGTGTAGACTATTCGATGTCAGAGCGGCACTGTTTTCATTTAGCAATGACTAGACCTTGGGATGAAAATGTGGGTGTGAAGTGTCATGGCAGCTCAAGAGACATAGCGATAACAAAACATGTGCTAAGGGACGGAGAGACGATAGGCAATAGGCCATCCGCTAAGCCAGTGCTGTCCAACATGCGTCCCGCGGGATGATTTTAAATGGCCCGCCAGAGCTCGAGCAATTTGTGTGCATTTGTTTTAAAAAAAAATTCAATAGCCTACATTCATTTCATACTCCAGCCCTCGTCTTCAAGAAATATTTTTTTTTCAGTGGCCCATGGTGTCATAAATGTTGGACAGCACTGCCCTAAGCTCTTCTGGTTACTGACCAATGAAAGATAAAACTGAACGAATTCCCTAGACGGATGGCTATTGACTATGGACGAGTGTAAAGACCAATTATTGATACTTTGTATTCATTTGTTCAGAACTACGTAACTATTGGACGTGGTTATGTTCCGTCGGTTGAAGCACTGAGTAAAGAAAACTGACTGGAATTGCTAAAACGAGTATTGAATTACACCCTAATTTCTTTTTAAAAATGTCCTTAATAGCGGACAGGTTTTGCACTCTTCATTTAATATTTAGCTAATAATCGGAAAAGGGTTTCCCCCTAGTGATACCATACAAACATCAGTTGCTTACTTCAAGCTAATGATGACATATTTCAAGAAACCGCAATGGGTAGAACACAAGGACTTCTAATCATAGATGGCATAATTCACCACACAGCCATGGATATGAAACACGAACTTCAAACTACAGATGGCATATCAGTGTTTTAGGCAATGACAAAAGCGGTTGGTTGAGCCAACCTGGAGAGTGACAGGCTTGAATGGTGATAGTTTCAAATGAGACCACCCGAAAGCCCAAACAAAATGAAGAGATCTAAGAATCTAGTTCGCCCCGTGCCTTTTGGAGAGAAAGGACAACCGCAGGGTTTTTGTACGTCTGAAAAACCTTTCAAAATAGTGTCTCTTGTCACGACTGGAATTGGGGGGAAAAAAAACCCAGCAAACAAACGCTAATAATTCCGTGCAATTAGTTTCGCATATCATACATGCTTCTTAGGCATAAAATGTTTTGAAATAAACTGATGAAGTCTTTAAAGGCTACAATAACAATTACGTAACGTCATAAAAAAAACTATGCATAATCACAACAATTATATATAAAAGGATCTAAAAGATATAAGTCTCTAATGAAACCTGAATCAGTAAATTGACATACGTACAATTATATTGTTATAAAGGATGAGTCTATTCATGTCTCCATGCACAATATCTATATATCCTTCGTGTCCGTGAAAGAACTGATAGGATACGCATCGCATCTCATTATAACAAAGCTTGTTGAATCGAACAAATCTGAGCAAAAAAAAAAAACGAATTCATTAGCTAACAAATTTTGTAATTTGGCAACATTGTTTCCATCCACTCTCATCTTCCATCTCGGTAAGCAGATGATATGTTAGCCCTATTAATGCTGCAACATGTTAAGGACTTAATTGACATGGGAAAAAAGGATCCGTTGTCTAATGGAAGAACAAACCATATTTTTATATCTGAAAATGAAATGGAGGTAAAATTAAAATGTAATATACTCAACGGTACCTAAGAGAATGTCACTGTGACCAAATTTTCCTCCATTTTCATGGCTGTACATGCCAAAAATTCAAACAATGGAACTAAATGCAAAGAGGTCACACCATCACCTAAAACATCAGCTTTCCTAAGAGTAATATTTTTGCTTTGCTGGTCAGATAAAAATGAACAAGATTGTGTATGAAAGAAAAACATTTTTAATCTTGTAGCACTATGGCACAATATGATGACTTGAATATAAGGCTAATAAGTACGGAACATGTAACTACATCTTAGTAGTACATGGTGACAATTTAACTGGTGTAAAAATATAATACAATCCATTATGTATGATTCTATACATGACTGTGGCTATAAACAGTGTTTTAGTTGTTCTCAAACTTATCACACACACAAAATATAAATAAGCCTAGAAACAAGAAACTAATGCATTTGGTCTCAGAACTCCTGGATTGGAAACATACTAGTAATTATGATACAATAAAAGAAATACAAATTAAAACAAATGTGTGCAGTAAAATACGAATAGTAACTTTGAATCTAAACAAATATATTTGTAATGCAACAAAGAAAAAAAGCAGAGAGAAATAGGCTAAAATGCTTAAAAGTATTAATACAAACAACTTGTGAACATTTGGTCAGTTTAAAAAAAAAGAAAAATTATTTACTGGAGATTGAAAAATAAGTCACTGAAATGTATAAAAACTTTCAAAGATGTTATTTCACTGATAAAATGTAGCAACTCAGTTTTATGCTTGTCAGTGCAGCAGTATCTGAGAAAGAGCTATAAATACAAAACCTTAGGGTGACGTCAATAGTGTCATCAACAATGTACCTTTGTCTTGCCTACATTCTGTAGAGAGAAAAAAAATACTTAAATTTTATTGATATTGGTATTTATAGGTAAAAAATATTCTTCTATATATCATTATCATGTTAATTTAAAATCAAATATAGCAATTATTGAAAAGGTCTCATTATTAACTATCTATAGTTTAAGTACTGCTTGTGTGACAAAAATTGAATTTTCCATAAAAAGTGCATAGTCAACACTAATATCTAATTTAAAACAATTACTATGGATCAAATATTGCACACCAAAAAAAAAAAACAAACAACCTAACAATAAGATTTGCAAGTACTTTTAAACCTAGCTGACTTGCAGAATTACGAAAAGACCAGGAAATACTATGAAATATAATACAGTAATTAACATATTTAACTATGAACTAATTATAAAGTATATAACAAAATCAAATAACTGGTATACTCAAGAAACAATGAGCAATAGTAATGTATGTATTTAAGGTACAGGTATGTTATCTACAATTACATCTTGAAACAAAATTTACATCAATAAATACATAGCAAAGTTTTTTAACATAACTTCTACTTATAATAGTTCTTTGAGGATCACGAAATACCCTGACTGATTTACATGTTATGTTTATGTTTGTAGTTTAGAGAATTATTGCAGTACTTGGAAGGAAAATGAACTGACTACTGTTCTCAACAAAAGTAACTGAAATATATTTAACAAAGGATTATCAAGAGACTTTGTTGTGAAGCCCATTCTTTACATAGCTAAAGTCCATTTTAACATGGTTTATAAGGAATAACTTTCCTTCTTCTGCTAAAACATTTCACCAAATTAAAATTATCAATAATTATTATAACCTAGACACTGTTATTTTGACTTAATATATGTATATCAATTTCAGTTGTAAGTATTAAATCAGATAGTGGAAGATTCTGGCACAGTTATTTTTCCCCATGGGTATTTTTCTGCAAGGTGTTCATAGGAATGATGGGATTTTTTTCTTTACATGTAGAGTTTGTATTGCTTTAAGGGCTGAATGAGTTTGGGTGTAACACAGTACCAGGTTTACTAAGAGGCTGAACAAACATTTTGTTTTGTGTTTAGGTTTTATAATAAATGTATGCAATATTCTTCACTGATTTGCACATCCCCAGGAGATGTCTGAAAACCACATTACAAAGATGTTTGTTTGTTTGTTGTTGGGCTTAACGCCATTTTTCAGCACACGATAGGCTATTCATGGCGGCCAGTATTAATGGTGGAGGAAGAAACCGGAAAATCACCGGAAAGAACCACCGACCCACGAGAAGCTACTGGCAAGCTTTCTCACATATATACATTAGCCGAATCCTAGACTCAACACGAATCCTAGACACGCAGACAGAGGTGAGATGGCAGTGATCCGTAAAGGACAGCGCTTTAGACCACTCAGCCACTCGGGGCCCCCTACATTACAAAGAAAATGATTTTTTAGAGACAAAGGTATGATGCAATAAAAGCTGATTGGCTCATTTGCGTCAAGGATAATTTAAAGAGATAACAAAAGTTTAAAGTAGTTATTTAACACTTTTTTCCTGTACCTGTAGCAATCCTGAAGAATAAATGTGAAGTCTATTTCCATTTGCTTAAGTGTAGTTTGTTCAAGAGAAAAAAATTTTCTTACAAGACAGTAGCATAAACTGAGCACTGTGTTTTGTCACAGGCAACTAATAAAAGATCCCAGGATAAGGACTTGCTTGCCATACTTATAAAACAAGTCCCTCACTGACACTACCCTCTAAACAGAAATTCCAGGAATAATGGATAAGGCCTCATCTTTGAGCACTGAAACAGTTCTGGTAGTATTGAGCAATAATAAGATTGTCAAATTTGCCACTGTGAGCCTTATTGAGTGTCAGATCAGTACTATTTTCATTTAGAAACAGTACATTTATTACAAGTGTTTTGGTGAAAACTCCATGTCAATATCACTATCCAGTTTGTAGGAGTAGTGATACAAGATTTTAAAGATTCCTAGGATGGAAGCCATATTAGATATGAGATTCAAACTATTTTCATTAAGGACAAACTAGATAGTACAGGATTTTGTTGGGGTGAAAACTCCATGTCAATATTGCCATTACTCAAGAGAAGTGGCAATAAAAAATGTAAGATGGCAACTATGATGGCAATCTTCCAGTTTGGACAAGATAGACACCTTAAGAAATCTTCTTGTAAGAACCTCATGTTGATGTTAAGAGTCTCTTTAGTAGTAGTAATAACAAGATTTTTTTAAAAAATTGTCCAACATCATGGCCACATTGAATGTCAGATAAGCACCATATTTTCATTTAGGGGCAGCTTAACACAAGTCCTTTAGTGGAAAACCCATGTCAATATTATCCTCCATCAAGGAGTAATTTCAAGATGGCCACTAAGGTGATCATATCTAAAGCCAGACTGGTGCCATTTTTCTTCTGGTGAAAACCTGATGATTCTACGACTTTCAAGTTTTAAAATAGTAGCAATAAAAAAATTTCAAGTTGGCTGCTATGGAGGCCATATTGGATATTAGACTGGAACCATTTTCCTTTTGGACCAACTAGATGTCATGTCTTTTAATGAAATCTAATGTTGTAACCATCCATTGAGTGATGAAAGAAAGGATTCTATTGTATGTCCAAAACACACCCTGTTTATTTTTGACAAAAAAAAAGGCCATGGAAAATGATTCTTGTCAAGTTTCAACTCAGTTCTCCACATAGTTTAAGCAGAATAGTGATAGCAAACTTCTGATAATGGATAGATGAATTACAGACTAAACACACAAGCTCTTCAGATGTATGACCAGTAGTTTTAAAGCTTCTTTGATACGTTCCAACTAGTTAGTTTAGACTCCTGTGAACAGAGTTATAGAGAAGAAGTTCCATTAGCCTTGTCCATTGACTTCTTATCCAATAAATTATTGATACATTTGATTAACAAATAGTAAACTCTAAGTCTTTTACCCACTATGTTCACAATGTAATTTTGACTTGAAATTTAGGAAATTTAAAAACATTATTTCCATACTTGCCCATAATGCAAACCAAAACACAAAGCAAGCTGGCCATGGCTTGTGTATCAAGCTTACTGTTGCAATATATTCAAAATTTGATGAGGGTGGAGTAAAATGGTATTGCAATAAAAAGTAAAAAGACTTTAATTAATGAGGTTAATCTAGGGTGTGTATTGATGTAAGGATGGATAGACATACACATGCATGCTAAAATGATCACCATGTTGAGCTTTCACCAAGACAGCTTCCACAAACAACAAATTATTTCAATTGGGTTAGTATACAATAGCAACATTTAAATTTTCTGAGACGATATTTGTTTATTCAGCTAGGTTTGGTAATAAGATTACAATATAGCTGTGATGCGGAAATTGCATCAGATCAATACATTCAACGATTTCTCAAAAAGATTTTTTGAAAATAAGTATGAATTGAGAGATAAAAATTAACATATTTGCTGGTATCATATGCCAATAAGAATTAATGGACCATGTGTATGCACTATACCTTAATAAGGCTATACCATAATCAGTGCTGGATTTAAACAAAGGGAGGCCCTAAGCAATGGGAAGCTATATAGGCCATATTTGGTATAAAATAAATTTGAGGGGCCCTTTCAGACTGAGTTCAGACTTTGAGGCCCTAAGCTGTAGCTTGTTTAGCTTATGCCCAATACTGGTACTGACCATAATAGTAACTACTGCTATTATATTATGGGCAGAGAGATGAACAAATATCATAAAAATGGCTGGCATCTTATGTCAGTATGAAATTAACTTACCATGTGAACAGGCCATTCCATAATAATGAACTACAGTATAGATTAAGAGGAACAAATGTTATCACAACAACTGACATTTTATGCCTATAGGAAATTAATGTACTGTATGGGCTATACCATAATAGTAACTATTGTAACCTATCAATTTTATGGGCTATACCATAATAGTAACTACTGTAACCTATCCAAAATAAATAGAAATTATGCCAATTTCTTCAACACATTATTGCACTTGAATAAAAAATAAATTTTGTTTAAATGCTCCTGAATCCAATAATTTTATAAAGTTGACTCATTTTTTCCTAGCAAGTTAGGTGTCAACATTTGAAAAGTGTCAATATTTATATGCAGTCGGGTCATCAGCAAATGATAAATGATTCAGACAAATCATAAAAGCCCTAAGCATTGCTACCATGTATTATGCAACTGTAATATTGTTCATTCCCTTTCTAGGTAGTTATTCTCTACCACATTGAATTTTATTAAGTGTCATGACCAGAAATGTCGGACATTAATCAAAATTGGTTAGGAACTTTTTTATTGTTTATACTGAAATTCATACATGTTACATGTACCATTGTCTCTTCTTGACCGATTTTCTTGAAAAGGTTGAAAATATCACAATTAAAAATTTAAGAAAATGAAGTGAAAAAATATTTTAAATAGGATGCCAAATCAAATTATTTCTTGGCATCATTTGCACCATCAGTATGAACTTCACTGTAGCAATGACTATAATCTTCACTTGTACAAAAATTTTACTGTACAAAAATTTTACTGGTCTTGAGTAACTGTTGTAAACAGTATCATGAAAAAAATAAATTCTGATTTAAGTGATTTTGATAATAATTTTAAAAAATGTTACCCTTTTTGTAATTTTAAGTTTCTACAAAAATTTTATATTTACATCTGAATTTTTAATCTTTTTAAAAGATTTAAAATTTAAACTTATAATTACTGCTACATAGCCAGTATTGTACTGATGCACATCACTTACCTACCTAGATAAAGAACTATTCAACAACCAACCATTATGGGGCACAAAAGACATAAAACAATTTTTAAAAAAAAAACCGAGAATTTCTTCATTATTTTTTTAAAAAACATCATTGTCCTTAAAATCATCTCTGTCCACTCATATTTTACTGGTTGAAAATAGTCACAGAGTAATCTTGGGATGACAGCCAGCATAATAAACATAGTTCATGCATCAGTAATTCCTCAATTTGACTTTCACCAGCAATTTCCTCAATTTGACATGCATCAGTAATTTTCTTAATTTGACATGCATCAATAATTTTCTTAATTTGACATGCATCAGTAATTTTCTTAATTTGACATGCATCAGTAATTTTCTTAATTTGACAATAAAGGTCTGGATGCTCATTCTGGCATGAACAGTGGTGAGAAATAAAATATAACTAAAATAAGTGAAAACAAAATATGCACAGTGACCTACTTTTGTGATGAGAGCGCAGTGCCTGTCTACATCTAAGTTTCAAGAAAATAAAAGCAGTGAAAAAACCTAATGTGAATCTAAGACTGTAA
The DNA here is from genome assembly GCA_016746295.1 of Potamilus streckersoni. NCBI lineage: Eukaryota > Metazoa > Mollusca > Bivalvia > Unionida > Unionidae > Potamilus > Potamilus streckersoni. The sequence goes on from JAEAOA010002087.1 coordinate 1,016,732, forward strand.
AATGTTGGTCAGTAACAATCTTCTGCAGGAAGGTTGTCATACTAATAGAAATGCAAAGAATCATCTTATTTAATAAGTCAAGGATGAACTGAGCAAGAGAAATAAGCATAAAACACAAAATATAAACAAAGTCAGTGAAGTATGAAATATAGGTTACAGTGATGCAGTTCTTTGATAAGGGTGTAGTATTTCTCAAGATGCATTTGGGAATAACAATATTTTAAAGTCAATTTCACCAGTCACTGAAGTATAAAATATGGATGTAATACTACTCAAGTTGCATTCCATCACCAAGTGCCAAGGTATAACAATATTTAAACTGTGCCCACAAATGCAGCTAAATGTACATTAAGAATGTACAAGGGAATGTACCTGCATGTGCAAAGGTAACCATCTGTCCTGGGGTACATGTTAATGAAACCCAATCTAAATAACTATGACCAAGGAAGAAATTATGCTTGAGATTCACTGATAGCATACATATATGTATATGTTTTTATCAGTGCTGGATGCTGATGATGACTGAAGCACAATATATCTCCTTTGCTTCACAAGCCAAAATCAAAATCTATTTCATTTATCCTTGTCAATCAAAAATAGCAAATGTGAGAAGTATACAGTATTCATCAGCAGAATTGTAAATCTTTTATTTTGTAAATGAATTGAAAAAAAAGTTTGATGAGTCCAAAGAAACATAAATCTATAATTCTGTAGTTTTGTTTAAGCAGGCAAGAAATCATGTTACAATTCATTATCATAACAGACATGACCCGATTCTGGAGAGACTGAATCTTTTCACCTCAAGAACAGAGATTCTCATCAATATCTTGTCCTTCTGACCCTCAAAGAAAAATAATTCAAATATTTCTGGAGCAGATCTTCAAGTTTTGTTGTAATATACAATGGAGTCTATCATCAAAATCCGATGATCAAACTGAAAAAACAATTATCAATAATCTTTCAGTATAGGGCTTATAATTGCTTTCTTCAATGCTAATGTAAGTACATTGATAACTAGCAAGGTTTTACTTTTGTTTACAAACTGCCTAACAGGCGATGCTTTCAAGTGGCAAATGGTCTTACCACAGGATAAGTTCAAGTTAGCTGGTGTTTAAAAAAGATGAAGTTTATTAAGTTGTTGTTGTTCTGGGGCTTAACGCCATTTTTAGCACACGATAGGCTATACAAGGTGGCCAGTATTAATGGTGGAGGAAGAATTCTGGAAATCTGCAGAAAGAACAACCGCTCCATGAGAAGCTACTGGTAAGCTTTCTCAGATATCCACATTTGCAAAATCTTAAACTGGAAACTTACCATTATTGATGGATTCGTTTAAAGTATTCAGTAGGAAAAATAATGCACCTAAATGAACTCAAATGGTTTCTAAGACATAGACATGTGACTTAAAACATTCTTGTCTCTGAGGCTGCAGTGAATACTGAATCAAATGTTTAACTTTATGTCATGTTAATTAAAATACAATCTATTATTTTAAGGGAGGTAATTCATGTAAAATGTGATGAATTCCAGCAGCCATTTATTATCAAGAATCATGAATGAATTTGTGCCTATAAAAACAATTTACTACTTAAAACTAGTCGTTCTAAATGCTTTACAAAAATTAAATCGAACTGTACATTAATCGCCTATGATAAAAAAGAAACATGTCAAAATTGTGTTTTACTAAGTAGATTGAAACCCCACTGAATTGAGGTATTTTGACTAGAATGAGAAAACATGAGCTAAATAATTTGTTTACACAAAATCCACATTTGCTTTTTGTTATTCAGCAAAACATCTCTCACAACCAATGATAATTGTAACAATAAATGTATTTAGCTTTATTAAACAGCTGAGCCTTTGTTTTAGTGTGCCGTCTTCACAGTTAAATGTAATTCTGACATTTAAACCATAACAGTCTGATCTTGGCAGCAAATCACTACATTCACTCAAATGTGAACAAATGTGTCTAAAATATTTACAAAAATATTAGATGAATGAAAAAATCAATACAAAATGAAGTCATTGTCAATCATCTGCAGCACTTAACAAGGCTGTCACAGAAAGAATGGCACAAATAGTTAGGACTGTACCACTTTTACACCCCCAAAATGAAGTTCTAAATTCCCAAATAATAAAACCAAGCTTTTATCAATTAAGGACCAGATGTCATATATAAACAATGATTCTATGGACTTAACATATTACCCTTATTACAGATCGATATGAGCTATGTTAACATTTATGATAAAAAATGAGTGGGGTAGAGCAAGAACCCTCTTTCCACTTTCATGTAACACTTAACTTTCAATGGCCATACCACCCCATATTTTCTGGCAACAGGCCTGCTTAAATGCATATATACAATATGAAGATTATACATGTATACATTATCAGCTCTTGTACATTTCATAATGTATTCTGGCAACAGGCCTGCTTAAATGCATATATACAATATGAAGATTATACATGTATACATTATCAGCTCTTGTACATTTCATAATGTATTCTGGCAACAGGCCTGCTTAAATGCATATATACAATATGAAGATTATACATGCATACATTATCAGCTCTTGTACATTTCATAATGTATTCTGGCAACAGGCCTGCTTAAATGCATATATACAATATGAAGATTATACATGTATACATTATCAGCTCTTTGTATGGCTCTATAAATCTATAATTGTAAGAAAAATCTAAACTACTGTATTTACAATACATGCACAAGTATTCAGTCAAATAATGCATTGTAAAACAAACTTGGGTTGAAAGGTGATCTTTAACAGTATTAGCAATGTTTCATGACAAAACTAGATTATCTGCCTCTGCCAGGACTGGATTCTGTGTCCCTATTTTCCAGAGTTCTTAGATAATGAATACATCATTTGTTGTCAATGATTTCTCAAAGAGCTAGGATAGCGTCAGAGATATCAATGACACTGGTGATGTCAAAATTATCATTATGCTACTTTTTTACATAGACCCAACAATGGCAACCTAAGATTACCACGCGATTCTCTAAATTTCCTAGTCACAAAGAATATTCTTATCTATTAGAGATGGTTTTATTGCAAAAATTCTGAAACTCATATTCGGTTTAAAATGAACAACACTTAATTTTTATGGTTTCTTTAAAAATTGAGTAATGTGACATTTTTTTTTAGAAAATGGCACTAAACAGCATAAAAATTAGTATTAGGGATAAAAGATCATAAATACTTCCAAAACATCCCCATATGCAAAGTTTGGTTGTCAGCAAGAATCATTTAGTTTAACAAGAAAATAAACATCATCCATATTATTGAACTGGCATCATTCAAGGTTTTCTTCAGATATACTCAAACAATTATCACTCCAGTGGCCTAGTAATTAGAGCATCCACCTTGTATGTGGGAGGTCGCAGGTTCAAACTCCAGCCGAGTCATATGAAAGACTTATAAATAAAAATGGCAGTAACAGCTACCTTATCAAGTGCTCAGCATTAAAAGGTCAATGCTAGGATTGGTCAGCCAGGTGTCAAGATAATTGGACAAAGTGAGACATCATTCTAAATGTTTGCGGCATGATGCCCCAGTGCTAGACATCACTATAAACTGCCACACTGCAGACATTGAAGCAAAATGACTGAAAAATTAAAAGCTACATTAAAAATCCAAACGAAACACATACACTCAAACAATTAAGTGTGATAAAAATCTGTTCATACTTGTGGCTGTAACTGTGCCATTGTCATTCCATCCCAAATAAAAAACATGACCTTTCATCTTTAAATCAACAACCAAGTGCAGTCTGTCAACTCTTCTATTGAAAAACAATAATTTTTAAAAAATTCATTTGTGTATTTAATACGATATGCTCTAATTAAAAATAAGTAAAAAATAAGGCCTCCACATTTATGTTAAACCCATCATTGAAATACTACTGTAAAATATGTGACCTTGATCGTAAGATTAAAAGGTTGAGTGAGCATATCACAGAATGAAATACCTTGGAATCAGAATGATTCATCCAAAGTATAAAAATACATTATCGGCTTTTGGAAAATGTATGCAAATTAAGAACTTCAACCAAAATATTAACTGCTGCCAACAGCAATGGAAAAATAACTGCTTTGTCTCACTTTCCAACTAATGTGGGCTAATCCCATCCCAAATATGAGTTTCATCTTCAACTATTTATGTACACTGATTAATGAAGAGTGCAGTTGGCATCAAACTGTCTTCATATTCATTTATTCACTCAAGGCTTTGTGACAAATTAGCCCGTCATATATTCCAGTCCCAGACAGAGCAGTTTTACAGTGATCATCACCTCCATGTTGTATGCCTTTATTTTTTAACTACACCAATTTTGTATTAGAAACATTCATTTGATATATCGATATTTAGAAGAATATTACAATATACATACAAAATATGTAAATCCAGAATCAACACAGATCCTTGAACTCAAACCTAATCGTATAAATTATACGTATAATGCCTTAAATGCAAAAAAAATTTGAACTGCCTAACTCTCTCTCACACTCAAATATGTATCATAAGAACAAACACAATTTTTTCCCATATTCTGAAAATGTTTAATCATTTAAAAAACCCAATAAGTAGAAATTTTACTGGATCATTTGTACAGGGAGTTAAGAGATGTGTGTATCTTATTTTCTAATTCTTAAAGACAAAAGCAACAGTGTGCAACAAAACACAAATTTTATATGTGATCTGACTAGCCATTTAAAGGCTATTTGGGTCTTATTCCTGCAAGTAGTAAGCAACCTGTCTCATATGTGAATTGCTGTTTTACACTGTCTTTCCCAAAGCTAAATGTTCCTATTTGATATACTTGACAGGTATATTCTGAATTCCAAAACTGAGAACTCACAATTTTATTATGTGGTACTTATATTCCTGGATTCCAACAAAGCATGAATGTAAAGACCCAACAAAGCAATGATCCTTTTGTATAAACAAGAGTACACTCCTCCCCAATCCATGAATTAAGTACCAATAAAAATATAATTTTCTCAGAACCACGAAAATTGATTTACACGAAAATAAAGGAATTCAGAGTAATCAAGTAAACAATTTCAAATAGATCAGATAAATCATTATGCCATGAAGACATAACTAAAAGTTCTGAGGGTACTGCTAGTTTGAAGTGACAGCAAATTACACAAGGAAAGAAAAATGGACACAAATCCAGAAATACTATTCCTTTTCCATTTAAAAAAAAAATAAAATAAAATACTTTTGTAAATAATCTTTAAATTATTTTAAAATTATTTTCTAAATTTTTGTTCTATTATGTCATCAGAGAATTTGTTACTAAAATTTGAAACATTCTTAGAGCGATTACTTTCCTTTTAAACACATTATATCTCCAATTGAATTGTTATATTGTCTGGTGAAACCTATTATATCATGCTTCATTATATATTAAACTGGGTCTCTCTCTTTTTTCATTACTTCAAGTCTAATATGCATTGATTTCAGACAGTAACTGTGCTAAGCCAGCATACAATATTTTATCCACCCTATTTCCCCATCCATCCCCTTTCTTTGGGTAAAGCCTTGGGGACACTTATGCATAATTTTCTTAAGTTAAATGTCTGGTTACAGCATATGGTACATAGACACAATGGCGTTCTGTGGACCATGACCATCGTTTAACAGCAGGATTTCAACTGGAACAATATTCCAAGGAGATAACTACTGAAAGGTGTAATCACATACTTAAATCTGAGTTACCTCCCTTGAAGTGTAAAAAAGTTTGTACTTCTACATTCGTACAGTATTGTAAATTTTACATAAACCTTGTTACTATTTTTAGAGTTAAAGCAAGTATATCAAGTAAAGGATAATGGACCATAGCATGGAGGGAGTGACATCAAACTAAAAATTACATGAATATGAGATCTACACATCACTACATTCTGGTCTAGGAGGGCTTTAGCTGAGATGCAGTCAATGCTCATTGTATAACCATTTGCAATCAAGGCAAGTGGTTAAAAAGTAAATTAAATTCCCAGTTTTTTTTGCCCAGCAGCTGCTTCTGTTTTTGATGTACTTCACTGGTAAATCCAGGATCTGAATGGATCCAGGAAAATTAATACAAACAGATCCAGGAAAACAGATATTTTACTACCAAATTTGGATACATTATGATTTTAAATTACTATCATCATCATGCAAGCAACAATGTACAAAAGTGATTGCTTTTTTGGCATGTAGAAATATATATGAGTGCTATACATCAATGCACTCTGGACTAGGGGGACACTGGGAAAGCATGTAATCAGCAGCCCGTTGTATATCCCAGTCACAGGCAAGTAGAGCAGTTTTACAGCAATTCACATCCCCAAGTTGTATGCTTAGCAGCTGTTTCAGCTTGATATATTTTATTGCTTTCTGCAGGTCCCATTTGGTTTCCTCAAGTGCTTGCACACAGTCCTGAGCAGTTACCTGGAATAAAATGGGCAAAGGCATGCACTTGTGAATAAATAATAAATGAGTATTTTGTACAGTAATACTACTTTTCAAGTTAGTAAAATATGCAGTGCAGAGCAAAAATTGACAAATGTAATTCTGTCAACTCTATGCTTTATTCATTAATAGAATTCAGAACATTTAATGCAGTTACCAACCATACTAAATAAATCTCCATCTTGCACCAATCATCTTTTACTACATGGAGTCAATAATATAGGTTCAATTTGGTTTCATCTTTGCAAACTAACATATTTCACTAATCTTTAGTTCTTGGCTGATGAAAGCCAGTTACTATCAATTTGAGGTTTTGGATCGCAAAAACACCTTAATTTTATTTTCATCCATATGGCCATGTTTGGGAATACATAGCTATAGAACTGCCTCACTTAAAACGTCCATCACTGGGAACAATTAAGAACATGGTGGCTTCACTTACAATGCAGTTCACTGGGAAAAGTAACCTCTCTTAAAATCTGGGTTTCTGAAAGTACAGTATTTAAGTGTAGTGGCCTCATTTAAAATGTGGGTCACTAGGAATACTCAAGTATAAAGCAGCAAACCATTGAATGTGAGTCAATGGAAATACTTAAGTGTAGAGTGACCTCACTTAAAATGTGGTTCACTTTATGTGGTATCAAGAGGGAGCACTGTACTAACAATGACAATGGCTCCACCAACACCAATAGAAAAGTGATACCCATTTCCTGTCACCAACAAACACCAGCAAGACAACAATTACTGACCCTCAAAATCAAACTGAATTTCAGTCAGAAAACTTATAGCGGTCAACGGTACATTTTATGAACTTACAAACTGCTAGCACTGACTGTAGTAAATAGAATCAGGGTTTTGACTGATTAGACTAGTTCATCCCAACAAACCAATAATGAATGGCTTCAAACAATAACCATATTCCATTTTGTCAAACTATATATACATTAGAAAACAACCAAGGTGTTTTAAGAAAAAACATGCAATACATCCTCCACCAAAACAAGCTTCCCATATATCAAAAGACATAAGGTGATCTAGACCCCAACCCTAATAATCTTCAACCATGAACCTTACCACCCCCACCTCCCCTTAACCACTTACCTCATCTGACAGCAGCTTTTGCATTGTTTCTATTTCCTCACCATTCTTTTGCCTGAAAATATGGAGCATTAGAAATGATTAGAAACTCTCAACTACAACAAAGCGTATGGGACATTTTCAAGACTTCTGACACTGAGGAACATTGGGCAGTTTTGATTGGTCAACAAATAACCTGAGGGACCAATCACATCTGTTTTGTTCAAGCAAAATATTGCCAAGGGAGGGATGGGGAACCCAGATCTTTCTTAAATGTGGACAGAAATTGCTACCTTAATGTAATTTTCATATTCTAAATCAAGTATATGTTGTCTTATGTTTTATTTAAGCCAAGAAAGTGTATTAAATCTGGTTCAATTCCTCACAGTCACTTTAAAGATATCAAGCCAAACAAAGTTCATGATACAAAGAGGAACTCTGAAGTCAAACAAGGAGACAAGTAAAGTCTCCACAGAATCTAACATGAATTTAAAATAATTTAAGTGGATTTCTAATACTATGCAGATCTGTCCAGACCAAGTGATTTTGAGTTGTATGCTTCAAACAGAAATAAAAGTTTAAATTTATTTTAAAATTATTCCCTTGTTTCAACACTTTTCAGGCACAAAATGTAAATTAATGATCAAAATGGCCATTTAAAATGTTTTATACAAAAACCGGAGCTGTAGAAATTTATATAATCCTCATATGATGGTGAATATCCTGTCCTCAATGAGTCCCTGTCTCAAAGAGACTATCTGGGCAAATGTAATTCATAGTTGCCCCATTATTTATACTAAAAGCCGCCAAATCAGGTGGTTGACACAGTGCTTTTAATTTTGCCCCATTATGCAAAAACAGAAACTGAAACTGATTTTACCTTATCTTGATTTCATGTCCCCACCCCCGTTCCCTTTCAGACCAGTGAAAGCTTTTGCATTCCTCGTACAATATAAACTCTCATTGATTCTTTTTTATGTAAAAGCAATGTAAACCATTTAAGCATGGTGTTCCCCACTTTCTGGAACTTATATGTTTCATTGTAATGATCATTAATGTCTGTAATTAGGTTTCAATCAACAAGATTCCCACTACAAGACGCTGAAGTAATTTAGATTACAAGCCTTAACTGTCTGATCATTAGAGAGGTTCTGGTGATTTGCTAATGATATATCATCTTCAGAACTTGCACCTTGATATATGTCACTCACTTTTAACAAGAACTCTTTTCTGAGTTTACCATCTTTTATATACAAATAATAAAGTTACACAACTTTTCTGAATCCAACTAAGAAAATTACTATTTTTATCAGGTTTAATGAACATCTTTTTTTATTATATATTATTTGTCTGAAAGATACTGTAAATTGTTTGTCTACTTTTTGAACATTCTAATAGCTGACCTGTCTTCAATTTCTCCTTATTTTCAAATGAATCTTGGATTTATTTGTGCTTAAGACCACTTGCCTGTTCCAACTTGTAAATAACAAAATCACAGACCTGTTCCAACTTGCAAATAACAAGACCACAGACCTGGTCCAACTTGCAAAAAACAAGACCACAGACCTGGTCCAACTTGTAAATAACAAGACCACAGACCTGGTCCAACTTGTAAAGAACAAGACCACAGACCTAGTCCAACTTGAAAATAACAAGACCACAGACCTGGTCCAACTTGTAAATAACAAGACCACAGACCTGGTCCAACTTGCAAATAACAAGACCACAGACCTGGTCCAACTTGTAAAGAACAAGACCACAGACCTGGTCCAACTTGAAAATAACAAGACCACAGACCTGGTCCAACTTGTAAATAACAAGACCACAGACCTGGTCCAACTTGCAAAAAACAAGACCACAGACCTGGTCCAACTTGTAAAGAACAAGACCACAGACCTGGTCCAACTTGTAAAGAACAAGACCACAGACCTGGTCCAACTTGTAAAGAACAAGACAGCAAGCTTTCTCTTAGTTATTCATAACAAGACCACCCACCAGGTCTAACTTGCACAGGTCTGGTAAACTTGTTAATACAAAGACCACAGGCCCAGTCCAACTTGTAAATAATATAAATTGTAGCAACAAATTTTCCATAGATTTTGGGTTTTTGCTGACTTCCATGCACTGATGCAACTGTCAGCATCTGAATGGAAGATTTGTAACAAAACTTTGCCATGATATATATATATATATATATATATATATATATATATATATATATATATATATATATATATATATATATATATATATATATATATATTTATATGATGCTTTAGCAGAGAAAGTGATACTCATATCTCACTATACTTACCATACAAATCTAATATGGTGATCACACAAATTATAATTTTGTCAGTGAAACATATTTTGCAGGAAAACTTGGGCTTGCCTACAAGCCATGCTACAAGTTATGTCTTTCATAAATTTAACACAAAAGCTGAAGACTGTTGTTAGTCATGGCCACTGTAGTATCAGGCCAATTGAAATATAGGCCTTAAGATCTGTTGATTATAGACAAGATGAAAAAGACTGGTTTACATACAAAGCCTTGAGAAGAAACACACTTTAGACAGTATTGGAGCACAGTCTACTGTAAATGAAATAAATCATATACCAGACAATATCAGCTATCCGTGCAAAAGAAAAGAAACCAAAATGGAAACTAATAGCATGCAAAATCAGTTGGACTCCAAAAATGACTGACTAAAAGAAAGCAAATTTTGAATGGCAAGAAGGAAAGAAAAGATGTACAAAATGATGTAGTATCTAAAAGATGAACTGGGAAGGCCTGATGGAAAATTAAAAGTTAAAATCAATCTAGGAAATTGAAGGTCAGAGTAGCAATTTCCAACTGAAAGAGAAAACAGACTTCAAAACAGAGGGTACTGTTTTGTAGATCAATTAAAGCTTCAAATTATTTTGGAAGATCACTCAGATCTGTTTGCATTTAAAAAAGGATATAAAATAAATGTCACAAGTTTCAAATAAGAAATTAGAAGTATCCTGAATCTAATTACACTTTTTTTACTATCAGAAAAAAAATCATTCATACTAATAAGATATCATGACAGAGAGTAAAAACTACCCATACATCCAAAGGTAAAGAAAAAAGAATCCATTAATTTCAATATAAACTCATGGTTGTTCTTAATATCCTCAATTTTTATCTAAAATCCACGGACATTCTCGACATCCTAACCCTCTTCCTTTTGTGTCAAAGACTTGGTCTTTACTGTCCAATGCATTCAAATGTGATCATTTTACCCAATATTTTCTTTTATTACAATAATGGGGCTGTTAGAATTGTTTTTAGCTTAATGCATGAGGAAAAGTGTACCAAAGATTTCCTTTCTTTGCCTTTTTTCCCAAACATTTATTGAACACTCTTTTCAACCATAATATATTGGACAAGTTGAAAATCTACAGGGAGAAATTATCCACCTGTCCAATGAAAATTATTGCACTTTTTATATGAGCAGAAAGCTTTATATAATGTATAAATACATAAAAACATGGACATTTTGATAAAATCAACTGCTGCTTAAATGATTCTAACTGAAAACATAGCTATGAAGACTTGCTATTCAAATTATATCAAGTAACTTACAGCTCAAAACCAAACAAAGGTTTCACAAATAAAGCAAATTAAAATCCATCACCACCTGATGTGCCTGTCTTTCAAATAAAGCATCTAGCATTTTATTAGGTTCAAGCAACTGAAAAGCACTGGCTTGTCAAAAAAAGAAAGCTACCTCAAGAAAGTTTAGATCTAGACTGAATGTAATTTTAAAGTTCATAGTTTATATTCTTACAGGATTTTTTTGTGTTCTTACATTGAGACCATAAATTTGCTGCACTTTGTCACTATTAAAAATTCCTGTTATACCTTGAAAACATACCTAAGATGCAATTGACTCATAGATTTATGGTACTACGTCTTAAGATGGACTCAATTCATACAGGTTGATGTTATTATACCTTATGAGGGAGGGGTGTGTATGTATGTATGTATGTATGTATGTATGTATGTATGTATGTATGTATGTATGTATGTATGTATGTATGTGTGTGTGTGTGTGTGTGTATATATATATATATATATATATATATATATATATATATATATATATATATATATATATATATATATATATATACTGATGTTATGGTATCTTAACATAACTTAATTCCTTACATATAGGTTTATGTTGCTGTTGACATTTTCATATGATACAGAATTTAAGTTCCATCAACTTGCATTGCATACTTTTCATGGTCAACATGGCGGTTTTTTTGCTCTTAGTACCAATAAATTGGGGAATGTTGTTGTTGTGAGTTAACACCATTTTTCAGCATATGAATGCTATACATGGCAACCCGTATGAACCAACAACCCAAGGGGAGCCCCTGGCAAGCTTTCTCTAAAATCCACATTTGCAAAACCCAAAACTCAAACCATCAGGGATTGAAGTAAAATGATAGTGGCAGGTACTTCAGACCACTCAGCTAACCCTGAAAGTGGAGAATGCAATAGAAGTTCTCTTGATGGGTGACAATTTTAACCTTCAATGAATTTGCAAAGGAACAGTTGGTTGCTTTTTTTTTGCCAGTTTATCGTTTGCATCATGCTTAAGAAATGAGAGCTAAGTGCCTTTCCCATGAACAAAATCCAGGTAAGCTAGGGTGGTTATAGAACCTGTGATCCATGCATTACAAGTCCAACAATCAACCAACAGTACCATCTGCAAATTGAACATAATACCATCTTTATCCTTACACTGATGTTAACTCAGTTATGAAGTTTAATCATGATGTACCGCCAAAGTAGTCTTGCACTTTTAAAAGAATGTGGTTTATATTGAAACAATAGTTCCACACAGGGACTAACTTCACTCTCCCCAAAAATATCCAGGATTCTAAGACAAGACCACTCCTTCTTCTAATTGCTGACTGTTCAAACCATCTGGTGGCCATATTGGATGTAAGATGGGCACCATTTTCATTTAAAGCCAGCTCAGCTTCATAGGAGTCCTTTTCTTAAAAAGCCAAATTGTCATCAACATCCATTCAGGGAGAGTTACAACAAAATTCTTAAGTTGGCTATTGTGGTAGCCATAATTGGATGAAAGGCTAACACCTTTTTCATTAGGACCAATTAGACATCATAATTAGCCTTAAGGTGAAGAACCATGTTGATATGCCCAATTATCCAAGGGAAGTAACTTCAACAGGAATTTCATGGAGGCCATATTGGAGATTATATAGGATGCTAAATCAGCATCATTTTAGTTTAGAATTAACTACACAACAAATCTTTCAGCAAACCTCCATGTCATTATGACTCTCCCTTTAGAAGGCATAGTGATAACAAAATATTTTAAATGTATTCATTATTTTTATTTAGCACCATCTAGATACTATAAATAGACTCAAGGTGAAGGCCCAATACTCTTGGAGGAGTAACTATAACAAAATTTTCATGATGGTCAAAGCAAAACAATTTGATTTAGTACCAAACTGACATCATCAAGTCTTTTAGTGACCATAGAAGTCATATGGGATATCAGATCAGGACAAAGGAACAATCAGGACAAAAGGACAATGGAGGAGTTATTCTGTTAAAACCTATGACTCTGCATTTAAGAGGATTATCTAGAATAAGATTTTCAAGATGGCTGCAACTACTGATCAACAAGAGCTTCCTTTTCAATTAACATAATAATTAGAGGTGAAATGGTCAATATGACTATCAATTTAGATGGAGTAGCTAAACAAGATTTTTGGGATGACCATCTTAATGCCATACTGGAGGTCATATTAGCATGTTTATAACCTTCCATATAGGCATTGTATCCATATTGCTTGGAAACTTTCTTCTGTGGTGGCCATGTTGGATGGCCTATGGGGGTGCAATTTTCACTAAGGACCAATAGAACTAGGGATGAATGTAATGTTTGATGGTAATCCTCCTGTATTTGACAAGGATTAGTGATGACAAGCCTGCACTACGCTGATAGACAAGTTTTAAGTCTGATTCAATATTTAAAGGATTTAATGTATTATTACCTCTATTTTCATTTTATATGCCTTTTAAATAAACATATTTACAATTTGTTTTAAAATTGTTACTATTCTGTCAATGTTTAATCACACTATATAACCAGGATTTTGACAATGTGCAGTAAAACTGAATATATACCTAGATACTGATATATACATTGATATGGAATTGAGCTATAATCCAATAACTGCATCACTGAATCAATTACATTGCAGAGCACCTCACTAGCCATCTGTGCACTCACAGACTAGCCCAGATCTGTAGTCATAGTCGTCTTCGAGTCCAAAGGACAAACATCATCATCATCACATTACATTATGTTACTTGTATTATTTTTTTTTACAATCGATGGCAAAACTGCATAAAGTTAAAGTCATCCATACAAGTTTGCCATGCCATACATTCAAATTATACAGATCTATATGCTAATTAATGGAGGAACATGCAAAAGGGTAATAAGTCACAATATTCAGCATGCATGTCTAAAAGGAAATACATGTTTATATATATATATATATATATATATATATATATATATATATATATATATATATATATATATATATATATATATATATACACATACATACATATGCACACACAATTAAGCCTGTCTGATTGCTGTACACTACCAGAGATGCCAACCCCTACCCAACATTAAACAGGAATGGTAGCATTAAAAAGTATTAACTTATAAATAAAAATTGGAATATTTTTTCATTTAAATTTTTTTTTAAGCAGCAAATATTACTGGATGAAGGTGATATTTGGCTGAAATATTCTTCAGAGGCTTCTTTCCTACTATGTAGCAATGAGGCTGAGTGAGATAAGATTGCATTGTAATTATTTAGTGTCAATGTCCTGTATATAATATTTTTCAAAATATCTGGGTCATAGTATAATCCATGTATCACTTTTTATTTAAAGATCTTTTCAAAAATTTTTTCGGGTTTTGTTTGGTTCAATGTTCCATCAAACAGCAACACAAGTAGGTCATTTAGTGCCAAGGCAATTGGAGAAAAGTTCCTTATCCAAATACACCCATGAAGTCCTGTCCAGACTGAACTGATTTCATCTTGCAATACGGGTGCTTGGCTATGCTTTCACAACAATATATATAACCAGATAAGCATTCCTGTGATCTGTTCAAGGTATTATTTGCCTATATATAAAATATGGAATCTGATAGCTGTGATCATAATCCCAGTCTGAAGTACAAAATGAAAATAACTCTACTCCTACAAGGATGGTTGGCATCTCTGCACTAGTCAAGCCCAAGCAGAGTTATTCCCCTTACTGCAACCACCTCCATTCTTAACTTAATCATTGATATAAATAAAATTTTCTGGAAATAAGTGGCTAAAAATTGGGAATTCTGAATGATATGGACAAATAGTATAGACCATCCTTTTGTCAAACAAAGGCTTTCCCTTTCAATTGATTCATGCATTATGAATCTGGTTAAATGAGAAGAGTTCTCCTATGATAGTGATTATAAAATCTAGGTTTTAGCTTAATTAATACCTAATTCAAATTAGGGTCTCTTTCAATTAACTCTGAGGATCCATATGAAATTCCCTGCATATTCCATGTGACAACTTTATCCTGTATTCAACTCGATAACCAAAATATCTGCCCTTTAAAAAATTTATTCTCTATTCACCAACTCCTTCCCAATCATATGCAAAATTTCAAACCTTAATTATCATTAAAATTTACTCATCCCCTTAAACAATTATAAGTTCTATTTTAGAAATGAAACTTTTGGGCAGAAATTGTGTTTTACTTCAAGTGTATATGGAGTTCCAGTTACAAAGAGTCCATATTACCAAAGGAAATGTTACCTTTTACCCCTTACCCTCCTCCCTTTTTGGTCTGATCCTATGTGAGAAACCCTTATTGTTACCCTGATGTTACACATTCTCCAAAATACATGATACCAAATATTATTTACCCTATCTCTCGATTAGTTCATGTTGAATTCAGGTTACAAGGACAATACTGATGACAGACAGACAGGTGGACATGATCTATCACAGAATATCCGCAATAGTGCAGATCAAATGAAAAATTATCAGTTGTAACAAAATTACGTTTTTGGCAAGGAACTTAGTCAAGTTCTGAAAATATAACACCATCCAACCCCCACCAATGCACACATCTGTATCTTGGATGGAATAAAGCAGAAAGGAATAATAAAATGACAAATCCTGCCATGGTCATGAAGACTCGCTATATATTATCATGCTTAAAGAAAACTCACCATTTAAATAAACAAAAGGCGAACAACAAAAAGCACCCCTTTAAGCAAGCAAAATGCAACTAAAAAGCCATAGAGGAACAAGAACAAAGGGAAACAACTGGAAAAAAGTTCTCTTTCCATGCAGTACCTGCTTAGTAAATTTCATATATAGAATTAATTACTTTTTATGAAGCTAGTACTATTTATATTGATCTGAGTTTACTGTAAACTTCTAAATGGCATGTCTGAATCACGTAACTCAAAATAAATGTTGTGATGGCATCTGAAGGTATCCAAAAAACCCAGCACTATAAAAAGTCTTATGGTTGTGATTTTCAAATACTAGTATTAAAAACAGTTATAGGCTAAACATTTAGCATGGTCACAAGCTAAAGTGTGTGTGTGTTTGTGTTGGATTTTTAATACAGCTTTATTAATTTTTCACTTATATTGCAATGATGTCAGCAGTGTGGCAGTTTATCATGATGTCTAGCACTGAGACATCATGCCACAGACATGTAACATGTTGTCCCATCCTGTCACATTATCCTAACAATATCCTCTTAATGCTGAATGCCAAGCGAGGCAACTGCAAGTACCATTTTTATAAGTCTTTGGTATGACTTGGCCAGGCTTCGAACCCGCAATGTCCCGCATCTGAGGCTGATGCTCTAACCACTAGGTTAATGGATAAGTTCAAATTAAAGAGGGACTTGAACAAAATTAAGGGGATGCATCATAGCTGGACAATGAGAAAATGAGAGGGCTGTAAATGTAACTATTTAATGGCTGAATGTTTGTTTTTTAATCCAAATTGTGAATTACTGTCAGTTTTCTGATAATTTTTTGGCCTAAATTACCAAATGGCTTCAACAACCAAATGTATATGAAAACACTATCATGTCACTGCTTCTTGTTGTTTTTGATTCACAACTAAACAAGTCATTTTTTCAAAAACAAAAGAAATTAAATCTGAAAAAACTATCAAAGCTGAATTTTTTTTTTAATTGCTCTATTAGTAAAATATCATTGCTGTGATTTGATTTAAAGTAATAGTGAAGCTTCTCATTCCCGATTTCCAAATCAGGATTTTTAAGTTTGCTACTAACTCTGGAACTCGCTTCTCCATAATGAACTCTGTTAACCACAACCTTTTATAAATCAAGGTCTCCTGCTTGTTTGGCTTGTTATATTTGATTACATTTGTGAATGAGTATGACAATTTAAGGTAGTTAAATTATATTACTTATATAACAGTGTCTGACTAACCAATTGAAATGAGTTGACTTAAAAACATGGATTCAAATTTGGTCCAACATTGTTTTAAAAATTGTATTGCGAACGTTATTTGGAAAGAAAATTTAACAAAATATGACTTCTTAACAGCAGATTTTCAAACTGATATAAACTTCCAGGTGCAAACTCAATATTTTTGACAATAAAATCAGTGATATATCAAGGTTTCATTTGTCAGTTTTGATCATAATTTTCTTAATATTCAGCAAATAGGGTACAATTTTGGGGTTATTTGTACTTTTGGAAATATGGATTCATTGCCAGACCATGTGTTTGTAAGTGGGTTCACAAATAGATGAAGGAGTGGTGTGTGTGTTTTTGTGTATTTCTGTGTATGTGTGTAATCACTTAAAAATGACCTGCAAGTATCAACACATTATTTCATATGAAGGGACTTGAACAGGATATATGCATACTACATGATTCTATATTTATAATACAATTTGTGTGGGTTTATAATAATTCTCAGAGCTTGCCAGTTTAATAAAAGACCACAGAAATTACTAACAAAGAGCAAGATTTTTATATTGGAAAAAACATATCCTCCCCATTTTAATGCAAGCATGTACATCACTTGCTTCAAAAGTAGAAGAATTTGTAACTTATAAATCTTGATTAGAAATGTTAATGCCATTAATCTTCTCAAGGCTTTGTAGTGAAAATAAGACCAAAAGTATAACCAGATTTTTAACCAAAGAATGAATGATTCTTAATTACTGACATTATGAATGTATGAGGAATGATTAGTGATTGATGGGAAAAATGAATTATGGATGAAGTGTACTGATATGTTCTTTGCTTTTTGTTTGAAAAATATGCATGAGTCTCACTTGAAAATTTTATTTAAATGATTGTACATAATGAACTAAAATAAGTAATGAATTCACATTGTCTTAAAATTTGAATATTGTCCTAACTTGCATGGACTAAGGTCCTAGTCATTAATTACTTCTGAATATGTTCCACTTATATTACTTTTTGCAACATGTTTAAAATTAAAATTAATTTCCAAATATGGTACACATGATGCATGGATGAAAGATGAAGTTTTCTCATCTCAAGCTATCCAAAGAGAATATTATAAATAGTTTGTATTATTAAAATTGGATGCATTCATAGGAATTAAAAAAGGCTCTGAAATTATACTTGCAACACTAAACAAAAATGTGTGTCAGCAGATGAAATCTTGTAACACATCTGATTACACAAAGTGCTTCCAAATTTTTTTAAATTCAGACTTTCTGACATAGCTGTCTTTAAAATACATGGAATACAGTTTCTGTTTTGGAAAATACTCTTAAACATCATCCAAGTTCTTTTTAAACTTTGAATAGCTTGTGAATTTATGAAGAAAATTTGATGGCGTGTTTGGTAGGTAGATAAAAGGTGTCTAAGAAAAGATGTTAATCAACCAATCAAACAGCAAACCAATTATAAAAATCAAAGGTGTGTGTGAGAACTATATATCGGAAACTATATCACCTTGTTGAAAAATGTAAGAATGATTTTTCAAGCTCTAAGAGAACTACTGTACTCAGTAGAAAATAGGGTCCAACGATAAAGTACACAGTTTAAGATCTGCTGTTGCACTAGGCATTGGTAGATTTTTATCAATGTAGTTTGTTATGAGTAATCAATAAACAACACAGACCCTGATCTGCCATTACATTATGTATAGCAAAATCTGGGACTATACTGTTTGCAGCTAAAGCTGGACCTTACTTCTAACTAAGCATATATGGTAATTCTCTAATCTGCCTCAATCAATATATATTTTTAATCAGTTTCCAAACATTTTTCTCCACACCATAATATGAATAGAGAGCTTACATTATTATTAAATGATTGAAGTTATTACTACAAAAATTATATGGCATTAAGAATTTGTCAAATTAATAATTCAGACTCCATGAGATAATTCAAATCTCTCATGGAACATAATCATAACATTTTTGAAGATGCAAACACAATTTTATCAAGGAAGACGAGAAATGTGAAGAATTGATTTAACAGTGACAGTATATAATCACGAAGATATTAAGCCAACTTTATTCAATATCATTAAAAAAACATTTTCCTTTTAAGTTTGGTAGAAATTTTTTATTAATGGGTAAAAATCTTGTGGATAAGTTCCAACTTATAAACTCTCTATTCGTGATGAAAATCAGTTCACTGCATAGATTTAAACATGTAAAGCTTCCAAGGATTACAGCACAACATTTACCTATCTAGTGCAAAATCTAGCAAGTCTTCATAGCTGACGCCTTCAGAATTGGTTTTGTAATTAGCAAGCATTAGGGGGGACGCTTCGGCATCCGTGCTAGCACTCCTATCGGAATAACTCCTGTCATCAAATACAACACTTTTTACCCAGAACGGATCACCATTATTGTAAAATCCTAGTTGCTCTAAATTCCACTTGACATTTTGAAGCCCAAATTTCATTCCACGAGGGAACGTAGATGCTCCTGATGATCCCCCATCCCTAGAAAGGTTAAAATTCCGTTTGCTTATTTGTGGGCTGTCAGAGCCCTCAAAAACACTATCGTCTAAGGTACATTCATCGTTATCATGCTCAATTGGAGGAGGAGGAGCAGGAGGAAGATCAGGGTATGAACCCTTATCAGAGTCATGCAAGGGACTGCAAGCTGAGTCATTGTCTGCAAGAGGGCTGCAAGCTATCACTGGGGATGCTGAGCTTTGGCAAGATTTAGACAAAGATGCAGTGGTAGTAATACAAGTAACAACAGACTGGTGACCTTCATTGTTATTATTGAGAACAAGTGGATATTTTCGCTCTCGGGATTTTAAGGATTCTACTGCTGGCCTTCTTGGATTTTTTGGAGGAAGAGGAAGAAGGTTAGGAGTGTCCGTTTCTATTCTGTCATACACACTGTAACACCTGGGAGGAAGAGCTGGACCAGGCAAATTAGAATTGTCGCCTGGAAAGTTAGCATCTGCTTCTTTTTGAACACTGGCCAAGCGATCACTACCTGTGTCTACACTAAGAGAGTGATGAAAAGCTGGAGTAGAAGAGATATGAATTTTGGGATACTGTAGATTTGAGGACCTAGTACCTGATCCACCACGGCCACCACGTATTGGTATTGCACCTCCTCGAAGCATTCGTAAGGGGTTGGTATCTACCTCATCATCATCATCTCCTAATGAACTCGAGGTTGCAAAACTCTTTCCTGGAATTCCTTGAGGAGCACGTAAATTTCTATTTGGTACTGCATCACCTTCTCCCACTAGACCTCTCTGATGTTCAATTGAACGTCGTAATCTACTTTCCCGAGCTAATTTACTCATTATTTCTCGTGGTGATGGCTCTGAGAACTCTTCATCGAAAGTTCCAGATTTCTGTGATAAGTCTTTGGAAGTGTCTTGGGCACTGTCTGACCATTCAAATTCAATGCCCGAAGAAATGGCATTTAAGTTATCCTCTTTAGAATTGGGCAAATCAACTCGTAAAATTTCAATTTGTTTTTTATCACTAACAGACTCCTCAGATAATTTAAAATCGTCCTCATTGATCACTAAAGCCGTATCTAAAAACGATTTTTTTTCCTCAGTTGTTTCTTGGGCCCTCTTTGCTTTTTCAGGGATGGGTGGAGGAGGTTGTCGCAGTGTGGGTTCCACACGATTAATTTCAGGTCGAGGTTTAGGCACGGGTATTTCTGACCGTTTAGCCTCAAGTCGAGGGCGGGGAACTGGTCTATCAATTTTTCTTTCTGGGGTTACTTCTTTCTCACTAGAGTTTCTCCCAATATTGGATGGAGGGGATACAGAAGCTCTTTCTGAGGAAGACCTAGATATATTTTTGACTGGTGAGGATCTATCTGGCGTTCTCCGATCTGGAGATTGCGAGTTTCGATCAGGTGTTTGAGAACTACTAGATGCATTAGAGGCTCTATCAAAATAGTTAAACCCCAACCCACTACCAACACTATCCCTTTGTGATCCTCCAATCTGATTTTGGGCAATGTCATTGGGCCTTTGCCTATTTTTTGACACTTCCTTGGCAGAACCATGAACGACTAACATATTATAGGCTTCTTGTGCCTGAAGAGGTACAGACTCGTCAAGTTCACTGCGTGTAGCCATTTCTTCTGAGAACGTCCTTTTACGCTCGATTTTGGGGCTACGCTTGACTGACAATTTTATTTTCGACAGCAATCTTGGTGATTCTGAACCACTCTCTGAATCCGACACTTTGTCAGATGTGGGAGATGAAGGTGATCCTTGCTTATCGTTAACCATTTGTGACATCGAATTTTGTCTGTCGAGTTCATTAGCCAGAGCCATAGCATCATCAATCATTTTCTCTTCCGATGCTGACATTGGCTTCACTTTGGCCTGTTTCCTGGGTTCTGGCTTCATGTCACAACAAGACTCCTGAAAGAAAGACTATATTAATCAATGAAGACACATGGGTAAACCATAACAATTGTACAGGCATCTTAAGAATTTAAAAAAGGGATGTAAACAATTATCATGATAAAAGTGATCCACTTTTCCATTTAACTTTTTCAGGTTGATAAAAGGCAATATTGAAAACTACACTAGTCAATCTTTATTTTCCTTGCTGAAAATGCCGAGAAATCAATTTTCAAAAAGCAATTAATTTAAAAACTTTAATTTAAAGAAATCTGTATATAACCAGGTGAACTGGATGCTATGTATACCTGCAAAGTTTTGACAACCAGAATGATTTTATCTGACATAAATGCCACTGCCAACAAAATATAATAGACAAAATAAAGCTTTGCTCAATATGCATGGGTAAAAGTCAAACACGAGACAAAACTTTATCAATTTGCGACAGAAAATGAAAGATCTTGATAAACTGAATGCATCCATGATCCTTGGAAAGCTATTGAGCAAAATCTAAATTATGACAGAGTATCAACAAACAGAAGGACACATGTAACACTATCTGACTACTTATGATGTGACAGAAGTATAGAAATCAAAATTTGGAAAGCACTTTCTCTTTAGAATTGGTTGGCAGGTTTAGCTCAATCCATCACCAAAAGTTACTAATACATGTGGTACAAGCGTAAATAGCAAAAATACGAAAAAGGAAAATTCTTCCTGAAAATGGTAATCATTAAATGTGCACAATGAAGTCATACAACTTGATTTGTTAATGTAACATTTCTTCAAATGGATTTTTCAAATGTGTAAAATTATGAAACTCATTCATTCTGCCTCAATGCACTTAAGTATGAGTTTAAGTATAAAGGCAAAATAAAATATTTGAATAAATATGTAATAAAATATCAGGAATTATGTTTTACAAAATATCTGCATAAATGTATCAAAATACTTGCATAAATGTAATATTTACATAAATTTTTTCAAAAAATTTGCATAAATGTGCGATAAAATATTTGTAATTAAAATTATTTCTTGTTCATCCCCAAGAAGCGATAAAAAATAAATTGCATTGTGCATGGTGTTTATATAACTGCTATAATGTTTGTACTGCAAATCTGAAGGAAATCTGAGCAAATGAGTCTGAAAAAGAAACTGTTTATAGCAAGTCAGTTTTCATTGTAGTACAAAGAGTAAGCAGATGGAAAACATGCCAGTATGTTACTTTACTATTTTGCTTCAGTGATAGCTAGAGGTTATATATAACCAATTTTAAAAAATTGGAACAATGAGGTTAATCTATAGTGAGAATTGACAGAGAGAAAGACTTGCATATGACTCCAAAGTTATCAGTATGATGAGCCACCACCAAGGCAAGCACAATAATAAACACAAAATCACAAAATGCCAAATTTGCTCATAAACAATCATTCTATTTATTTGTAAGTGATTATTTTTTGGTATGAACCTTGTTATGATGCAAATTTTGACTTTCTTATATCTTTCTTTTATTAACCATCTGTTTATCTTATGCAGGTGATATGGATCATATCAGTATAAAAAGTGCATATAAACTATGCAGCTGAATGACATTAAATGATTTTCTATTTTTAGTAACATCAGCCATATTTGATGATAAATTCAACTCGATTCCCATTATCATGAAAGACCTTCATGCTAGCTGCTATCCAATTTGGTATAATTTTGGGGGGCAGATTTTGAGTTAAAATAATTTTCTGTTTATAGTAACTGATCATAGCTGATAGTGAATTAGCATCATTTGTAAACTTTTAAAAGCTTTTTTCCCAGAAATCTTCCTGTTAATTTAATAAAGTTCTGTACAACAAAATTAAGAAATCATTGTTTAAACCTTTTATTTTAAATCTATTTTTAGTAACCATGGTCATTATTCAAAGTTAATTAAAATTTGTAAATGGTATAAAATTAAAACGACTGCATGCAAGGATCTTCTCTGTCAAATTATATTTAGTGTTTCTAAGGATTCCATTAACTCCTCTTTTAGCAATATAGTCACATGGTAGATTGGTATAATTCGCATAAAATGGCAAGGCTGTCATGACAGGATGCTTCTTGTCCAGTTTGGTTGAATTCTGTTCAGCAATGTTTGAAGAATGTGCTTAAAAGGATTCTGCCATTTTTGGTTGTTGTTTTTGTTGTTGTATGTTTTAACACCATTTTTCAGCACAAGATAGGCTATACATAGCGGCTAGTATTAATGGTGGAGGAAGAACCCTGGAAAACCCAGGGAAGAGCCACCGACCCACGAGAAGCTACTGGCAGGTTTTCTCACTTACCCACGATAGCAGAGCCTGGACTTGAACTCACGCAGCGCTTTAGACCACTTGGCCACTTGGGGCTCCTACCTGTCCAGTTTTTGGCAACTCTGGCCATATTTGATGGCAGAGTAATATTACTTCTATAATATATAACACTTTTATGCCAGAATGTCAAATTTAGTCAATATCTGTTCACAGTCCATTTAAAAACAAGTCTTAATTACTTTGCTTATCGTAGTAATAGTGGCCATTTTAAATGGTGGGTCAGTACCATTTATAGCAAAATTATAGGCCTTCTTTCTATATTTAGTAATGATGGCCAGATCAGATGGCATATCAGCATATTTATTAACTGATATAAATTTGAAAGGCCTTAATTTTGTAATGCTTTTTATCAATGCTGAAGAGAATTAATTGACTTGTTTCTGAAAAAGTTGTTTAAAGTTTATTCAGTTTTCAATAATGGGGACAACATTTGCTACTGGATTGATATTATTTGTATAAAACTAAAAGGAATTTATGCTCGAATGCATTCAGTTCTATATGGTGAAATAATGTTGAGTTGTCTTTGTATAGAAGTTGTTTAAAGGCTTCTGTTTTTAAAAACTGCCTGATTTATACTGAAAAGCTAACACACCAGAAAGCAAAGCCTGGTCTGTTGGGGCTGTTTTTAAAAACAAGTTGAACATAGCAAGTAATCATGGATAATGCACTACCAATACTTTAAGCTCATGTGACTGTATGTGTCTGGTGATATTAAAATTTCAGCCAGACACTACCTACCTACATAATTAGTTTTTAATCAAAAGTCCCTTGAAGGGACTGGTACTTTATCGACTTAAAAGAACTGCTAAAAATTAGAAAAAAGATGTTTTCTTTTTTAACCGCCAAGTGTTAAAACCATTTTTGATATTCCTCTGCAAAAACAAGATTTTCAAATTAGCTGCTGTGGTCGACATACTGGATGTCAGCTTAACGCCATTTTCATTTAGAACCAGTCTAGCATCATAAGAAATCTCCTGGTGGAAAGCCTATGTTTTTTTGACTTTCCAGTTTTGGAAAGTGATGATAACCAATTTTCAAGAAGGATGCCATGACATATGTGATATCAGATTGGCAGCATTTCAATTTGTAATACCTAGACATGATAAACCTTTAAGTGAAAGCACAGTGTCAATATGAAATAGGAGATTGATAATAACAAGATTTTCAAGATGGCCATTGTGACAGATCAACACCTTTATCATTTACAACTAAAAGTGACATCTCAAGAAGTCTTGTAGTTATTACCCCCTGCTGATATGACCCTTTCTTCATGAGAAATAGTGATAACAAGATGTTCAAGATGACCAATGTAACAGGCATATTGAATGTCTAAATGGCACTGTATAGACCAATTAGATTTCCTAAAAAATTGTTTAGTAAAACCATGACAATCTATTCTGCATAAGCAGTGATAACAATATTTTCAAGATGGACAATTGACCATGGACAATAGACCATGGACATTTGACCATTTTATAAGTTCTTCTGGTCTATGGCCAGTAGAGCTAAAAAAATATGAAAAAAGCAAGTCAAGTCAAAACACTTGTTTGATAAATATAAATAAAATAATGTGGCAAAAATAAATTAATTATAGAAAAGTTACCTACATAAAGTAGTCCCTCACAATAAAAAACAATTCCAGAAAACCCATTGCCTGATTGAAGATGTAGAATAGGACAAACACCAATGTTCCCTCTAAACTGAGCGAATGAGCGATCGCTCACTAATTTTCGAGACGTCGCTCACATTTTTCGGACCGTCGCTCACAAAAATTCCCGACCAGAAAAAATAATGGCTCTATATAAATTACTCTCACACCTGTCAATTTTAAGTTAAGCCACATCCGGCGACTTCCGCCACGTCTATATCGCTCTTGGTTCGGCAAATTCTTTTGAGTTCTATATTTCAAACTCAAAGTAGTGTAGTTCAGCGCTAAAATTAATTATTTTCTAACCATGTTTAAACGAGAAGCGGAAGAAAGTTCATGTAAGTCAGCGAAAAAACGTTGCATGAAATTTAAAACGGAGTGGTTAACCGAATGTTCTGTGGTAACGGACTTACCACATGGGACCGGACAACACATGCTCCTTGGTGAAGTTTTTGAATACTCAGAGACAGATGACATGGTATTCTGCAAATTTTGCGTTAAAGCGCGATGTACTAATGAATGGACAACAGGAAAATCATGGAGCGACTGGAAAGTGGATCATTTTAAAAGACATTTGACGCAGAAATATCATACCGAAGCGATCACAAAGCTTAGAAACCAAAGTAGAGGACTGCTGAAAACCATACTAACGGAATCTGTACAAGAACGCGAAATTAGAAAAGAATTCGCTCAAAGAAAGCAGGCAACTCCTGATGAGGTAAAGGTTTTAATAGACAATGTTCTGCTGGCTGTTAAAATTAATTCCTCAATGCTATCAGTCCAGGATATTCATGATCACGTGGCTAAGTATGTTAAAATACCAGAAAGTTGGCGAAGTAAAAACTATGCCTTTGAGTTCATCAATTGTATAAATTCAACCATCAAGACTGGTATACTGAAGGAAATTAAGCAATCAGCTTATCACACTCTGATAGTTGATGAATCCACTGACATTTCGGTGTCAAAAATGTTAATTTTATATATGAAATTTCGGAATGAAAGTGAATCAAATCACAAAACTGTGTTCGCAGGCATTATTAAAATAACATCATGCGACAGTGTGTCGATCTTAGGGGCCATTCGAAAGTTCTATTTGGAAAATGAACTGAATTTGAATCAGATGGTAATGTTTACATCGGATGGCGCATCGGTCATGCTGGGCAAACGAAATGGTGTGGCTGCTCTTTTGCGCCAGTCCATTCCACACTTATCTGAACAACATTGTGTGGCACATCGTGAGGATCTCGGCATAGATGATGCATGGAGATGCATACCCTTGATGAAGGAACTAGAAACTCTATTTCGAACCGTTTATACTATTTTTTCCCGATCGTCTGTTAAGAAGGCAAAATTTGAGGAATTTGCTAATACTGCAGAGGCTGATGCAATTTCTTTTAGACCACTTAACGAGGTCAGATGGCTCTCCAGACATTTTGCAGTGAATGCCTTGGTCAAAAACTATGATATTTTAGTGGAATACTTGTGACAAGTTGTTGAGGAAGACAACGATCCTGTTCACAAATACTGCCTGCAGAAATTAGAAAATCCAGAATATCATGTCGCAATCGTAATATTAAATGAAATTCTAGCTGAGCTAGCAGATCTGTGTAAAATTCTGCAAAGAAGTGTTCTATCAACTGTAGAGGCTTTTCAGTTTGCAAAAGCAAAAGTCATGAAACTCAGGTCACAGTATCTCGGAGATAAGCCACATTTTCATAAAAGTACACTTGATTTGCTTTCCTCATATCATTCTCCAGTGAAAACAGATTCAATTATTATGTTCATTCAGCAGACATGTGACCACATGGACCATCGATTTCCAGATGATGAATTGAAAGATTGGCTAGTGTTCGATAAAGACTGTTTCACTGCATCTGCCAATCTAGACAATTATTCGTTTGGATTTGAGCAAATCAAGAGACTCGCAGAGAAATATTGCGGTCTGCTGAGAAAAGATGGCAAATCCCTACAAGCGGATCTTTGCAACCAATATCCGGAGTTCAAAATACTGATCAAGGAAAAATTACAAATGGGAGCAGTGACAACATTTTCAGATATAGTTTCATTTACTGCCCAACAGGATCAATTCAAGGAACTATTTTCACTTTTGGACATCTGTGGCACATTCCAGGCCTCAAGTGCTGACTGCGAAAGAGGATTCAGTCTGATGAACAACATAAAGACAAAATCTAGAAATCGTCTCGAAGTTGAACATTTGGACAATTTGATGCGAATTAAATTCTTTTTAAATTCTGGACAGATGGTGGATATTGATGCGGTCTATGACTTATGGAAAACAGAAAAGAACAGAAGAGAAACTGTTTTCAAAGCCGACTAAACAGGCTTCAAGTTGAAAACTTATAATAAATTGTTTGGTATCACTTACGTCTATTTTTCAATACTTAAATTTAAGTTCTTTAAATATACATTGCTGTAATATACAAAATTGTCTAATATGCATTTAATATATACAAAATTGTCTAGTATGCATTTAGTATTTAATATTTTAAATATTTAATATTTATTTTTATTTAATACCAAAATGCACCGCTAAAACTGGTGCTCAGAAATTGCGGGTTTAAAAAATTTGTCGCTCATACGAAAAAAAAATTGCTCACTCTTGGTCACTCCTTAGAGGGAACATTGACAAACACATCGTTGTTGTTGTTGATGTGATCTGGATTTTCATGTAGCTTTAACAATTTTTTAGCCATATCGCTACAATGTTTGCAGTGTGGCAGTTTACAGTGATGTCTAGTACAGGGCACCATGCTGCAGAGATGTAGCATAATGTCCCACCCTGTCACATCATCCTGACATCAGGCCAACCAGTCCTAATACTAACCTCTTAATGCTGAGTGCCAAGCCAAGAAGCTGTTAGTACCATTTTTGTAAATCTTT
Organism: Potamilus streckersoni; assembly: GCA_016746295.1. NCBI lineage: Eukaryota > Metazoa > Mollusca > Bivalvia > Unionida > Unionidae > Potamilus > Potamilus streckersoni. The sequence continues at coordinate 1,045,167 of JAEAOA010002087.1, forward strand.
GGTATGACTTGGCTGGAGATTGAACCCATGACCTCTTGCATCCGAGGTGGATGCTCTAACCACTAGGCCACCAGAGCGGTCCAAACACATTGTAAGAATTATCCAATGTGGGTATGTGAAAAAGCATGCCAGGAGCTTCCCACGAGTTGTTAGTTCTACCTGGGGTTTTCCCCAGGTTCTTCCTCCACCAAATATACTGGCCACCATGTATATCCCATAATGTGCTGACAAATGGCATTAAATAATGCAAGAGATGCCTAATTTAGGCAAGAGATATATTTCATTGCAATACAGTTTTATACAGAAATACCAACACCTCAAAAACTCTAAATACTTCTAACACTAAGTTTTGCTTCCTCAAGTTCTTAATGTTACAAGAGAGGGATTTAAACTCAATGTAGCTGTTATAAATTAGGCATTTGATGACTGACTTGATACAACCATCCATAAAGAAGTAGTGATAATGAGATTATTAATATGGCCACTATAGTGGCCATATTGGAGGTATGATCAGCACCCTTTTAATTTTGGACAACTAATCATTATAATATTATGTCTTCTGGTGAAACACCATGTTGAGATGAATATCTTTAAAGGGCAGATATACTGAATGTCTGAGCTGTACCATTTTACTTTAGAAACATCTAGTCATCATAAGAAATCTTTTAATGAAACCGCTTGCTGATATGACCATCTGTTAGGAGTGGTAAGTACAACACAAGATTTTAATGATTTTCAGATGTTAAAAAAAAAACATTTTCATTGAGGATGTACTTGGGATGAATGTGTATCAAATCTGATTGCAAACCTCCATGAAATTTGAATGATGCTTAAAATGTGTGCTAAAGAACAGATGCACATGGGCAACAGGTCTTCCCGCACATGGGCAACAGGTCTTCCCATGTTTGTTTTTTTTTTCAGATCAAAGAATTGATGCTTTAAATGATGAAAAGAATTTCCAGGAATCTAAGATAAAATTATTTCTCCTTTTTAACTTCCCAGTGATGAAATTATCTTCAACATTGTTGGGTAATAATAACAATTTCAAAATGGCCACAATATTGGATGTAAGATAGAACATTTTTCATTTAGGACCAACTAGACATCTTAAATGCCTATAGGTGAAACTATATGTACATATGATGAGAAGCGATGGCTGTCATTGTGGCCATATTGTATACAAGACTGGCTCATTTTCATCTAGATATCATATCTGAAGGAGAAGTTATAACAAGCTTTTGAAGCTGGCGGTCATGTCAATAATACTGGATGTTTGATCAGCATCAATTTTGTATAGGACCAACCACAAAAATTCTAGTAAAAAAAACCATTTCAATATAATCATCCATTTAGGAGTTGTTGCAGTAACAAGATTTTCAAGATGACTACAACGTTGACCATACTGCATGTCATATTGGCCTCATTTTAATGTAGGTCTAGCATCTTAAGAGAAGTGTTTTGGTGAAACCATATGTCAATATGACTTTCATCCAGATGAAGTACATATAGTAAATTTTCAAGATGACGATGTTGATATCAGATATCAGTCTGGCACCATTTTTATTTAGGAGCAACAATATATCATTGATAGTTGTTGGGTGAAAATCTCATGTAACCTTTACCAGCCATCCAAGATGGATATTTTTTTTTACAAAAAGGCAGTATGGGTAGGGGATGGGGGTCAAATTCAACATTTCGTGTTGTGATATTTAAAATCACCAACTTTAACCAAATATTCTAGTGAAATTAAAATACTACAATCTATTATCTTTCCACCAAGATCCATATAGCTATGTATAATAACATAACTGACTGCCACCTAAAGTCAACACCTTTACAATTTTATAGCACTCAAAATTATACTGTTAAGACAACTTGACAACTAAAGTGCACCTACTTTTATCTCTACTTTTTTCCTTCTCATACTGTCAAGAAAAATCAATATAAATATCTGAGCCATAATTCTGAAATACTCAATAGTATTATCAAGGTGTCTCTACTGCCATTAAAGAATGATAATTTATTTATTTCATGTTCTGATTGGGATCAAGCACCATGTGTATAATTTGCAATCATATTCATAAAATGGTCATAATAAGAATAAGTTACCTTCTTGCATGCAATTTGTAGATATACAAAGTAATTAAGACTTACTAATGTATTTTAAATTAGAAGAGAAAGACAATTTATGAGGACAAGAGTGGGGAAGTAATTTACATAGTCAGGATCTATCAGTATATTAGACTATCATGTTTCTAACTTTATGAGACTGGAGAAAATCATAAATATAATTTTACTTTTAGATCCGATTCAGACCACTGTATACTGTTTTTTTTTATGAATGAAACTGCAGCATTATACCGAATGATAATATTAAATCATTTGCAACTGCTATCTATGCCTTTTCCTTTTTCTTTTATGGAGAGCATTTTGGCATTAAACTTGTTAATCACTTTAACTTGGTTTATTTTCAGGTTTAGTTATAGACACATGCGGAGGTTGTAACTTACCTTTATTTAATCCACGAAAGTAGCTGTAGCTTCTTGGATGAATGGAAAATAATCTGCCTGTCATTTCGAATAACAAAATTTGAAAATAGCCAGCCATCTACTGCAAAGAGAACTCAAGTTGGGGCAGATAATCCCTTTAACCACATCCACTCACTGGTATGTCAAAATGTTGGCCAGTGAATACACACATTACTTTGAGCAGTCAGTTCCAATTAACCAAGACATCCTTTACAAATCACCACATGGTATAAAGCAGTGACCCACAACAAAGAGAGTGGATTAGCACATGGTAATAAGCAGTAATCCACTACACAGAGCAGATTATCAGACCCAATAAAGACAGTAGCTGCAGCAACAGTAGCAGTAGGTAGCAGTAGTAGTAGCAGAATTAGAATAGCAATACTTAAGCTTTGGGCACTGGTATAAATTACTGCTTATGATCTTAATAAATGTAATTAAATTGTTAATGTAACTTTTTATATTCCTGAGAAAATCAAAGAGGCAATATGCAACCATAAAAAGGAACAGCTAGCTGTGTGGGGGTGGGGAAGGCATGTCCAAATTGAAAAATGAGACCAGCAAAAAAGAACCCAGCCTGGCATGGGTGAAATAGAGCAAGGTGTGGCATAATCCTAAAATGGAAGCACTATACTCTATATGATAAAAAGCAATGTTTAGCTAGAAATATACTGGAAATGTTTGTTATTGCAAAGGACTATTGTACTGAACACTTTCAAAATTGTAAAACTCATATTCAAGTCCCCGCTAATTTTTTTGTTTTTGAAAATAATTTTCTTTCTTGTTCTCTTGTTAAAAATAACAGTACAAAGTATCAGTACTTACTGCAGCACGTGGAGACTGAACAGGAAGTGGTGGTGGTGGCAACTTCATGTCTTTAGGAGGTGAGATGGATAGATTCCTATCTGGACTGGTTCTAGATAGATTGTCTTTTGGGCTCGAACTTGATGCTTTACTTTGACCACTCTCAAACGCCGCTTCTTTTTCATTTAATGCTTTCAACACTTCATCCATAAAAGAGGGACCAAAGTCAAAAGATGACTGCAAAACACAATTTAGTTTATCACATTTGTGATATCTCTTAATTTTTAGATGTTTTTAATATACTTAATGAATTCAGGCAAGGCAATGGGAATGTTTAAAAGGCAGTGACAACATGAAAATTTTTCAATTTTGTTCTTATCCTGTGAATTTAAATCCCTTCTGATTTTCTTTTATTGATTTTCCATGCTAACATCAAATTAAGTTCCACTGATGTGAAATATCTCAGGCAGCAACTGTTACTCTGTCACTATACCCCACTACTAAAGAAACTATACTTTACAGACATCCAAAGACCATCATGAACAATACCTAACCAATTTAACAAAGTAAGTGTTTATATAACTTCAAATATTTATTTTATTCAAAACTTTCCAATGAACTTCAGAAGATGTAATCATTTACTTTTAAATTCAAAAGCTGAGACAACTTTAAAAGAATTTGAATGACTCCTAAATAGTTAAAATATAATTTTGTTATTATATATAGCAATAAACCTTTTTCCAAATTAAGTTTGAAAATTACAATTTTATTTCCAACAGTCAACTGGTGCACCTACCGATATATCTGGCATCTTGAAATCTGACAAAAGGGAGTCATCGTCAATGTCCTGGTACTGTCCATCATGCGTGCCAGTGCCCTCGCTTTCTGAATGCAGGAGAGAGGTACTATCCAGTGACTCTTGGCTAATCCTGATTAAACAATGTATAACAAGTTATCTCCCTTTAGCAGAGGAAATTTCATGTTACATTTTTCTACAAAACATGACAGCATAATTATTTATTCATTCTGTGGTAGCTGAAGACACTTGAGCTCTTCATGCTAATCTGCACTTCTTCATTTTCAATATTTGTCATCAGTGCTCAGGTCAGTGACATCATAAAAACTTGCAGCATTCTAAATTCACTTAGATCTAGAAGTTCCCAATAAGTTATATTTCTTACATTAGCACAGACCACCAAGAAATCCATTTATTCTCCCTAATCACTACCAAGCATATTCACTTAATTTGGGAGACAGGGACACAAGTTAATTAATCTTGCAACATTTTCAGATCTATGTTTTATATATTATATTATATTATATTATATTATATTATATTATATTATATTATATTATATTATATTATATTATACACACAAATTTAACAGGTGGCATAAATAATGCTGAAATCATCAGTTTATTCAGCTTGTTATGTGCAAATCAACAAGGAATTGCCATGTATTTTACATAAAAGTTGGTATTTATTCCTTCTAAAGAATTGTACTTGATTGTAATTCCTGCTTTTTATCTGAACATTAATCAGTATCATCTTGTTGGACTAGGCATTGGATGTAGGCACAGACTCCAATAATGAAATTAAGTCCACGGTAGTAAAAGGCCATATCACAATGAAATAATGTACTGATTTCAGTCTCATAATGGTCACACAACCTTGGGTGTAGTCAATCCATGACTGGTAAAATCTGTGCAGATCTATAATCTGGTATAATCGTAATGTCCCATCATTCCACTTGATCTAAAGTGCAGCCCATTTAGTGGGAAAAAAGCACATGGGATCGCATTCTTCACTTTTGATAGTGTCAACATAAATTAGTTGTCTCATTCCAGGTAGTGCATTGATGTTGTAGTTGAGCGATCCTTATTGGATGTGGCATATTAATGTAGCTGTATCCATGTTCATTATTAGATTTCATTCAAAACTATTTTCACGGATACACCCTAAGAAATAAATCTTGCATTCAAATTGCACATGTATTGACTGAAATTCTGATAATCCTGCTAGATGTTATTGTCAGACAAAGAAACATTTTCTGAGTAGGGAAGTAAGATATGCTCTCTGGCCCGACTCCATTCTATTCATTCAGAGCTTTGGACATAATGATGCAAAGGCAAAGTGGATTTTTCAGCTTGTGTTTCTCATTTATGTATCAATCACTATATGATTCAGAATCTGTGTAATTTCACTTAATTACCTGACAAACAGTCAATTTAATTTCATGTAATTAGTTGCCAAGCATCTGACAGTAGCTCTATTCCTGGGGAATGACAGAGACTATGTGAATGATTCAATAAAGTGGTTATTTCTCAACAGATCTTATAAGCTGGTTTTGAGATGATCATTCATTTTATTCAGCTGGTCAGAAGTGTCCACTACCCAGAAATTAGACCAATTTAAAGCACCTTCACTTGGGAAACTTTAAAACTGTATGTAAAATTTAAAACTTTTTTTGTTTTTATTTAAATATATGATCGTAAACATTTCTCCGTGGCAATGTTGTTAACTGAATCCAAAATGGGGTCATTAAAACCCAAGCCTTAGTTCTAGCTTCAACTCCACCTTCATGATTCAGCTAATGTTGGTACTAGAATTGACATTCATGATCCTATTATTGGGACATTTGCTAAATCTGATGTATTTTCTCCCAAGAGACCGCAGCTATAGCATTAGCACTTGGAAATACAAGTTCCTTAAGAAAGTTAATGTCAGAAAAAAAAACTGGTTAGTTAAAATTCAAAAACTTAACTTGTATATTGCAAAACTACCAAATCTTCTCAAAGCATATCAGTCAACTTCTGGTAAAATGAATGGTGACATAGTCAACATTTCTGAATGATTATTACAAATGTTTTAATAATGACAAATCTATTTTACATGGCATATTCACACACAAATTGAAGAATATCAAGTTATCCCCTCCAACTTTTCTGTATGATATATTATAGATGTTTTATTCCTGACATTTATTTCAAAAAGCCTCGCAACATATAAAAGAGAACTAATGAAGATCTAAATGAAAGTAATAGAATTGTGGAAATTATCACCAACTTGTCATCAATCAAGGCCCTACATTGTGCATAATAAAACAGGCCTTTTCTAAGAAAAAGTAGGAATAAGAATTTCAAGATAGAGATTTCAGTTGTTGTTTGCTTTACTGCCTCCACATCAGCATAATGCCTGTTGTACAATTTTAGTGTTTTTGTTGCAACAAAAAATGAGAAGTGTTCTATTAAACTAATTGCAATACACAAGTGTCATGATCTTTGCAAACCACAGGGACTTCAATAGAATACACCCACCGATATCAGTAATCATAACGTCATTATGACTGAAAATATTTTAAAATTAAAAATCTCTCTCTCTCTCTCTCACACACACACACACACACACACACACACACACACACACACCATGGTCCTTTATATTATCATTAACAAGCTCCTCTAAATAACTGTTACAATATTTCTTTCCCTTTATGTGTCACTAATGAATTTATATTTACAAACATATATATGAAGAATTACTGATTTATAGTAGTGATCTTTAATTCGGTTATTAATATTAGTAATACAAATTATATTTAGTAAAAGAAAATGTAAAGATGTCATATACATGGATTAGATTAAAATCTCTCCAAAACCAAATATTGCAACATAAATTATAAGTCAAGGACATAAATCACAATACTTGCTCAGCTGAAAAGTCTTAACTGTTGCTTAACTAACTGGCTTCTTCTCAGAGTTATTTAATGACTATATATCTCACTGTGTTACAATACAACTGACATGTTCTATCAAGCCCTCCATTGCTACATGTGTGTGAACTGAACAAAATAATAGATGTAGAGTTATTACGACTTTATACACAAAATTTATAGTTATATTCATAAACTTACCAAGATCTGGAGAAACCATTTGTCTTGTGAGCTCCGTTCATTCTCAAGTCGGATAAACTGTTAGAAAACTTGTTATCAGTCTGATCTCTCTCAGGGCTGTCCTTTGAATGGATTATGGAAGAGCTAACTCTGCTACTCTCGTTTAATTTGCCTGAAAAGAATGAAATACTTTTGGATATTACAAAGCCACATGATTAACAAATCCAAGCAAGATGTCCCATTCAAACCCCACCATTACAAATCTTAATTGTAATAAATGCCAAATCATGAGAATGCTCATCAGGAATCCTAGCAGGCAATGAAATGCAAGATCACTTCATCAAGAAAATTATTCATAGTCAACCTCACCTGTGATCAAGATCATATAAGAGCTTACATAAATCCTGAGATAAATTGAAAGGGGAATCTCCCCCACTTGTCACCAAAATAAGGAAATAATATTTAAAAAAAAAAAAGACTGGGAGAGGGGGGGAGAACCATAGTTCAATATCTCTAAACAATTAAATATCTGTCTCTCTTCCTTGCAACTCCACAAGGGTAAAGTTTCACTGAATCAAAATTTTGAAAAGATGCCCCTCTAGTTGTAAAAGAATGAATCCTGATTGTTGATAAGCTAAATCTTTTTTTTAATCTGTGTATGAATATTGTTCTGTGCTGAAAACCCCATTTTATTGTTAGGCATATGCTAAGTCATCCTGACCAGTAAAGCTTTTAAAATTTCAGGAAACTTCTACCAGGTGCCTGTTGATTCTAATGACTGGTTACCTGATCCACAAACTTGAAGTTATGTTTACATCATTCAAAGTATCCCATAAATTTCACTACCTAATGTCATCTGGAACAGTGTCCAAGAAATCATCCTCATTGTCTCATAAAGTTCCAAAATCTTCCATCATCATCTAGAAAACTGTTGTGGTTTATATAATCATCATAAATCATTTTCTAGAAAACTGTTGTGGTCTATATAATCATAAAATCATCGAACTCCCTTTCCTCACTTTTTCACAATTTACACACTCACTCACCCTTGCAGCAACTATGTAAATCTGATAACAAATACTGTGTATATAAGATTGGCCAATCAGAAGTAAAAATACCACTTCATTAATATGCATGGATATTGCTCAATCAAAGAATTCCAAGCTCCTGATGATTGAAGTTAACTCAGCAAATCAGATTAATATGCATGAACATTGCTCATAATGAAACTCATTCAAGGTCATCATGACATAAGCTTACAGACCAAAATGAAACTTCCAGCATGTTTAAACAATGGACAAACATAGGACAAATGGCCATGCCACTGCTCAATTGACCTTTATCCAGATCCGCTAACAACTGTTATTGCTTCTATTCCAAATAGATAATTATCATACTAACCTGTAGACATAACTTTTAAAGGCAATTTATCATAATTGTCCCCTATAAAGGAGACGTCACCAAATATAGCACCATCATAACCAATGTGTCCGGTGTGCCGTAGATCATTCTGAGGACGACTAATCATGTCAGCCCTGAGTTTTCTTGAAGAAATTCTCTTGGAGTCTGAAAATGAAAAAATCTTTGTGAAATCACTAATTGTGAACAAGTATTAACTCAATTTAAGTTTGACATAAATGGTACACTACTGAATGGACTTGTGTTGAACTAATAATGGATTAAATGGTGAAAAAATATGAATCATCAGCTGTAGTAGTTGTACAGCAAATTAATTTATTAATTAAATTATTTCAGTAAATTCCTTAATTATAGTAATGTTATGGACTTCAAGACCTACCTGAGAACATGTAACTGGCAGTACACTACCACCCCAAATTACACTAACACGACTAAAAATTCTGTTTGCGATTGCAGCTGTGTATCAGAACAAGAGATCATCTACTCTGGTTATCAGTATTATGAAGTCAAATACCACAAAGCTGTCCTGTTCAATAACTTCAACATTACAAACCTTGGTTACCAAGGAGATAGCAACCCATGCACATGCTTATCAGGAATGCTAGCATCAATTTCTTGGAATCCAGGCAGCATAAACCATTCATTAAAACAAACTTCTGTATAATCCTATTTGATCTATACAATATATTTTTACCCATTTTCAATAATCTAATACTCTGGATTCTTGTTATGTACATTCTGCTTTTTACATGGAGAAACTATATTGTGTACCAGTCTATAATACTCATGCTTAAGTTCTTGTTAAAATTTTAATTCCATGCAATTCTAACCTTCAAGAATGTTATCATTCATGTGGAATTTTCACTGATAATTAGGCAAAATTCAGAATGGTTGGCATCTCTGTTACAAGTATTATAGATTTAAATGGCTAAAGAATTTAACTGACTTACCTTTCCGAGATATATTTGGCTTTGGAGGTGGTGAAACGGGGCTGCTTTTTGGCTCAATAAAAGGAACCACATTGGTGGGATCAAAAAAGCCATTCTTTCCATTAAGGGTTGCTCCTGTCCATAGACCTGATCTAGGTGGATTAATGGGGCTGAAATCACATGAAAGTATATATTTAGTGACAGGTCCTCATAAAAGTAACCCTTATCTTCCATTTTCATCTAAGAATGATTACCACTTAAATGTGAACAGCAAATACTAGGACATGCTATCAGCTAAGATCAAGAGTCAAGGTTAATGGATTCAAATCAGGAGTAGAATGGAAAGTGTACATTGTACAGTGTGTTGACTGGTGTTTTTTTTCTTCAGTTGTCAAGCCTGTTTTTCTTGAATCAGTCATTACAGATAGCTCTCACATAAAATAGTTGCACATGCAATTGTATTAACATTGTTATTTATATTTCTCACATTAGGTTCAAACTTTTACTTTAAATTTCTTTTGTTTCCTACTTCACTTTGCTGTGTTTGTTACTATGTGGTTCATACAGTCCCTTGAGATTTTTTTTGAAGGACTTTTTAAAGAGTTTTCAAGTGCTTCCAGAAGTTTAATATCAATATATTCTTTTATGAAAATGAACTTTTTGCACATAACTGCACCATCACAGCAAAAGAAATGCCATTCCATCTGGTAACTATCAGTATTGTGTTATCTTTTTATCAACTCAATTTTATTCCATTTTAGGCATTTAAATATTTTTCAAAACTGTATATAACAAGTATTCTGAATTTAAAAAGTAATATACTTTATGCAGATTATTTTGTTTTTATTCACACAGTTAAATTCAAGCAGCTTTTGGCTAATTTCAAAAAGGTTTTCAAACAACTTCAAGGACTTTTCAATGAAAAAACCTTTGTTGTTTTCAAGGCAATACATTAAATTCAAAGAGTTCTAATGCTTGTACAAACCAATTTTTTTGTCAAATGATAATGTTATATTTACTTTCTTTGCTGGTACCTATCCACCATATCAGAGAGGCAACACAAGAAATGTGCTATTTTGTAGAACATGTACAATCTGAAGCCAGCTTTAGTCTTCCCACTGTTCATATACATGTCAAATTACACTCATGGGGCAAAAATGTCATAGAATGTGGGTCAAACTAAAAACTTTACAAATACCAGTGATCTACTGTTGCCTGGCATGTCAGCTTGTATAAACTGTTTCCCAACAAGAAGAAAAAAAATAATAAGCTATCATAAATAATTCTCTTATGCAAATGCATTCATATCAAGTTGAAAACAAATTTTACAATGGTGCATTGTGCTCTATATGGGGTGCACTTCCAAATATTTACCACTTAAATCACACAATTTCTTCTACAAAACATTTGAAATCATCACAGTGGATAAGGTGTAACAAAATCTTACGTTTTATCAAGCGCGATAATAATATCATATGCCTTGTAATAGAGGTAATCTTTTGGTACAGTAATCTCTGGAAAGTCTTTGACAGCTTTCACCTGTGTTGGCCTCATCTGAAAAGATAATGAAAAACTTGGAAATTCTGAAAAAATATTTGTTACCTTAACCTGCAATGCATGTCAAAATATTTGCTTCTGGAGTTGTGATCCCTATTGTTGTTGTTATGGGGTTTAATGCCATTTTTCAGCAAAAGATAGGCTATACACTCTAGCCAGTAACAATGGTGGAGGAAGATCCTGGGAAAATAATAGAAAGAAACAATGACCCAAGAGAAGTTATTAGCAAGCTTTCTCACGTACCCAATTGGTTGAGTCTGAGACTTGAACACATTCAGACAGGTGATCTGTAATGGTGAGCACTTTAGACCACCAAAACATTTCTCTGTTCAAGGCTCAAGAAATTTAATTTTATTGTAAGAATTTAACAGTTACAGGAAAAGTTAGGAAATATTTTGACAAATTCTGTGAAATAAAAATAGATGAATCATACTTGACCTTGCAGATCCATAAAACATTTAGCATTATGTCACACCCAGCCACATTATGCTGACACCAGGCTGACCAGTCCTAACACTAATGTCTTAATGCTGGGCACCTAGTGAGGCAGCTGTTAGTAACAATTTTTACAAGTCTTTGGTATGACTCAGTCTAGGTTCAAAACCTGCGACCTACCACATCCAAGTTGGATGCTGTAACCAATAGGCTACCAGAGTGGTCCTTTTATGAACTGAAGAAAGTTGCAGAAGCCAGTTCATTAAATTTTTTATCAGCATAAATTTCAAGATAAGAATACAGCTTGCAAGTGTTAATCACTTTCATCCTGCTACATCAGCTTTCTCCAAGGATGCACAGTATAATTAGCATAGTTTCCAAGAGTTTATGCATCTAACCTGTTTTACACAGAGGTGACCCTGGGCAGACAAGTGATTTAACTTTTACAGATCACTTCTGTGTGGGTTTGAGTCTTGCTTTTGGCCAATGTGAGAAAGCCTGCCAGTAGCTTCCAATGGGTCTTTGGTTCTTCATTTACCAAATATAATGTCTGCCATGTATTATGTTCTGAAAAATGGTCACCCACAAAATTACAAATAGGTTTCACACAGAAACCTATTTATAAAGGACAATGCTTACCAAAGAAACTTGTCATTTGTGGACAGATGTCTTGTATTATAGTTTTAAAATAAATGATATATTAGACCTATCAGCACACATCCTTTATGTGAAGGTGTGTTATTAGATAGGTTTCACTATATGTATCATCCTATAATCCAGTATCTAATTTTCTTTCCTAAAAATTTTAAAGACTGTATGCTCAAATTAAATTAACCGTTCACTACATAAAAGTATTACAAATGCATTACAATTTATACAGCTGTTGGCTTCCATCCATCATTGTCATGGAAAATAGCAAGAATGATGTCATTTGTCAGCAGCAATGACAACTTATTGACCAATTTTGCGTGTGTGTGCAAGCCCATCCCAAAGTATTTTGCAAACCAGCAAATATGGAAAAGGTTTCTGAACCCTTCTTATCTACTTTTAACTGGATTTCTTAGAAAAGAGGTGGTTGCCTAATTAAATTTGTGCCCTCTTTTATCTGTCTGCTTATGGAATGGTAAATATTTCATTGTTTTACTTGGCAAAGCAATCTCATTCAACTTGCCTGTACTGGCAATATGCCCTGTTATCACCAACTTAATGAAGATAACTCTGTGACATCTCATAGGATGATTTTCATCTCCTAAATTATCAAATCATTAACAAACCAGACATATTCTATTATATCCAACAGGGCCATTTGTTCAATATATATTCCCTTAAGCCAACATGTTCATGTAGAAGCAACTGACTGCAATGAAAGGCAAATGAAGCTCTGAAATCTGTAAATCTAAATTCAACCACACCCTGCTAGGTTGACAGGAAGGGGCTTCTTTGACTTGATCCCTGTATCATGCATGTTGGCAGATGGCTGATATCCGACATAACATTTTCTGGGAAGTGAAGATAGGTAGATATTGCTGTGGGTTATAATGATGTGATATTGACTGTTACATTTTATACACACAGAAAATAAAAAGTCCATAAGAACATTTTAGTCTTTAGTCTTTGTTGGTTATAATGTGGCAAGTGGATTATGGTTGTGTCACAATCTCTATACAGAAAGAGTGCAAAGTCTAGAAAAACATTTTAGTTTTTTTATTGTCTCTGTTTGTTATCATGCTGAATGCTCATAATAGTGTTTCAATTTATCAATGAAATGGTAAAAAGTCCACATGAACACTTTAGTCCTTGATTGTCTCTATTGGTAATCATAATGTATGCTTATAATAGTATTTCAATTTATCCATGAAATGGTAAAAAAAACACATAACACTTTAGTCCTTGATTGTCTCTATTGGTAATCATGCTGTATGCTTATAATAGTGTTTCAATTTATCCATGAAATGGTAAAATGTCCACATGAACACTTTAGTCCTTTGATTGTCTCTATTGGTAATCATGCTGAATGCTTATAATAGTGTTTCAATTTATCCATGAAATGGTAAAATGTCCACATGAACACTTTAGTCCTTGATTGTCTCTATTGGTAATCAAAATGTATGCTTATAATAGTGTTTCAATTTATCCATGAAATGGTCAAAAGTCCACATGAACACTTTAGTCCTTGATTGTCTTTATTGGTAATCATGCTGTATGCTTATAATAGTGTTTCAATTTATCCATGAAATGGTAAAATGTCCACATGAACACTTTAGTCCTTTGATTGTCTCTATTGGTAATCATGCTGAATGCTTATAATAGTGTTTCAATTTATCCATGAAATGGTAAAAAGTCCACCTGAACACTTTAGTCCTTGATTGTCTCTATTGGTAATCATGCTGTATGCTTATAATAGTGTTTCAATTTATCCATGAAATGGTAAAATGTCCACATGAACACTTTAGTTCTTTGATTGTCTCTATTGGTAATCATGCTGTATGTTTCAATTTATCCATGAAATGGTAAAAAGTCCACCTGAACACTTTAGTCCTTGATTTTCTCTATTGGTAATCATGCTGTATGCTTATAATAGTATTTCAATTTATCCATGAAATGGTAAAATGTCCACATGAACACTTTAGTTCTTTGATTGTCTCTATTGGTAATCATGCTGAATGTTCATAACAGTGTTTTAAAATGTCCTCATAAACACTCTAGTCCTTGATTGTCTCTATTGGTAATCATGCTGTAATTGGGTTACAATTATCTTTCTATTTATACACCCAGAAGGTAAAAAGTAATCCTTTGTTTTGGTTGGTCATAAAAATGCAAGTATGTTCTAGTCCTCTCACAATTTGTACAATGAGAAGGTTGTTGTTGTTGTTGTTGTGGGGTTTAACGCCATTTTTCAGCACAGGAAAGGCTATACATGGCGGCCAGTATTAATGGTGGAGGAAGAAACCGGGAAATCACCGGAAAGAACCACCGACCCACGAGAAGCTACTGGCAAGCTCTCTCACATATCCACATTCGCCGAATCTTAGACTCGAACCCACGCTGATAGAGGTGAGATGGCAGTGATCCGTAACGGACAGCGCTTTAGACCACTCGGCCACTCGGGGCCCCCAATGAGAAGGTAAAAAGTCCACAAGAAACTTGAGACATTTGATTGTCTCTGTGGATTTTTTGTATTTTTGTATTTTTTGGATTTTCATTCACACTGATGGACTTTTGTCTTGGTGTTTTGCATGCACTTCATTCATCAAACAGATGGTAAAAAATCCACACTTTAGCCCCTTGTCTCTGTTGGTTATAAATAATGTCATTGGCTCTAGTTACTTTAGACAAAGGAATTTCAATTGTCTCTGTTGATTACAATGCTGTAAGAAGGTTATAAAAGTATTGCAATTAAGCCTTATGATGTCTTTGTTAATTATAATATTCAAGTGGCTACAGTTGTGTTACACTGTATGCAAGTGGCATAAAGTCCACAAAGGCACTTTCCCCCTTTGATCCTCTCAACTCTTACATGAAAACAACATGTAGAAAAGATGATGATGATAATGATGCTATATTACTGTTATAATAAGAATTCATTAAAACTGAAAATTTCTTATTTAAAATTTTTAATTTTTCAACATTTTGCATAAGCTGAAGAGTGTTTAATACCCATGTTTTGTTCCCCAACAAAAAAATGCCTGTGCCACTAATAGTGGTAAGTAAAAATTCAGCGGCTGATGTATAAAGTCGATTTGTGGGGATCTCAATTGTATCTGAGTCATAATGTCACATTGTCACCCAGCAATGTGGAATGTGGGATAGACCAAAAAATGTGGGATAGACCGAAAAACATGGGATAGACCAAAAAATTAAAAGATGCTACTCGCATCATTCAATCCAAAACAAGATTACTCAGTAATCTCCATACCATCCTTTTTTTTGATGGAAACTACCAAAAAGTAAAACTGTAATGTGGTATTAACCACCAGGAAAAAGATGATTGTTTCAGGGTTCCCTCGATTCCTTTAATTAAAACATCACCTAATTATCTTTGTTATCCGAAATTTAAGTTGCTGGATGTACTTTATATGGATTTTCTGTTGTCCAACATTTGTAAAAAAAAATTCTGTTTAGTTTAAAAATTTATATTTATCTACCTGTGGTAATCGGATGAAGATTTCACTGAAAGTGGGTCTTTTCTCTGGCTCCTGATCCCAACATGACAGCATCAGATTGTAATATTCTCTAGAACACAAATCTGGCTTCTCTAATCTCTGACATTTAGGAACATCTATTGCATCAAGTATCTAGAAAATAAATTGATATGATTATGTGAATTATCTTCATGCATGCATGTATGTATGTATGTATGTATGTATGTATGTATGTATGTATGTATGTATGTATGTATGTATGTATGTATGTATGTATGTATGTATGTATGTATGTATGTATGTATGTATGTATGTATGTATGTATGTATGTATGTATGTATGTATGTATGTATGTATGTATGTATGTATGTATGTATGTATGTATGTATGTATGTATGTATGTATGTATGTATGTATGTATGTATGTATGTATGTATGTATGTATGTATGTATGTATGTATGTATGTATGTATGTATGTATGTATGTATGTATGTATGTATGTATGTATGTATGTATGTATGTATGTATGTATGTATGTATGTATGTATGTATGTATGTATGTATGTATGTATGTATGTATGTATGTATGTATGTATGTATGTGTGTGTGTGTGTGCATGTGTGTGTTATATATATGGTTTAATGGCACATCAGCACAATCTTAGGGCTTTAATGTGTCAAGCATGTTTATGTACCCCAAATAAGACACAAAGCCAATATAGGCAAATAAAAATGGGTAAAATCTTTTAACAACTTTTTAAACTAATCACACTTCCCTGATTCCTTAGCTGGAATATTACCATAGGATGCGAACAAACAAAAAGGTTGCCTCCTTTAATCAGCTCTTATGAAATGTTTATTTTAATCCCTTCATACAAATGAGAGCATTCTGAATATATGCAATATGAGAGAGAGAGAGAGAGAGAGAGAGAGAGAGAGAGAGAGAGAGAGAGAGAGAGAGAGAGAGAGAATTATTGTCATGAATACTGTTAAAATCTAGTTTGTGATTTGAGCTTCTGAATCTCTCAAATACAGGAATAAAATGAAGGATACATATATAGACAGATGGTTGTTTTCAGGTTATTTTTCAGCACAGTAAAGTGCCTTGTGAAAAAGAGAAATACACATGGGTTGATATATAAGTAGATACGAGACACTTTTATTTAAAGAAGGAATTTTAGTGGTTACTAAACAAAAGAAATATTGCAATTGTGGGTTAAATTTTGTTCAAGTCTAAACAAATTCATACAATTATGAATTTTATCTCATCCTTTATAGAAATCAAGATTTTATAATCTACTTTTGTAAATGGGTACATTTTATTTTGAATTTCCAGTCATTGAAGTCTGTCTTTTTAATAAAGTATGTATGCATACAGTGGCTTCACAATATTTGGTTATACATTACATGTAGCTGCATAACAAAACTGGCAAACAACTCTAACATAAACAATAAGTTGTTATTCTGGAGCTTAATGCCATTTTTCAGCATACGATAGGCTATACATGGCAGCCAGTATTAATGGTGGAGGAAGAAACTGGGAAATCCACGGAAAGAACCACCGACAGGGTTCCTGCAGACTTAACAAAAACAAATTCCATGACTTTTCCAAAACTTTTCCAGGGCCATTTCATAAAACTCAAGGACCACATTATCTTGCATAGTCAAGTAAATGAACATAAAGAATGACATCTTTCAATCTAAAATAAGAAATAAGTTAACAAATATTTTTAATATGTAGATTTTAAATTTACCTGGGCTAGCACACTTTGACTTTATGTAGTAATTCATGTCATAATCCAATGATCAATGTAATTTGTATTCAAAAGAAAAAAGGAAACAATTCTATGTAGTCTTTGTATGAGTTCCTATTTACAATATTAACAAAACACATTACTTTCCAGTTGCTTTCTTTTATTTAGTGAACTACACCGGAAATCATGTGATACTTCCATTAGGGGAACTTACTCTTATTATATGAATTGAAACCATTTATCAATTGTAATTTTATCATTTTATTTAATCGCTTCTCGGTGCTCTATGAAATTTGAAGTAATCAATTTCTTTAACTCCATTGTCACAAATTCCATGACTTTTCCAAAACTTTGCAAGGTTTTGACAAATTCCAAAACTTTTCAAGGCCCTTGAAATTTTTTTTAAATTCCAAAACTTTTCCAGGATTCCATGACCTGCAGGAACCTTGCACCGACCCACAAGAAGATACTGGCAAGCATTCTCACATATCCATATTCGGCGAATCTTAGACTCGAACCTACACCGACAGAGGTGAGATGGCAGTGATCCTTAATGGAGACAGCAGAGTAATTTGTTGATATGCAGATCTTTAAATGGTTACCCTAAAGTTTCATGGCAATCCAATGGAAACTGTGTTCTCAAGATTCTGTCTTAATTACAACTGGCTCCAAATAACATGATCCTCACCCACCCCGCAATATCACAGCTACGTAATGTTCTGTCAATTGGTATAGCTTCAGATGACACCCATAACAATTCCCAAATTTTCTGATTATCCACATAACATGCATACAGTTTAAGTGAAAAAGGGCTGTAATTCTTACATGGGCTGAGAAGAAATAAAATTCCCACATTATGCACATCATCATCTATGATTAATATTTATCAAATTACATGGAAATGCATCAGAAACTGTGAATCTGGGTTCATTTACAAAAATACAAAGATGGAAAGGGGGCCCCCGAGTGGCCGAGTGGTCTAAAGCGCTGTCCATTACAGATCACTATCATCTCACCTCTGTCTGCGTGGGTTCAAGTCTAGGATTCGGCGAATGTGGATATGCGAGAAAGCTTGCCAGTACCTTCTCATGGGTCGGTGGTTCTTTCCTGTGATTTCCCGGTTGCTTCCTCCACCATTAATACTGGCCGCCATGAATAGCCTATCGTGTGCTGAAAAATGGCATTAAGCGCAACAACAACAACAACAAAGATGGAAAGATGGATGGACACATGGATTCCAATATTGAATGGCAGCACTACAATAATCAGCAAAAGACCACAACTTTAAACTAAAATTTACAACAAATATTTGACTAGAAATGAAAAAAAAGAATTATCTGGATTACAAACATTATCGTATATCATTAGTACGAGTGAAATGTTTAGTTTCAAATATACATTGATGAAATTCTGCTCTAATTTCTCCATCAAAATCCTGCTAAACCTTACAGAAATCCTGGTACAATGAAAATTTTGCTGTTTTGTACATCCAAAATCCAAATCATTTAAAAATCCTGCTATTTAATCTGGAGACTTCCAGCTATATACTGCATATTCTTTACAACTCTGCCAAATAACATGGTGGAAAACTGCCGAATAACATGGTAGAAAACTGCTACAGACCTTAATTTACTATCTGCATTAATAAATTTCACCTGAATTTAATTTTTTAATATTTCATATAATGACAGTACCAGCAGGTTTTACTGGTGTGGTGCTTACTTCAATAAAGTAGTAAGATTCTGGTGCTATTGACCCCCCTCCCCACAACATATGGCAACAGCAACCCCTCCCACACACACCAATTTACTTCCAAAATGCTAGTACTAGGATTACATCAAGCCTAAGTTTCAAATTCATATAGTTTCCTCAACTGAGAGTCAAATAAAATCTGACACTGGTAATTAGAGAGAAAAAAAAACTGGCACCAATATGTTTTGGTTTTTTTTCTCCCCATTTCAGTAAAAACCTAAAAGAGTGTTTAATGAACAAGGATGAATAATCAGTGTCATAATCTGACCTAAAAGCAAAACTAAATCCCAATTCATTGATGGCTCAAGAGACTGGAGTAATGTTAAAATTATGTGCTACAATTGTTGCAGTCAGCCATATAAACACTGTAATGACACCTTTCTTTATAAAAAAAAAAAAAAATAGTTCACTGGAACAGAAGGCAGCTATTGGTAATGTGATGTGAAATTGCTGGGCAAAGGTTAGGCTATTTATGTTGGAAAACTGTGCATAATAATTGAGGTTAATGTGGACAGGGCAGCATTTCTGAGATATAATTACATACTAAAACTGATATAAACTGAAAAAGTCAAATGTTAAATCATTAAAACACTGAAACAATCCATCTAATATGTAATATATAATCACAGGATATCACTGATATAGAAAGCAGATGCCATAGGCACAATTTACAATGTCAGGGCTCACAGTTTATATGGCAGAATGTTTGCCCTAATTAGCCCATTTTTTTGGTATAAAACACATCAAAATACAAACAATATACAAGTAGACAGAGATTAACTATCAACACACACAAGATACAAAATAGACCCAGATTTACCATCAGTAAAACAAACTCATATAAAAAAGATATAGACACAGATTTACAGTCTATAACATACATTCAAATAGAAAAACAATACTGGCCCAGATTTACTATCAATAACATGCACATTCAAATACAAAAACAATACTGGCTCAGACTTACCATCAATAACATGCACATTCAAGTACAAAACAATACTGGCCCAGACTTACCATCAATAACATGCACATTCAAATATAAAAACAATACTGGCCCAGACTTACCATCAATAACATGCACATTCAAGTACAAAACAATACTGGCTCAGACTTACCATCAATAACATGCACATTCAAATACAAAAACAATACTGGCTCAGACTTACCATCAATAACATGCACATTCAAATACAAAAAACAATACTGGTCCAGACTTCCCATCAATAACATGCACATTCAAGTACAAAACAATAGTGGTCCAGACTTACCATCAATAACATGCACATTCAAATACAAAAACAATACTGGCTCAGACTTACCATCAATAACATGCACATTCAAATACAAAAAACAATACTGGTCCAGACTTACCATCAATAACATGCACATTCAAGTACAAAAACAGCAATGCAGACCCCGATTTATGAACACATACAGTATTTCTCCAACAATAAACACAAGAGACCAGCATAAAATAAATTTCAGGATGTACAGGGTGTGCATATCATCAGACAAGATACCAGTCTGTCTATGCATGTGTAAATGTAAAGGTTTTAAAGGCACATCAGCGCAATCCAAGTCATAGTGCTGAGTAAGTTCAGGTATCTTAAAGAAGACATACAAAAGAAAATCAAAACTGATACAAT
Source organism: Potamilus streckersoni (assembly GCA_016746295.1). NCBI lineage: Eukaryota > Metazoa > Mollusca > Bivalvia > Unionida > Unionidae > Potamilus > Potamilus streckersoni. The sequence continues at coordinate 1,066,029 of JAEAOA010002087.1, forward strand.
TCTTAAATGACAAACCAAGGATGAAAATTCATCCTCCATTAATAGCCTCTTACAACATGCAGAAGCATGCATCAACCCAAATTATATATCTCTAAGCCTGCAATGGGTCTAGGAGTAAAAATCTGCCATAATTCTATACAAGGTGGTAATTATCATTGGCTTATCATTGAATAAATATAGAAATATACTACATAACCAGGATCTTTACTATTCATTCTACAAAGATTTTATGTAATGACAGATAATTGGGGTCTTACTGTTAATTGCACTAAGCAATGCTTGATATGATTTCGGTCCATACTGTTAATTCTACTTTGATTTTATGTAATGGCTGAGATGAGTCTTTACCCTTAATTCTACTCAGATCTAATAAAACAAACTAGACAATTTGGGTCTTTTAAATCTACTCAAATTTTTTGTAATATCCTATATGATCTTGGTCTTTACTGCTAATTCAAACTTTATGTAATACATATATAATCAGCATTCTTACTGTTAATTCTACTAAGTAATGCCATAGATAATCTGGGTCATTACTATTAATTCTACTCACTAATGTCCAGGATGATCAGGGTCTTTACTGTTAATTCTACTCACTAATGTCCAGGATGATCAGGGTCTTTACTGTTAGTTCTACTCACTAATGTCCAGGATGATCAGGGTCTTTACTGTTAATTCTACTCACTAATGTCCAGGATGATCAGGGTCTTTACTGTTAGTTCTACTCACTAATGTCCAGGATGATCAGGGTCTATACTGTTAATTCTACTCACTAATGTCCAGGATGATCAGGGTCTTTGTTGGTAATTCTACTCACTAATGTCCAGGATGATCAGGGTCTTTACTGTTAATTCTACTCACTAATGTCCAGGATGATCAGGGTCTATACTGTTATTTCTACTCACTAATGTCCAGAATGATCAGGGTCTTTACTGTTAATTCTATTCACTAATGTCCAGGATGATCAGGGTCTTTGTTGGTAATTCTACTTACTAATGTCCAGGATGATCAGGGTCTTTGTTAGTAATCCTACTCACTAATGTCCAGGATGATCAGGGTCTTTGTTGGTAATTCTACTCACTAATGTCCAGGATGATCAGGGTCTTCACTGTTAATTCTACTCACTAATGTCCAGGATGATCAGGGTCAATACTGTTAATTCTACTCAATAATGTCCAGGATGATCAGGGTCTTTACTGTTAGTTCTACTCACTAATGTCCAGGATGATCAGGGTCTTTACTGTTAATTCTACTCACTAATGTCCAGGATGATCAGGGTCTATACTGTTAATTCTACTCACTAATGTCCAGAATGATCAGGGTCTATACTGTTAATTCTACTCACTAATGTCCATGATGATCAGGGTCAATACTGTTAATTCTATTCAGTAATGTCCAGGATGATCAAGGTCTTTACTGTTACTTCTACTCACTAATGTCCAGGATGATCAGGGTCTTTACTGTTAATTCTACTCACTAATATCCAGGATGATCAGGGTCTTTACTGTTAGTTCTACTCACTAATGTCCAGGATGATCAGGGTCTATACTGTTAATTCTACTCACTAATGTCCAGGATGATCAGGGTCTTTACTGTTAGTTCTACTCACTAATGTCCAGGATGATCAGGGCCTTTACTGTTAATTCTACTAACTAATGTCCAGGATGATCAGGGTCTTTGTTGATAATTCTACTTACTAATGTCCAGGATGATCAGGGTCTTTGTTAGTAATCCTACTCACTAATGTCCAGGATGATCAGGGTCTTTGTTGGTAATTCTACTCACTAATGTCCAGGATGATCAGGGTCTTTGCTGTTAGTTCTAGTCACTAGTGTCCAGGATGATCAGGATCTATACTGTTATTTCTACTCACTAATGTCCAGGATGATCAGGGTCTTTGTTGGTAATTCTACTTACTAATGTCCAGGATGATAAGGGTCTTTGTTAGTAATCCTACTCACTAATGTCCAGGATGATCAGGGTCTTTGTTGGTAATTCTACTCACTAATGTCCAGGATGATCAGGGTCTTTACTGTTAATTCTACTCACTAATGTCCAGGATGATCAGGGTCTATACTGTTAATTCTACTCAATAATGTCCAGGATGATCAGGGTCTTTACTGTTAATTCTACTCACTAATGTCCAGGATGATCAGGGTCTTTACTGTTAATTCTACTCACTAATGTCCAGGATGATTAGGGTCTTTACTATTAATTCTACTCACTAATGTCCAGAATGATCAGGGTCTATACTGTTAATTCTACTCACTAATGTCCATGATGATCAGGGTCAATACTGTTAATTCTACTCACTAATGTCCAGGATGATCAGGGTCTTTGTTGGTAATTCTACTCACTAATGTCCAGGATGATCAGGGTCTTTGTTGGTAATTCTACTCACTAATGTCCAGGATGATCAGGGTCTTTGTTGGTAATTCTACTCACTAATGTCCAGGATGATCAGGGTCTTTACTGTTAATTCTACTCAATAATGTCCAGGATGATCAGGGTCTTTGTTGGTAATTCTACTCACTAATGTCCAGGATGATCAGGGTCTTTACTGTTAATTCTACTCACTAATGTCCAGGATGATCAGGGTCTTTGTTGGTAATTCTACTCACTAATGTCCAGGATGATCAGGGTCTTTACTGTTAGTTCTACTCACTAATGTCCAGGATGATCAGGGTCTATACTGTTAATTCTACTCATTAATGTCCAGGATGATCAGGGTCTATACTGGTAATTCTATTCACTAATGTCCAGGATGATCAGGGTCTTTACTGTAAATTCTACTCACTAATGTCCAGGATGATCAGGGTCTTTACTGTTAGTTCTACTCACTAATGTCCAGGATGATCAGGGTCTTTACTGTTAGTTCTACTCACTAATGTCCAGGATGATCAGGGTCTTTACTGTTAATTCTACTCATTAATGTCCAGGATGATCAGGGTCTATACTGTTAATTCTACTCACTAATGTCCAGAATGATCAGGGTCTATACTGTTAATTCTGCTCACTAATGTCCATGATGACCAGGGTCAATACTGTTAATTCTATTCAGTAATGTCCAGGATGATCAAGGTCTTTACTGTTACTTCTACTCACTAATGTCCAGGATGATCAGGGTCTTTACTGTTAATTCTACTCACTAATATCCAGGATGATCAGGGTCTTTACTGTTAGTTCTACTCACTAATGTCCAGGATGATCAGGGTCTATACTGTTAATTCTACTCACTAATGTCCAGGATGATCAGGGTCTTTACCGTTAGTTCTACTCACTAATGTCCAGGATGATCAGGGCCTTTACTGTTAATTCTACTCACTAATGTCCAGAATGATCAGGGTCTATACTGTTAATTCTACTCACTAATGTCCATGATGATCAGGGTCAATACTGTTAATTCTACTCACTAATGTCCAGGATGATCAGGGTCTTTGTTGGTAATTCTACTCACTAATGTCCAGGATGATCAGGGTCTTTGTTGGTAATTCTACTCACTAATGTCCAGGATGATCAGGGTCTTTACTGTTAATTCTACTCAATAATGTCCAGGATGATCAGGGTCTTTGTTGGTAATTCTACTCACTAATGTCCAGGATGATCAGGGTCTTTGTTGTTAATTCTACTCACTAATGTCCAGGATGATCAGGGTCTTTACTGTTAGTTCTACTCACTAATGTCCAGGATGATCAGGGTCAATACTGTTAATTCTACTCACTAATGTCCAGGATGATCAGGGTCTTTACTGTTAATTCTACTCACTAATGTCCAGAATGATCAGGGTCTATACTGTTAATTCTACTCATTAATGTCCAGGATGATCAGGGTCTATACTGTTAATTCTACTCACTTATGTCCAGGATGATCAGGGTCTTTACTGGTAATTCTATTCACTAATGTCCAGGATGATCAGGGTCTATACTGTTAATTCTACTCACTAATGTCCAGGATGATCAGGGTCTTTACTGTTAATTCTACTCACTAATGTCCAGGATGATCAGGGTCTTTACTGTTAGTTCTACTCACTAATGTCCAGGATGATCAGGGTCAATACTGTTAATTCTACTCACTAATGTCCAGGATGATCAGGGTCTTTACTGTTAGTTCTACTCACTAATGTCCAGGATGATCAGGGTCTTTACTGTTAATTCTACTCACTTATGTCCAGAATGATCAGGGTCTTTACTGTTAATTCTATTCACTAATGTCCAGGATGATCAGGGTCTTTGTTGGTAATTCTACTCACTAATGTCCAGGATGATCAGGGTCTATACTGTTAATTCTACTCATTAATGTTCAGGATGATCAGGGTCTTTGTTGGTAATTCTACTCACTTATGTCCAGGATGATCAGGGTCTTTACTGGTAATTCTATTCACTAATGTCCAGGATGATCAGGGTCTATACTGTTAATTCTACTCACTAATGTCCAGGATGATCAGGGTCTTTACTGTTAATTCTACTCACTAATGTCCAGGATGATCAGGGTCTTTACTGTTAATTCTACTCAGATTGTATTAAATACATTAAAAAAAATCTGTACTGTTCATTCTACCAATATTTTGAGGCAATTCTTTGATCAGAAAGCTCCTTTTGACAGCACATACTGAGTATTTGTCTATTTTATACTTAGTTGGGTACAGAAGAAATACCTTATTTCTATCATGTCTATAACAAAATCCCAGAGACAAATGAGCAGTATATTCTAATTTGTTTCATATAAGTGAACAAAATATACTCTAAATATTTATATTTCTATCCCATATACATTTGAACATTTGTTATACTGCACTCTAATTTCATTTACCAGATATAACACAGGAGAACTGTCAACAATATTTTCCTTGTATCACTTAAGGATGTTGGGGGGGGGTATAAACTGCTGATAAGACACAATCTTGATAGGATGCTGTCGTCAAAGTTTTTACCATCCAACTTTCTTGTTCTATTCATTTGTGTTAAAAATGAATTATATATGGACTAAGCTTAGTCATAGGTGTATTTGATTTTTTTTTGATTTTTTGTCATAATAAAAATGATAGGCAACTGCTGTCATTTATAAATCTGAATTCATAACAAATAGATTACTGTACTTTTATGTTAAGCAAACTAATAATTTTGGCACAGCTGATATCCAAGCCCCTCATCAGCTAAGACAGAATAACTGGTTTACATTAGAAATCTAACAGCATACAGACAGTAACCTATTGACCAAGTCTGTCATCATATCCACTTGGATGAAGGGGGAAACAAATTGTCATTACCTTTAACATATGTGGACATATAAAACAAAAACAACAAAACCTGTAAACAGATTTGCTTTTCTTATTGCTGATGCATTGGGTTTACATGGGGTTGATTTGGGGTCACAATGCCTGCATATTCTTTTTAAATTTCTGACTCACTCTTGATCTGTACTTTTTTATCTGTGTTTTCAATTTAAGAAAGATTCCTCCAAATTTTCCAGTCATTTAACAATCAACATGTTACATTTAAAAAATCCCATTTTGCTCAATGTTTTGCACAATAACTTACTGTATATACAGGTAACCAGTTATTCTTTATTAATAGTAAAATCATCATATTCAGTGGCTATAAATACAACACTATAAATGTACATGTATAATATATGTATAGTGCACAGAACTTTCAAGAAGTTTCCCATATAAATAAGGTTTGTGGATAATAAAGTTTTTAAAAAAGTCAAATACAGCATTTTAAAGCTAAATTTTGTTTTTATTATCAATGTATCTAACAGCATAGCCTGCACATGGGCAAGAGTAAGACACCATACAGAGATAATAACACTGCAAGAGTTGCAAGGATGAAATACAATTTTAATTGATAGAAATACCAATGCACTTACATAGTGTGCAAAGTAAATGTGCATCTTATACCAAGAGAAATTAGTAATCGTGCAAACACATTATATGCAGGTAAATATGGCAAACATAAAATTCTAAACCTGTCAGAAGAAATATCTTGCAAACATCAACAAATATTTTGTATTTCACATATCAAGAATGGCCAACATTTTATTAGCGAAACTTAGTTATTTAAAACAGATGCACAAAAAGACCTCCATGAAAAATACTGCACTAAAACTGAAGTAGTATAAATCCACTGTGAGAAAGATAAAAATAAATGCATGGTAGCTATGCCCCTTTATCACTTCTCTATATCAAGCAATGCACATTAACTCCATTAATATTTACATAACTCACTAAGCTTCAAATGATGAAACTGTTAAAATGTGTGACTTAATATGTATCCTACGGAAATATCAGTTGGAAATATCAGTTGCCCTATCTCACTTTCAACACACAGATTTATCAGCATGCATACCTGGGGTGCTTTTTATGTAAAAATGTAAAAAATCTGGTATTTGTACAGAATGATTGGAGCACATGAATAAGCATATTGTGACCTTAAATACTCTTGTACAAGTGTACTCTTGTACTCTTGTGTACTCTTGTACAAGTCAGAGCCAACTGCAAACAACATGGACTCAGATCTACTATAGAATATATATATATATATATATATATATATATATATATATATATATATATATATATATATATATAGGTTTCTAAATTTATGGTTTTGTGTTCTACTTTAAGAACAATGGCAAGTATTTTAGTATTTTACAATAATTTACACCAGTCAGGAAATATTGGCTAAATTCAATTGCAGAATGGCTCATAACCACTGCCTATGAGACACCAAAAAGGTAAGTTGTGATTTTCAATTCATTATTCATCCTGAAGACAGTATTACATTTATCAATATAAACAAACTGACAAATTAGTTGCTGCCCCACATGCAACTATAATCAACCAACCCACAAAGCATGTATAGAGCATGTGCTGTGCTCCCACTGTCCCAGTATCAATACCCTATTTTTATCAGACTTACAACCACTTCTATCAAGGAAATATATAAAAGATCCAATAAAAAAACAACTGCAATCATCTTAGCACATTACATGCTGACAATCTAAGGAAAGTAAGTCATTTTTTAAAAAAAAAAACAATCCATGTCAATGAGGGTAATCAATATATACATTCCTTTCAGTCCATAACTCCAAAATTTTCAATTAATTAACAAGCCAATCTGGTCTGGTTTGAATCTTGTTGACTTTAATGGCATTTTTAACACATTAATCACCATATCATATCAACAGAAATGCCACTAAGTGCCTTTCCCATGGACATGTTAAGGCTGCTTAACCAGGTTGACTAGAGTGAGTCTCAAACCTGTGACCCTTGGATCAATAGTCTGTTGCTCTCTCTACCAAGTGACAATATGTGGCTCACTATCAACAAACCAATCTGTACAAACTTGGTGCATATTGGTGACAACACAATTACTTTACAGTTACAAGCTATCATGTGCTTGAAACATTAGTGTCAAATCATTTTGGGATGGAATTTAGCTATCAAGGACTTTTTTAAAGCTATGCAAAGTTCTTCCATTATGGAGACTAAGGTATGAGTATATTCTCACAGTACGGAGACTTGGGTGTGGGAATCTTCTTGCTTTATGGAACCTCAAGTCTTTTCTGTGCAAGCACCATACTCCGAAGGCTGATGTTACTCGGATTAAATAAAGCAGACAATCAAAAAAGAAAAGAAGGAACATTCACAGAGTAAACATTACAGCAGTCAACTCTAAGACTGGTTTGCAAACATCTCATTCCAAATCATTTACTAATCCTAATAAAATGAACAATATTGCAGTACACAAGCACTTTTTCCCTCATCAAGTTGACAATTGTTGCATTTTGGTTTTTTTTCACAACTCTGATCTAATAATAGCAAACAGACACATGGTGATGTACTGAATTGCTGATTAGACTGAGAGCTGTGAAGATAGCATCTGGTCTACATAACATCAAAGAAAAGAAATTTTCACACTGATCTTTACTGCGGATACAGGAATGAATCTGATTAAATAAAATTTCTGTACTGGGTGTCCAGAATCAATGCAAATTACAGAAATGAAGAAAATATTCTGCAACATACCTTTACCTTAAGACAAAAAATAAATTCAAATCTGCCTTACTGTATATGAGCCAACACATATTAATACTGATTAGCTGATTTGCTAATTATAAAATGGGTCATTGTGACCTCTTTTTCTTCATACAAACTAATATAAAACAAATGTCTTTTGTATGCAAAATTTTTCAAGAGTTTTGTAAAAGAAGCTCAGTTACAAACTTATAATAAAGATGGTTTGATTATGTAATGGAAAAATTGACTACTAAATCTAAAACATTGAATAAAGAATTTCTAGAAATCAAAAACACTTCAAACTTTTTTGCTTTACTGTATGCCAAAAAGTGTATGCATACTTTACAAAAGCACATATATGTCATATATGTAACTTGAAAAAAGGGAAATCAACCATGCATACTTCCCCTATTCTGCATAAATTAAATTCAAAGGTTCTTCGAAAATATGAAACTGTGACCTGCTTAACACAGAGTGCAAAATTATATGCAAATACAAGCACCTAGAGTGTTCACCAGTAGCCCTAAACAAGCCTGGAAGTCATAGGCAACACAAGTCTTTGATTAAAATGCAGTTAAGCATTACTTGCAGACAAACCCATGCCTGTTCGACAGTCATCACAACATAAGCTGTAGCAAACAATAATCTTTAATGACTGTAATTTAAGTCAATGTTGCCTACTCTGAGTGGAGTTCAGATAAGCCCTTACATATGGACTGGTTATCCATACCAAGAGCTGAAAGTTGTGAGGAAACAAAAGTTTTGATGACCTTAATGTACATTAATTACTGCAATCTTCTTCCTCTGAAGCACATACCACAACTTCCATAGATTGGTAAGCATTGCATAGTATCTAGAAAGGAGGGTACTGTAACAAACTTGCAGAATGACAAATAGAAAAGAAAATACCTGTTGACCAGTCATCCCTGCCCAGGGTTGAAAGCCATATGTAAACATTTCCCAAACTGTTACTGCATATGCCCATACATCACTGGCGGATGTGAACTTCAAGTAGTTTATACATTCTGGTGCACACCTGTAGAACAAGGTTTAAATTCATATTACAAAAGGTTTAATAAAATAGTTTTTATATTGCATTTGTTTTGAAAAAAAATGAAAATGAGAATAATCATTAGATACATGTATTTAATTAGCTATTAATGTTATTTACCTTCACTCACATGTCATGATGTCAGACCACACATACACAAATGTACTGTGTCTCTCTCCAAAATAAAGACCATTTCACATTTGTGAAACCCTCATGAATATAAAAATCTAATTACTGAAAATTTAATTTGATCCCAAGGGCTTTTACATTTGAAAGGCTTCACTGTAAATGGGACATTTCTTTGAGCATTATTACTTGCATCAAAATGAATGTGTGCAAAGAAAACTATCAAATTGTGATAGAAAGACAACAATAACAACAGAATAGATATATATATATATATATATATATATATATATATATATATATATATATATATATATATATATATATATATATATACACACACACACACACACATACACACACTTACCAGGCTATTGGTAGCTTCAGGTTTATACTAAAATTACTTTGGTAGTAGTCTTTTCCTACACCAAGGGCTCTGGACAAACCAAAATCACTGATTTTTACCTGAAAGTATAAAATGAAACGTTATCCTTACCATCATTACCAACTTTATTTTTGTAATTCCAAAAATAAAAAAGATGGGGAAGCGGTTCATAGTAAACAGAAAAGAACCATCTTTTCTGCTTTTATTCAGAATTTAATGTCGTTTGCATCAAATTGCTGTTTTAAAGCTGAATAACTTTATTCACATTAGAATGTATAAAATTTAATGTCCAGAAATGACAGACATGCTTGTTTGGATTCCCTAGAATACACCAAAAGAAAATAAATATATGCATAATATATGTAACTACCAAATCTCTTAATGTAAATTTTTCATGCCTAATATAAACTGACCAATTCAATCATAAGGGTTTTAAAAATTTTATAATGAACATAATTTTAATAATAATAATTATGTGTATGAACATAATTTTCCAACATGAGTTAAAAAAATAAGGTATATTTAAAGTAATTGCATTATATTTACTTTTTTTATAAAGATAAGTTTTTCTTTCATCCTTGTTTGCACTTTAACACTATATGCTGATAATTAAAGTTCTCAAATCATATATGTAAATAATACATTTAGAAGAAAAATTGTTAGAATGTTGATGAAGTTAGAAGGGCAAAGTACATCTATCTCTATAAATGTTGTTTCACAGGGCTGATAATCTATATGTGTGTGTGTGTGTGTGTGTGTGTGTGTGTGTATATATATATATATATATATATATATATATATATATATATATATATATATATATATATATATATGTATATATAGTGTTGTTATTAGGCTTAACCCCATTTTTCAGCACACGATAGGCTATTCATGGCTGGCGGCCAGTATTAATGGTAGAGGAAGAAACCGGGAAATCACCAGAAAGAACCACCGACCCACGAGAAGCTACTGGCAATCTTTCTCACATATCCACATTCGCCGAATCCTAGACTCGAACCCACACAGACCAAGGTGAGATGGCAGTGATCCGTAATGGACAGCACTTTAGACCACTCGGCCATGCGGGGCCCCTATATATATGTGTGTGTGTGTGTGTGTGTGAGTGTGTGTGTGTGTGTGTGTGTGTGTGTGTGTGTGTGTGTGTGTGTGTGTGTGTGTGTGTGTGTGTGTGTATTGAATTAGAACCATTTGTACAAACTTAAAAGTTCTTTTTGTTAGAAAATGTTTTTTTCAATTTGGGTCAAATTTTATTTAGTGGTTATGGGGCAGTCATTTAAAGGTTGTGATATTATTAGTAACATCAACCATATTTGAAGGTTTGGTTTTAAAGCTATTTTTTAACAACACATGAGAGGCTATACCGTGGTCAGTACATCTGAGGAATAACCACTGACCCACATTGACTCACAGAGGTGAGATGTCAGTGGCCTGTATAGTTGCATGTCTTTGACAATTCAGCCACCTGGTGCCCCCATATCTTCGCATGGATGGCCACTTTTTGTGTAAATCTGAAAGTCTGCCAAATTCTGAAAAAATTCTTTTCAGTGGTTTCACAGAAATCATTTAGCAATTTTCAAAATTTTAGTAACATTGACATTTAATGGCTGATTATCTTCATTCAGATCTAAAAGGTCTTTATTCCATCATGCTCTGTGTCAAGTTTGATTAAAAAAAGGTCCGGATTTTTGGACACATGGTTGAAAAAAAAATACAATTGTTTAAGAATGATGGACAAATTTTTTAAACTTTTTTGGGAACTGCAGCCATATGTGATGGCAAATTGGCATTTGTACAAATCTTAAAGGTCTTAATTTCTGTTAAACTGGCATTAATCTATTCAGCCTTTTAGACAACATTGCAAGGATTGTCTTTATTCAGCAATGATGACCATGCCTGATGGTTGATCAGCACCATTCATAAGAAAACTGAAAGGCTTTCATGCCAGGAAGTTCAGTCACATTTTGGTTGAATATAGCAAATGTTGACTGATGCTAGATAGAATATAGCAAATGTTGACTTATGCTAGACAGAATATAGCAAATGTTGACTGATGCTAGACACAATATAGCAACTGTTGACTGATGCTAGACACAATATAGCAAATATTGACTGATGCTAGACAGAATATAGCAAATGTTGACTGATGCTAGACAGAATATAGCAAATGTTGACTGATGCTAGACAGAATATAGCAAATGTTGACTGATGCTAGGCAGAATATAGCAAATGTTGACTGATGCTGGACAGAATATAGCAAATTTTGACTGACACTAGACAGAATATAGCAAATGTTGACTGATGCTAGACAGAATATAGCAAATGTTGATTGATGCTAGACACAATATAGCAAATGTTGATTGATGCTAGACACAAAATAGCAAATGTTGACTGATGCTAGATAGAATATAGCAAATGTTAACTGATGCTAGACAGAATATAGCAAATGTTGACTGATGCTAGACAGAATATAGCAAATGTTGACTGACGCTAGACACTGAGAGATGGACAATTAAGAGCCACATCCTTAGCCCACTTGTCTTACAGTGAGGAGGTGGTCAAGAAAAACCTAGTTCCTTGAAATTTTTGATACATTATGGTCACATATTTATCCACTGACACATCTGATTTTTATCTTTAAAATGGTCTTAGAATTAAAAACTACTCCAATCAATGCTTATTTAAAGGCATAACATATCTCAATGACAGTCACAACACATAAAATGAACAATATGTTGTAAGGCAGCCATTTTCATACTTACTATCTAATCAGATCTCTTATGCAATTTAGTCCTTGTCATTACAATGCTAGACCATCATGCTTGTGTGCAGAAAAAATCATATCTCTTGGCGACCAGGATCATATTTGCTCATATTCCTTTGATTGGATTTGTGATCTTGCTATATATTTTCAGTTAATGAAAGATGCTAACAAGAACTTTTATCTTTACTTAATTGAAATACTGATACAAAACTGATACAAAAATTATCCACACAAAAAAATGCCAAACCCCTGGTATTAAATAGAAATTTGTGGTAAGGCATTGAATAGCCAGATATATCTTACACAATCTCAACTGACCTGTCAGCTTTGGGACTGAACCAATCTGGTTTTTTAATGGAGTGTCTATTTAATAGAACATCTTTTTAATAGAATGGCTGCTATAGGAATGTAAAATATAGATGGAAAATGACATATTGGATATTATCTGCCACAATAAAGTATAATTTGTCATTTTTTTCTGCATGGTACAGTTTACTAAATTTCTCACATCATATAAAAAATATTAAGAAAATCCTTCATTCAAACTGCATATTTACTTTGAATAAATAAAAGTTGTATGGTTTCCACAAAAGATAAAAAGAAAGCAAGCAAAAATTCAGTATTCATCTCTTGAGTTATTAACATACTGCTAACCAATTAATCTGGGATGGGTGGGGTGGGGTGGGGTGGGGTGGGGTGATGTGCACTGTGATATTCACTGTTAGTTATAACACCAGATTCTTTGATTACCTGAATAGCCTTCATCTACTGGGCTTTTTATAAAGTATACTATAAATTATTAAATCTGTTTTGTGCAGGATCTGTAGATATTAGATCTAACACAGCTTATTGCACACACTCACTAATCCTCAATCTATATCCTGTATCTCCTGCTGTTTTTTAAGTGGATGATAAGAGATAATGCTTAGAATGTATCTACTATCCAGCTTGGCTTTATCTTTCTTATCTCACAAGTCACACTTAGGCTATCATATTTCCAGATTCCACTCTTCAAGCATTGAGATATCAGGAGTTAGGCATCTGGTCTTAGATAAAATACTTTAAACTCTCTTTTTAGAATGGTTTTGGTTTTTGTGTCTGTATGTCTGTGCATGAAATAAGACAGACAGGCAGGCAGTATGATGAGACCATGTGTGTATGAATTTGCATTCCATGTGTGAAAGTCTGAGAACAATACATTTAATTACAGATAGAGAATGAGAGCACCACAAGTGGCACATAATACACCAATCTCATGACCTTGACCTATATCACCTTGATCCTTAAGCCAGTGATTTAACAACTGCATGATGAGGTGTGAACATGGGTGAAGTTTCATCAAAATATTTGTAGGGAATAAAAAGCAACACACTGAATAAGAAATTAGGCCAATGAATTACCTTATCCAATGTTGTGACCTTGACCTTAATGTTGTGACCTTGACCTAAGGCAGAGGTTATTGTTAGAATATATTCAGCAGTTAAAATATCAAAGATGAAAGTTACACAATTTCAGTTTTCCTTGCCACAAGTCTGACCTTCAGGCAAAAGTTGTATTAAAATATCTTCTGTAGCTCAAAAGTTAGATGGACAATTGCACAAATCAAAGAATGAAATTTTGCTCACTCTGACAATGACCTTGAAGCACATGGTATATCTAAGGTACAAAATATACCATCCAGTGATGATATATATATACTGGAAAAAAATATTATGAAACTCTCTCCACTTTTACAAACTTTTTTAACCATACGAGCAAATATTAACTGTCAGATAGAAGGCATAATGTCTAAGACAGGTTTATTAGGATAGACAAACATACAAAGAATTTATCATTATGACCCGTTAAAAATGTGCACCAGCATCTGAAGGCACATTGTGCAGTTGCTGACACTGTTTGCTGTGATCTGGAGAACCACAATGCAGTGCAGATAATTTTAGGCTACATAACTCATCTATTATTTAATGGCACATATTGTTTCCCCACATTTGCTGGCCCATTATGTAATGACATTGTTTGCCCACATATGCTGGCCTGTTCTGTAATGGCAAATACTGTTTGACCACATCTGCTGGCACATTATGTAATGGCAGAAATTGCTTGCTAGCATCTGAGGGCACCTTTTGCAAAGGCAGACACTGTCTGCCCTAATCTGCTAGCCTTCTATGCAGTACAGATGTTAGATTACATCTGCTAGCCCACTATACAACAGAAGATTCTGTTTGCCTTCTGGCCTATTAGGCAATGATAGCTCACATCTGGTGGCCCATTATACAATGGCAAATAATGTTTACCATCATCTGGTGGCCCATTATATAATGGCAAATAATGTTTACTGTCATCTGATGGTCCATAATACAATGGCAAATAATGTTTACCATCATCTGGTGGTCCATTATACAATAGCAAATAATGTTTACCATCATCTGATGGTCCATAATACAATGGCAAATAATGTTTACCATCATCTGGTGGTCAATTATACAATGGCAAATAATGTTTACCATCATCGGTGGCCCATTATACAATGGCAAATAATGTTTACCGTCATCTGGTGGTCCATAATACAATGGCAAATAATGTTTACCATCATCTGATGGTCCATAATACAATGACAAATAATGTTTACCATCATCTGGTGGTCCATAATACAATGGCAAATAATGTTTACCATCAGCTGATGGTCCATAATACAATGGCAAATAATGTTTACCGTCATCTGGTGGTCCATTATACAATAGCAAATAATGTTTACCTTCATCTGGTGGACCATTATACAATGGCAAATAATTATTACTGTCATCTGGTGGCCCATTATGTAATGCCCTATCATCAGGCCCATACACAAAAAATTGGATGATATGAATCTATAATGTTTCCTGTGATGCGCACATTACAGATTATTCATCAAATGTGGTACCTAAATTTTGCCCAGCTATGCAGTCTCATTCAGAGACACTCTTCCATACAAGAGACATGCAAAGGTTTATTTTGCTGACTTAAAAATTACATGAGAATAAAACTAATGAGATAATCACTGTTAATGTTTTGAGATACATGTTCAAGTTTATATCCATGAAAATCAGTCCCAATGAAAAGAAGTCTCAGATCCAAATAAACAAACTTTCAGTTACACAAAAATTAAAGAGTCTATATTACACTTACCTGTAAAATTCCAATTAAAATTAAACCAGTTTAATGTGCTGATGCATCCCACCTCCAAATTTTAACACATACTTTTGTCACTGGCATTATAGTAGGAAAAGTCATCTCTACTCTCACCATGATTGTACAGATCAGAAACAATAGTTCTTATCTATTTTCAAGTTTTAAAAAAATTGCATTTTATAAATAACACTCCGAATAAGTGAAATGCGATTATCTGACTTTTCCCTGATGCTTAATATTTTATACAAACCAAGTGACAACCATTTTAATCACGGCAAGCTACTAGGTCCATCCCTAATTTATCCGAGTCTTGTCTCCGTCTGAATAAATTTTCATCTGAATGCTTTTACCTCCATCTACAAGTTCAAATTTCCTCAACATATCATTGGAAATTGCCAATACTGTTAATAAAATAAAAAGGAAAATCTGGGAATTCAGGACTACTCATTACAGAACCAATTTTCATAGTTTGTTTCTAAACATATGCAAGAAACAGCACACTCATTTTCTGCAAGTTAATTCCCGCTACACTCTTAATTTTTAAGCAGTTTTCAGAAATCTAAGCTTTAATTCCTAATTCAAATGTAAATGGCATTAAAAGGACAACAGAAAATCAAAATTGTTCAAATCTTACAGAATTCCCAATTTTATCCAGTGAATCTAATTTTATTTCTAAATATTACAATATTTTCCAGACCAGGCAGATCTATTCAAATAAATGACTATACCTTTGTTTTACTAAAGACAAGAATATTTCTGGCTGCCAGATCTCTATGAATGAGACGCTTGCTCTCCAGGTAACTCATTCCATCACAAATTTGCTGAGCAAAATCACAGAGGCGGGGAATTGGAAAGTCTGTACGTAATGATGTCTCTTTTAGACACTCCAACAGTGACCTCATTGGTGCTAACTCTGTTACCTGAAAGTAAAATTTGCAATTAAGTACAGTATTACTTTGCCTATGAACAGCATTGCAGATCAGGATGTTGAACCTTCCAGCTGATAACTAAAAAATTCCAATGTATTCTTGTATAAACTTTTCACAGTTCCATACAGAAATGCCAACCCTTGAGCATGCTCATCTGGAATGATATCATCAAATTTTGGGGAATATAGGCAGCCCATTTAGAATGGGTAACATTTTTAAAATTTTATAAGAACATGCTTCTACTAGATACATAGCATTTATACAGTTTGCGAAATAGTAAAAGAACACAGTGGAAGGATTGAGAATTTATGTTTTAAGTATGTATTAGTTAAACCAAACAATTTCCACTCATCAGCCATTGAATTAGATTATTTGTACTTTCTCCAATTTCATTTGAGATTGTTAGCTGAAATTGATCTTAAATTGGGAGTGTCACCTTGTTTTCTAGCATGATATAGTTCCTAATAATATAATGGGTATATATCATTTCCTCCAATTTCAATGCCCTTAATTCCCTTAATATAATAATAACCATCTATAAACATTATCATGCATGGAACTTTTTTTTCTTTCTTCATTCCATCACCTTTATTTCACCTATTTAGTTCAAATCAACTGGTTTCTTATTATAAATATATTATTTTTTTACATCAAATACTAATATATATATATATATATATATATATATATATATATATATATATATATATATATATATACACACACACACATACATATATATCACACCCACACACCATTCTCAGCACTTTTCCCTCTACCTATGTCTGACAACAAAAAAACCCTCATACTGAAAATGCTGGACCACATAAATTTTTATTTTTTGGAATTTTGTGAATATAATTTAGAGTGTATAATATTCACTAAATATTAGTCATGAATCTGCAAAATCCAGAATGCTTCGCATTTCTTTTGATGAAATCACATCATGCAACCGAAGTATTCAAAATATTAACTGAATTGATTTTTTTTTACAAAGATATGTACAGAACAGAAAGGTAAATGGATTTGATTTCATATCAAAGTTGACAAATCAAGGCAGCATTGAATTTCAAAGTCAAAACCCTTACATGCCAATCTATTAGATAATATGGCATAGCCAAATTATTTTAATCCACTTTCCAGAACTCCAATACTGTAACATTTTCTGAATATCTTTTAAATTATTCATTGCTGAATATATAAAGAGACTACTCCCAGAAGGGTTATATGGCCAGGTTGTCAGGCTTAGTTTTGTCTAAGTGTGGTTAAACTCTTCACCACAACATCCAATGATGAAGTTACATGACTAATACTGTCTGAGAAAACAAAATCTAATGCAGACTGCTGAAGTGTGAAAAATAGGTTAGAGTGTCCTAGTTTTGTATAAATTTTTTATTCTCCTCATGACACATCTATGCAACAAGTTAACATAACTGCTTTAAATAATGTCTGGGTTTAACACCATTTTTCAACACACAAAAGGCTTTACAAGCGAGCTGGTATAACTGGTGCAGGAATAACCCAGGAAAAAAAAAGTTGCTTGCAAGTTTTTTCACATACACACATTGGCTGTGCACAAGGCTTGAACAAACATGGATAGAGGTGAGAAGAAGGTGTACAGATGAATTGAAAGACAAGACATCCTCAATAAATGGGAAGGATTTGCTCCTGCCTAAATGTTTAACAGTAATTCCAATTTTGTCATCAAAAGTAAAAGTTCTCAGAACAGTTTTCTGATCAGCTAATTTTTAAATGCATTAAACTCAAAATAAATAAGAAATTAAAAACCCTTCCTGTCACTTCAAGAGCATAATTAAATGTTTAGAACAGCTATTAATAATTTTAATAGATAAACCCTTACCAGCATAAGAGCATTGTCCTTGTCTAGCACAACTCCATACATCCTTGCTATATTCTCGTGTTCTATACTCTGCATTAATCCTGCTTCTTTCAAAAACTCGGATGTACCGTTATGCATTTTCTCCTTGCTCAGGCACTTGATGGCAACTTGCACCTGAAAAGACAAAAAAGATGGCAATTGATTCAATGGTAATATCCAGGTGTTGGTCATTCTGATTATATGGAACAAACAAGAAAGCAAACATATGGCTCCAATGTATGGACATGTACTCATGCACATGTGTGCAGTCAAAAATATATATGCATGCACATACACACACCTGCACAGAAAAAAAAAACTGGCAACTTTAACATCAGTAATTCAAATACAAGACATATTCAGTCCTGGTAGAAAGCTCTTTTTTTCATAACCCTTAGAATCTCTAGAAACTGCATATAGCTTAAACTAAAAATGAGAACTTATCGCAATTCAAGTTTTACTTTTCATATTTACTGTGCTTTATTTATGAAAAAAAGTTTCCATTTGCTGGAAAACTTGACAATAATAGACACAGCACCTGGCTACATTGCAAAACTAAGTGAAACAACTGATTTCATTTGCATATTGTCAAAGTCATTAAGGACCCCCCCCCAACACAGCAACTATCCCAATCTCTTTTATGGTGTTACCCTACTCTTTTGTCTCAGTACAATGTAATAAAGATGATAAATTACTATTTGGCAATGATGCCACTTAACCAATTTTTATTCTGGAATTATCTATATTTACTTGAAAATACAATTAAATGATAATTGGAAGTCTTCCTATTAAAACTGCACACAATGCTAAGACACTGCTTTGCTGACTAGTCTTGTTTGTTGTGATTAATCGGTTACATTGATCGTCATGTCACACAAACCTGACACAACACCAGCATCATTGTTCACTGGTGTTTTTTGTGATTTAATTTAATTTTTTGTGGCTTGTTTAGAATAACAATAGTCCCTTGACCGACTTTTACTCTAATGACCAGGATGCAGAAGGTTGTGGGTTCAATTCCCTGCCGAGTCAAACCAGAGACTTATAAAAATGGTTCTAACAGCTGCACTCAGCAT
Organism: Potamilus streckersoni; assembly: GCA_016746295.1. Classification (NCBI taxonomy): domain Eukaryota; kingdom Metazoa; phylum Mollusca; class Bivalvia; order Unionida; family Unionidae; genus Potamilus; species Potamilus streckersoni. Next base: position 1,085,445 of record JAEAOA010002087.1, read on the forward strand.
TGAGAAGTTAGTGTTAGGACTGGTTGGCCAATTGTCAGGATAATGTGACAGGGTGGGACATTATGCTATATGTCTGTGGCATAAAGCAATACTAGACATCACTAATAAATGCCAGACTGCAGACATTGTAGTAGTATGGCTGAAAAATTATTAATGCTACCCTAAAAATCCAAATCACACACACACACACACACACACACACACACACACACACACACACACACACACACACACACACACACACACACACACACATGACCAAAGAGAACTGGAGGAGTGTTTTAAGTCTTTCTTTGCTACCTGGAGTAATTGATGATTGGAATAATTTTATCTAATGACTGAGACCATCTGAAATGTTCCTGAAAAACCTTAAAAAATGGCAGAAAAATATTGACTTCCTTTACATTTTGATACATTTCGAAGCTACAAGACCTTCGAATGAAACTATGCATCAAGTTTCATGATCTTCCTCCAAGTAGTTTCGAAGGAATGACAGTGAATGCCAGGCTAAATAAAGATGAAAGGCCATTTCATGAGCTATTGTGGACTTCAACCAGGGAACTAAAGTGATTCTCAGGATATTCACTGTGGCATTAAGTTAGGCATTACTGGTAAATTGCACAACTTTTATTTTGTTACTACAATGGGAATATATTGTACCATTTTCATATATGACCTACTAAATTACATAAGTCTATCATTGAGAATCTGGGCTCCATGTGACCATCCAGTCAGATGTGGCAATAAGAGATTTAACAAGATTTGCAAGACTGCCACTCTAACATTGCAGGTCCTGAAAACTTTACTGTTTGCTCATTGCCTCAAGACCCTAAATTGTCCAGCTATGCATTAACCATGGACCAGTCCAAGGGGTAATTTTAACATGCAGATATTTACCACACTGCATTACCATAAAAAAAAAACTAACATTTTAACCAAAAATTTTAAAATCATGGGATCATGCCTTCTGTTGGTAGATCATCTTTGAATCTTAATGCTGTAGTTAGCTGAAACTTGAAGTCTAGATGTTCTCAAAATGAAAGATATCAAACACCCAAAATAAAATTTAACATCTAAAGCTTGTTCAGTGAAACAGAAGAGGAAAACACCCATGAAGACAGTTTCTAAACAGTCAGTAGCTGCAAAACAAAAATTAACTTGACAGATAGTCTAGTTTCCTCTGACCTTTACCACCATCTTTTAGATAGTTTTACATTTTTGTTGTCAAAATATCTAAAATGGAATGGAAAAGGTCAGCTAAGACTCAAACCCCTTGACAGACTGCTCAACCTCAGATAAACTCTGCCTTGGCCCTTGGAGTGTCAAATGCTGTACTTTCTCAGGAAAAAAAACACCTGTTTGCAATGGTTTCACTGAAACAAAAATTAACTAGTTCTGGTCCCTTTCACATAGTGAATAACTTATTTGGCACTTAGGGAATCAGGGTGTGGACAATGGTGTGTTTATTTACTATCAATAACCTCTGTCTTGCAAATAAGATACTCTCTGCTTGTTTTACAAACTATCAGTGTTTCACTTATAAAACTGGAATCACCTTTGAATGATTGGCTCACACTGGATATTCCATATATCTTAACAAAACAACTCACAGCCAAGTAATCACATTCCAAATCATTCTCAGTGAGGAAGAGTTAGTACCAGGATATTATTACTATATTATTATTATATTGCCCTCTGCCCCATTGATGGGACAGAGGGCAGATTATGTTTATTTTTGTCACAGTTTGCATAGAGACCTGGGACATTCGAGATCCATGCAATAAAAGTCATCTTGAAGAAGATGAGTTCTGTTTGTTAATTCTTGCCTTCTGCCTTACTTAAACACACTGAATCTAGAACATAGTCATCTGATACTATTATTGCTTAGTTTTAGTCATGGTTGAGAATAGGCAAATGTGTGTGATCTCCACTTTAAATGCAAATTCAGTCATATTACTATAATGTCTGCAGTGTGGCAGTTTATATTTATGTCTAGCACTGAGGCACTATGCCTCAGACATGTAGCATGATGTCTCATCCAGTCACATTATCTTGACACCAGGCCAGCCAGTCTTAACACAAAACCTCTTAATATTAAGTGCCAAGCAAAGCAGCTATCTTGTCATACATGGCTGCCTAAAAAAAATAATAAGATTTCTGATAATTTAAATGATTTGGAGTTTTAATGTTGCTTTAATAATATATCAGTCATATCACTTCAATGTCTGCAGTGTGGCAATTTATTGTGATGTCTAGCACTGGGGCATCATGCCGCAGATATATAACATGATAACCCATACGAAAACAAATTAATGACTTCATGAACAATCGTGAATGTTCTTGAAATGTTTATGATCAGTTCATCAAGAATTTGGATGAATCATGTACTTGAGTTCATGATCAACATTTATGAACTATTATGATATCTTTGAAGTTTCTGAAATGTCATGAATTTGCTTCATGAACAAGTACTTTGATGCACCACCAAGATATTTCATAAAAATGTATATGAAATTTTTATAACCATTTTATTCATAAAATGTTTATAAAAAATCATACAAACTTCTCACAATATTAGTGAAATATAAATAAAGGTGAATATTTTTAAAAAAATAATATGTTACTATATAAATGTTCAGAGATTTCTTTTTATTCAATTCTTGTGTTCTTAACTTGTGTAGTTCTGGATTTATATGGGAAAATATTTTATGGCCAGCATGAACAAAATGCACTTGCTATAAAAGCTTTTAATGACTGTTTCTGTCCATTACTGACATAATAAACTGCATTTTTTATTGACATTATAACTGGTTGCCAGGTTGCCATAACAACAGATGTCAACATCAACTACCCTGATTGGATGACTGAAAGATTAGTTAATATATGCGCGTGATTTCAGGAGCGGTCCACTATTTACCCCACAAATGAAGAGTGTGCAAAAGGTTTGTAACAAGTAACAATCTCAAACAAAAATTGTGGACTCCTGTGTAATGGACAGATGAGAATATTTTCAATATAATTTCTTTTAAGTACATAGCAGTGCAGGAGCAAATATGATGAATATGAAGGAATTCACTTGGTGAGAGCAAAATTAGGTGGAAAAGCGTACACAGCGGAACCATCAAAAATACGGCGTGCTCTTTCTCTTGGTCATTCATGATTATTTCAATGGGTATTATATGGATATTTTATTGTTTTTTTATATGTCATCATATCGGTTTTAAACCAAACTAATACACCTGAATTTTGTCAGACCCAATTTAAACTAGCTCTTCGAATTTTTGAAAATCATTAAACATTATCCTACACCCTCCCTTCCTGATCTCGATACCAGATGCTGGACTGCATCTGCGATAGGAATTCAGATGTTCTGTATTGTTTTCTTTTTCATGACATCATATTTATATAATCGGATGTAATTTGGTAAATTGAAACAAAAAAGTAAATATAGTTAATGTGTCAAACTGTACACAATACATGTGCAAGTAACTTGATGAAACCGAAAGCAGCTGAAAGCAGCTATATGCAATATCTGGCATTAGAGTAGATAAATTTTTATTGATTAAAACATTTGACTCCTGTGACTTATAGTACCTATGGCTAGTCAGCTTCAATTAAAATACAACTAGTGACAAAATTCTCCAATAATGTAAATGCTCAGTAAGTTGTGTATTAAGTGAAAGGGATTAAATAATTTTGAGTTGGATTAATAAATAAAGTGGGGTAAAAAAATTATGTACTAAAAGCTGAAGATCTTGTTGATCAGAGGTTGTATGTAATTAACTTTATCTTTCTTTCAGCTCAGACAGCAGAATAGTAAAATTATTAGAGGATGAAGTATGTAGGTTAAGGAGGAAAATTTGACAACAGGATGATCTTACAGCCAAGATGGAATAGACATTAAAAAGTGACAGTTTACATGTTCTTTGTTGTATATTAGAAATGTATCTGAAATTAAATACTGTTTTTTTAAGACAATATGTTGCATTTTATACTATTTTAAACCCCCACATCCAAGATTATTTTATGATTCAGGATTAAATAGGTATCTGTTTGTCAGATAATCAAATTTTTTATAGGAACTGTTCATGAAGTCATGAATAATGAGGAACATTGTTCATCATAGTTCATGAACATGTTCATTCACTGTAATGAATGATGGTGAACCTGAATAAATAAACTTTATGAACTGTTCATGAGTTCAGTTCATGGATTGTTCATGAACATTCAAGAACAGTTTGTAAAGTTATGGTTCATGAAGTCATTATTTCATAAACTGACCATTTTCAGTTCATGCACATTAATGAATAGTTCATGAACCTTTTGATGAACTTTCAGGAATGGTTCATGAACAGGTTCATGAACTGATCAAGAACAGTTCATGAATTATTTAAGATTTCTGTTTAAGGGGGACCCACTGTGTCACATTATCCTGACACCAGGCCAACCAGTCTTAATGCTGACTTCTTAATGCTGAGCACCAAACTAGGCAGCTCTTAGTACAATTTTTAATAATCTTTGGTATTACTGCTGGGAATCGAACCCACATCCTAGGTGATGCTCTAATCACTAGGCCACTGGAGCGGTCTTTTAAATATGTATATACCTGCTTAACTTTTCCTTGTGAGACAAAAAAAATTCTCCAAACAACATTACTTAATGACTGATAAGAAGTCACCAGAGTTTATGTATAAGAGTTCATTTCCTTAACGACTGATGACTTGTTTATATATATTCGTAAGAAATTTGGATATGTTACTACAGGCAGCTAGAAGCGAAAAGAGCATAGATGACTTGCACACATGACTTGTGGCATTGCTCCCTCCCATACACTTAAGACTTGTATCCAATCCTCAACTATCATAAACATATGCAGTTCCCTTAAAAGAAAGTATACAAACTCACCTTCTCACCATCTTCAGTGGTCCATATACCTTGCTGCACCACACCAAATTCTCCCTCCCCTAAGCTCTTACTGACATGGATTGAGTTAAGAGAAATAATTTGTTTTCCTGGGTGGCGGATGTACGATTGGGGTCGTGTCCTATGCTCTGGAGGTGAGGGGCTCAATGACCGTGAGGAACCATCAAGATGCGTTTTGGTCAGGATTGCCTGAAAATAATGAGTTTGACAATGAGCAAAAATCTATGCAGAAAACCTAATAAAAATCGTACACTGTTCTTCCTCCTTATAATGTAGGGGATCATAACCGCTGACCATGTTATATACTGAACTGTATTATCTTGAGAACTGCAATAGGTTTGAAACTCTATAAATTGATAACAGCATATTATATCAAAATATGGTATAGCGGGCACTATCAATTTATCTTCAATAATGGTATTTTGAGAACAAAAAGAATCTAAAAGACTAACTTTCGCTTTCTTTCCTTTCAACCCATATTGATATATATTGGTATTATTTTGATCATTGGGTCCATATCAGTATAAGGTATCATTATCGTGTTATAATGGTAAAGTGCTATATTTTCATGAGTTATAGCATCTATGCTTGATGGATCCATATTAGCACTGCATTATATCTGGAATCATGTTATAAAGAATTTTCATTTTAGGCGGACATTATATAGATATCTTAATCTTCTTAATAGCAATCCTAACATTATCCTCTATCCATTTGATCTCAAAATACCAAACTATAGGACCAATGATATAAAGGCCATTTGTTTGTAAAGCCCAATGCTGACTCGCTTATTTGATTACAATACAGACATATCATGTCTCAAAGCTTTCACCTTACCTGTGTGAAAGGATGCAGGAACTATGTATAGAAAACTGGATTTCTTGCTAATAATTACCAAACATTCATCAGCAAAATTTGCTGATGAACTAAATTAAGCTGTCTTGTTGAAATAGAATTTCCAAACTGGACCATATGTGACCAATATAGAATTAAAATAGTGTAACAGCATGAAAATAGTAAATACTAGCATATTTATACTAGAATAGAATAGAATGAAGGCAGTTTTAAACAGATATCAAAGTTCTTTCAGGGAAACCTCCATAGCAATAAAAAAAAATCAAGATAACAGCCATGGTGGCTATAGTGGATGTATGAGAGATTTAGCACTATATTCATTTAGATCTAAGTAATCACTACAAGTCAGTCAGTCATCACAAATTATTCAGTAAAACACTATTACCATTCATTCATTGCTGGGAAAAACAACATTTTCAAAATGAACAGAGGAACAGCCATACATCATGTGAGGTCTTTAGGTAAAATACACTGATATGGTTTACTGTTCAGGAGGAGTACCAATAATAAGATTTTCAAGATGGCTGCCAGAATGGTCATAATGGTTGTCAGAATTGGCATTTTAATTGAGAACTAACTAGAGATAATTAAGAGTCTCTAATAGGACAACCCATCAGATGAAGTAACAATAACAAGATTTTCATGGTGGCTGATGTGTTAGTCATACTGGATATCTGAGAATCATTATTTTCATTTGAGACCAGCACGAGCATGGTGTGTGTGTGTAGTTTCTTGATAATTTTACATGTAGTTCTGGAGGAATAGTCATAACAAACTTGTGCTAATGGACAAATGGATGATTGAATACAGGCCATCCCACAAACTAAAAACACCAAACTCAACTAAATATGTATCAATTACTCAAGATTCTCTAGTTTTTACCGCTCTATATTGATGTATGAATGTGACATTAAATTTGGAACTTTTAAACTCAAATATAACACATACAACACAAATACAGTATAACACAGAAGAAAAACCTAACATTTTGTTTTACACAAAGCAGCTATTAGGTGATCTGAACTGGCATACTGGCATGACAGATACATCTAAAAGGCACCTCAAGACTTTCAGGCAATAAGCCCATATTTGTGGCTGCTATGTGTTAATCCAATCAACATGATACCAGTCTCTCTACATACAATCAGCATATTGTTCCAAAAAACAGACCCAACTGAACATGGTTCTCTCAATGCATGCTTTGGACAGCAAAGAAATTTTTCTTGCAGCTCTGCCATCTTAATTCTGATCCATGTCTCTGGAAGACATGGCAGCTCAGTGGTCAGCATGCCAGATCAAGACCACAAGGGTATTGGTTTTAGTCCAGCACAAACCAGGTAAGGTTGACCTACATTATGAGTCTCTTTACTCTGATTTCATTAACGTGAAATAACTTATGTTTCAAATTGTCCTGAAAACAATCCTAAACATCACCTACCACATTTTCATTCTACCTCTCTTAAATAATACAGGTAGGTAGTTGTCTTTGAGTTAATCATTCAAAATAGTACATCTTTTACAGAAATTTGACAATAAAAATACAGGTATTTGGACAGTAAACAAATTGGGGGTGGTCATTTAAAATTGGGTTAAGCCACTCAATCTCTACCACTTTAATTTATGTCCTTGTCAACCATTACTATTCTATTTAACATATATAGAGTATGCAGAGTATGAAACAGCACAAGCACAAATCTACTACCACACAGATCTACCATCAAAAATCTACTGTCACACAGATCTACCATTAAAGATCTACTACCACACAGATCTACCATCAAATATCTACTACCACACAGATCTACCATCAAATATCTACTACCACACAGATCTACCATCAAATATCTACTACCACACAGATCTACCATCACAGTTCTACTACCACAAAGATCTACCATCAAATATCTACTACCACACAGATCTACCATCAAAGATCTACTACCACTCATATCTACCATCACAGTTCTACTACCACACAGATCTACCATCAATATCTACTACCACACAGATCTACCATCAAATATCTACTACCACACAGATCTACCTTCACACAAATCTACTACCACACAGATCTACCTTCACACAAATCTACTACCACACAGATCTACCATCAAATATCGACTACCACACAGATCTACCATCAAATATCTACTACCACACATATCTACCATCACAGTTCTACTACCACACAGATCTACCTTTACACAAATCTACTACCATACAGTACTACCACACCAATATATTGTCACACAGGATCTACCATCAGTTCTACTACCATAGATCTACTGCCATCACACAGATCTTCCACCACACAGATTTACCACCACACAGATCTACTACCACACAGATCTACCATCACACAGACTTACCATCACATGTTGTAAGAGCAAATCACAGTATGTTTACCCTGATTACATATCAGGCAATAATTTACATAATATAATAGAGAAATATTCCACATTTTATGAATGAAATGTTTGGGCATACAAAAGTGTGATTTAACTGCACTATAAAAACATAACAGCTGTTCTACCTTATCAACAGATAATGACTGTCATAAATTGCTATACACTGAACAGAAAATGATTTTTTTAAAAAAAAAGCTGTACTTTACATTCAGAAATTATGTCTTGTGGCAATACAAGTTTTTCCAACAACTTAAAATACATCATTGGAAAGTTAAGCACTGTGTGCTTAATTTAGACAACTTACACAATACATATCCTTTCTTGTCAATACCTTCTGAGCTGCTTTTACTTTCATTAATTTTCATTTTCGGTTTAATAAGAGGAAACATTTAAAAGTTACTAATAAGCACTGAATATTCCTTTAATTAAATGTGAATATCATTAAGTCCTAATGATACATAATGTAAAATTGTTGTTATCCTCCCTGTATGGCACATGAATTACCATACTAATATGCAAGTGGCACAGATCCAGATCTGCTGGCGCACAAGAGGATGGCAGATTTAGCTTGATACAGTTAGGAGTAATTCAGGGTTCCTGCAAACTTAACTTAAACAAATTCCATGACTTTTCCAAACCTTTTCCAGGGCCATTTCATAAAACTCAAGAACCGTGCTATCTTGCATTGTCAAGTAAATGAACATAAAGAATGACATCTTTCAATCTAAAATAAGAAATAAGTCAACAAATATATTTAATATGTACATTTAAAATTTACATGGGCTAGCACACTTTGATTTTATGTAGTAATTCATGTCATCATCTAATGATCAATGTAATTTGTATTCAAAGGAAAAAAGGAAACAATTCTATGTAGTCTTTGTATGTGTTCCTATTTACAATATTAACAAAACACATTACTTTCCAGTTGCTTTCTTTTATTTAGTGAACTACACCAGAAATCATGTGATACTTCCATTAGGGGAACTTACTCTTATTATATGAATTGAAACCATTTATCGATTGTAATTTTATCATTTTATATAATCGATTCTCGGTGCTCGATAAAATTTGAAGTAACCAATTTCTTTAACTCCATTGTCACAAATTCCAGGACTTTTCCAAAACTTTGCAAGGTTTTGACAAATTCCATAACTTTTCAAGGCCCTTGAAATTTATTTTGTAAATTCCAAAACTTTTCCAGGATTCCATGACCTGCATGAACCCTGGTAATTAGTAGACAAAATAATGACACTAATCTCCTGGTGCATCAGGTGGACTCAGGTCAGGCTGTTGCTTGCAGTCACTGAATGATTTGACTTTTAACATAGCTTTAACAATTTGTCTGCTATACTGCTACAATGTCTGCAGTGTGGCAGTTTATAGTGATACCAAGCACTCCAAGGGCATGATGTCCCACCCAGTCCCATTATCCTGACACCAGTCCTAACACTATACCTCTCTTAACTGCCCCACCCAGTCCCATTATCCTGACACCAGTCCTAACACTATACCTCTCTTAATTGTCCCACCCAGTCCCATTATCCTGACACCAGTCCTAACACTATATCTCTCTTGATTGTACCACCCAGTCCCATTATCCTGACACCAGTCCTAACACTATACCTCTCTTAATTGTCCCACCCAGTCCCATTATCCTGACACCAGTCCTAACACTATACCTCTCTTAATTGTCCCACCCAGTCCCATTATCCTGACACCAGTCCTAACACTATATCTCCCTTGATTGTACCACCCAGTTCCATTATCCTGACACCAGTCCTAACACTATACCTCTCTTAATTGTCCCACCCAGTCCCATTATCCTGACACCAGTCCCATTATCCTGACACCAGTCCTAACACTATACCTCTCTTAATGCTGAGTGAGGCATCTGCAACTACCAAAACCATAATCTCCCCCATCTTGGCAGTCAGACCCAACTAATAAGCAAGCCCATATGGGATTATTTCACTTTTAATGTTTTTATTATGTAAATATCTTGGACTGAAACTTCTAATTATCACAAGCATATGCCTTTGAGAACCATAATAATTAGTTATTAAAGCAACCTTATTGAGGACAAATGTGATGTGATGATGATTTTTAACATAGCTTTAACAATTTTTCAGTCATATAACTACAATGTCTACAGTGGGGCAGTTTATAGTGATGTCTAGCACTGGGGCATCATGCCACAAACATATAGCATGACGTTCCACCCAGTCACATTATCCAGACACTAGGCCGACCAGTCCTAACACTTATATTACACTAACCTCTTAATGCTTAGTGTCAAGCAAAGCAGCTTTTAGTACCATTTTTGTAAGTCTTTGGTATGACTTGACAGGGGATCGAACCTACAACCTCCCACATCCAAGATGGATGCTCTAACTACTAGGCTACCCGAGCAGTTACAAATGTAAATCGAGCAGTTACAAATGTAAATCGTATATAAAAATTATCTGCATAAAATGCTAAAATGCAAATACCTCAAACTTTATCAACTAGCCTATTTATTAGTTTCAAAAGAATATAAAATCAGTTCCTGTTGAAGTCATAACTTAATAACCTAATGGTAACTTGTCATGTTGTTGTTGTTGCTGGGCTTAACGCCATTTTTCAGCACACAATAGGCTATTCATGGCGGCCAGTATTAATGGTGGAGGAAGAAACCAGGAAATCACAGGAAAGAACCACCAACCCACGATCACATATCCACATTCGAAGAGGTGAGATGGCAGTGATCCTAACGGACAGGATTTAGACCACTTGGGCACTCAGGGCCCCTATGTTGTAATAATTTAGCAATCTTGAGTACAGGATATTTTGGACTGCACTTGATACAATAACTATTACCTGTAATACAAAAAAATACCTGGTTACAATTACCTGTGATTACTGATTAAACTGGTATTAACTCACTAACTGATGATCATGATGACTGATTACAAATACCCATGGTTTAGTTCCCAAAAGAAAGAAAAAACAAAATTCAATAGCCCAAATTTTCAGTTGGTACCATAATTATGTCAATAGTAACAAAGCAATTATTTACAGTCAATGTTGAAGGATAAAGTAGCAGCCTTCAGAGGTTTAAAAATTTAGTAACCAATTGAGAGCACTGGTAACCAATGGATGATCAACTACAACTAATGGTAACAGCTGAATCACCAGTATGAGAAAAATTATGGTAACACAAATGCTGTAAGAAGATTGTGCTCTTCAAAACCACTAACATTTTTAATTCACAAAGTTTCTGTTATTTGTCATTACACTGGTTTTATTGCCCCATGTCTGTATTCATGTGATATATAGGTAAACATAAGCACCACCCAAAATGCAGAATTTTATACACCAGCTGATTGTATGGGAGAGATAATGGCAACTTGTACTTAGTTTCCTCCTGCTGTATCTGAATACACATCCACCAAATATAAATGGCTTATTTCTGTTTCAAGTTGATCTGAAAAAAATTGTTTGTTTAACCTGTAAAAATGGAGAAAGAAGCTTCTTCCATCTTCTCTCACTTCAAAATTTGGCTACATTGCTCTCTATTTATAATACTGTTCATGTGAAGAAATAAAGCAACTTGTACTATATTTTAGTGGTCTTATACTGAGGAATATTCCAAGATCCTATATAAAAAAAAACAATCAAGAAGGGCATTTAAAGATGTGAAATGAGTTATACATGTAACTGGTTATCATTATCTATAAACTGCAATAATGAGGAATAATTCAAGTGACGATGAAAAAAAATTCAATCAATTTGTTTAATATATGACCAAAGTCATAAAAGGGAACTGGTATAATGTAGGACTCTATGGTGAGAAGAATTCTTGAAGTAGAAAGAAATATCTTTTTCCATAGACCAAGACCTCAGATAAAACAAATCACAAGGCTTATGCATCTGCATGTAAACAGTTTGCCTTTTTTAATTGCCCCTGATTTCATGCTGGGAGGACAAGTGAACAGTGTTGGCCATAATCTGCCAGTCCATTATGCTAACACAGAGAACAGCATAAAAGTGGCACATCAAAAACAAAGTTTCTTGTGATAGTGTCTATCAATCATCTTGTGCTGATATTTTCCACAAAACATCTTTGATCTAATTCTGAACAACAAAAAATATTCTGTGGAAGGCTGTCTTACCTACTTTGGGGCAAAAGCCGAATATCCAGCAAAGTTACTGTTATGTGAAAAGTAGATCACTGTAACTCACTTTTGCCCATGATTAGGAAAACCACCTATAATGAATACATGTATCACACCAAGAGTGAAGGTGTGTGGATCTACACTGGGAAAATCGATCACAAAGCCACAATTCTTTACATTTATTCACAGGCATTGTATAATTATAATAATAAATCAACTGTGTGACCCAAAAAGTTTACAAATATAATTTCACTTAGCATACTGTTTAATTTCAAAATGCCTATTGCCTACATGTTGCAATCTATTAAAACTTGTGTATATTCACATTATACATATAAAGACTTCATTCCACAGAGTTCTGTTCTTGGACCCATTCTCTTCATTCCATACACTGATCCCCTTTCAAGTGTCATAGATCATCATCTAGTCTTTGTATGCTTATGACACCCAAATCTAGCAATCCTACTGAAGTTGATACTAACATCCAAGTTATAGAGTTTCATTTCCAATGTGAAATCATGGACGACCTTAACAAATTGCACATGACTGATGATAAAACTGAATTCATTCTGATCATCACACAAAATTCTCATTAACATCTTTTACCTCAAAAAAAATGTATCAGCAACACCAACATTAAATTCACACAATCAGCATGAAATTCAGGTGTCCCTACCAAGTGTACTCTCAATACACCAACATATCATGAATTCATGCAAAGCTACATATCTGGAGCTGAGATGCAAACGGCTCCATTCACAACTTCCTTTCAGTTGATGCCAATAAAACACTAATATGATCCTTAGTACTTTAATCAGGGCTGTGGCAATTGTCTTCTTGGATCATACTCAGCATACCAAGAACAGAGCACTCCTCCTTTCTCAATACCCATCCACTCAAATGCTACCCATTCAGCCAAGAATCAAACACAAAATTTATTCTCTATGCTTTATTTTGTTCATTCAATCCAGTTCATATGACCTATGCAGCACCCAGCTACCTGGAAGGAACTGTCTCTTGATCTTAGACACTATGATATGATACAAGAGTGCTCTTAAAACTGCCTATTATGACTATAAGAACAGACTTAACTGTGTCCTTACCTTAACTAATTTCAGCATGTTTTGTTTTTGTAATCTCTCTCACTCACACACACACACACACACACACACACACACACACACACACACACACACACACAAAGTCCATATTATTTTTTTATTATTATTACTGTTTTTCATGGCCATCACTCTACTAAAGTAACCCTTGAACTCTACTCCAAATGGAACTAACAGACTAATTGCTAACTGATTTGCACTAACTTGGATCTAACTTTATATTTCAATTATTTTAATATTCATTGATTGACAGATTATAACTTCTGGCTCTAATTAATGATTTCTATTAGTCAACTCAACTCTGGGAATGATGAGTTACTACACTCCTGCTAACTGTATATACCTGGGGTGAAGTGGGGTGGGGTGGGGTGGGGTGGGGTGGGGGGCTCAAGTAGCTCGACCATCTGTCTGGTGTTAAAATAAGATCTCTATGTCCTGGTCACTTAGAACTCCACTTGACATTTCCAACATCCTGCCTAGTACAGACCCCTAAAGTTACCACTTACCTACTGGCTGTTAGCAAGTAAGGTACAGATGTAAAGCCTTGCTATTTAATATACTGCCTTGATATTATGGTAGATATCAATACCTTCTGACCCACATCTGGAATCTAAGTAATTTGTAGGATGTGCCAGAAACTGCAACATTAATTACGTTGTTTTCAAAATTGATTTAGTATTTTAACTTGTATTTTTTCAAATTATTATGTATGCATAACTTTCTGCAAAAATACACTCCAGAGTCCATGGTACATCCATGAAGCATCATGGCTCTACAAGCAACAGTACAGTACCATTGATCAAAATGCTAAAGAATCAAGAATTATGCCAATGCCAACAACAATGCCATCCAATAGTGAAAGGCATGTGTAGACAATGCTTAACAAACAATGTAATGAAGAGAAACTAATGTAATTTCCAAGCACATGCACATATACTATTCAACTCCTGTATGAATCCAGTTCAATGCCTGTCAAAACTGAAAACAAAACTACAACTGAAATTCTAAATCACAACATTAATATCAAAGTGAAAGCATGTGTGTGTCTTCAAAGTTTAGAAGTAAATGGAAATCAATGTATGAAAACTGAAAATTCCATGAAAATTCTAAATTTATACAGTGTAAGAGAACTCTAAATATATACTGTGTAAAGAAAACTAAATTTATAGTGTAATGAGAACTCTAAATTTATACAGTGTAAAGAGAACTCAATAAGTGTAAAGAGAACTATAACTTTATACAATGTAAAGAGAACTCTAAGTCTTTACAGTGTAAAGAGAACTCTAAATTGAAAGTGTAAAGAAAACTAAATTTATAGTGTAATGAGAACTATAAATTTATACAGTGTAAAGAGAATTCAATAAAGTGTAAAGAGAACTCTAACTTTAACTTTATACAGTGTAAAGAGAACTCTAAATTTATAGTCTAAAGAGCACTCTAAATTTATACTTTGTAATGAGAAATTTATACAGTGTTGTTGTTCTGGGGCTTAACGACATTTTTCAGCCCAGGATAGGCTATACATGGCGTCTAGTATTAATGATGGAGGAAGAAACCGGGAAATCCGTGAAAAGAACCATGGACCCACGAGAAGATACTGGCAAGCTTTCACACATATCCACATTCGCCAAATCTTAGACTTGAACCCACGTGGACAGAAATGAGATGGCTCTGATCCGTAACGGAGACCGATTTAGACCATTCAGCTCTTGAGGCCCCAATTTATACAGTGTTAAGAGAACTCTAACTTAATTCTGTGTAATGAGAACTCTAAATTGATTCTGACTGAGTAATTATAAAAAGTATGAGAAAACGTTTAACTTTTAACTTCAGCTTGTACTGAAAATATTTTCTAAATATGGTGGCTGTTTAGACTGCAATTAAATTATATTTGTTGTTCGATTAGGAAAGCAAACGTATAGACAATAAATTCCAGAGTCATCCAAACCTACCCTAACTGGTATTTTTCTGTAAATAATATTCGTCTAATCACACTGTTAAGACCTCATGCAAACCTGCCTGCCTTACAAAGACCATCACAGTAAGGTGGTCAATATTTGTATACTAGTTAGACCAGTATTCAGTATACTGTAATAAAGTATCATGTACTGCTTACTGTTAACATGGAAAAATACCTGTTTAAAACAATTAGATGTGTTGACATGGTTACATAAATCAAACTAAAGAGTTCAATACAGCCTTAATGATATCTGAGAACTGAAGTTCTACATCTCATAGAGATCAACAACTTCCTTTTAGACTATCAGCTCCACATAATTTTGGGAGTTTCTTTTTCATTCAAATGGTGGTAGCAATCATCTCGCCTGCATTATTATAGTAATACTTATACTCACTCAACATAATGTCCAATAAATTTAAATGTTGCCTTTCCTGTCTTTCCCATAAAAATGGCTAAGTACTTAAATATTCTTTTTATATGCATGTGCTGGATACTTTAAACATTTTAAGAGGTATCTCCTTTCGCCTTCAACATATTTTTGTTTGCTGGACATTTCCTGATGTTTTAATGCAAAAGCAAAAGCTTGACCAAGCAGGCATTTTTGCTTGAAAACAATAGATAATAAAAGTTTCTGAGGTACCAGTCTACTCCTGTAAAGCTAGTGTGGTTCCCTGCACAAGTCTACTGAATCTAATATAGCTCTGGACCAAACACAGTTATAAAAATAACCTTGTTTAACTGAAACACAACACTTGTATTTTCCTATATTTTGCTACTATTCAATAAGATCACAAATTAATGGTGGTTTCAATAAGCCTCACAGTAAAATCAAAGGTCCGAATGTATGCCCATGTTCCTAAGGTCATACATATATAGAATACATTTCACATAAGCAATGACAGTTTTAATGGCTAATTGATACCAGATGCCTGCATAGGGATCTGTTTATAATAAAAAAAGATATTTAGTGCTTTATGTAATGTTATACATGAATTGAGTTTAAATGTGTGAATAATTTTCTTCCTACCTGCTTCAGTTTATGCAGCTTTCCTTGTGGACACTCTTTCTTATAGAATTTTTTAAGCCGCCGCATCTCTGGCTTGGTCATACCAATGCTGATCAGGTCATCTTCTTCCACATACTTTAGCTGTGGAATCGTTGCAATCTTCAGCTCATTTTTTATGGCATTGTAGTAATGAACAAGTTCTGCCTCCTGAAGAAACTCGCGTAAATCCCTTACTGTCCCCATGATAGTCTCGTCTAGTATATCTCCTGCAGGAAATCAAACAAAAATGTCTCTAAAGTTACATCCTAATATAAATGTATCTTATTTAGTTATGGTTCCATCAAATGATAGCATAATTACTTTATTTCTTGAGACAGGACAAGAAAATGAAAATTTACCAGCTACCACCCCCACCCCACTTCCTACTGCTCAATGCTACATCTAATGCAGAAATAATTCTTCAATCTTTGATCAGAATGCAATAAATACCTTTGATGTTCTTTCTTCTGCTGCTTTTTACTCTCCAAATTCGCATAAATAAATCCATGGCAACAAACACAATATAAGCAAGTAATATGGGTTTCAGTCTCAACTATACAGACATCATAATCACTCTAGTTGCTTCCAACTAGCATGAAAAATAATTACTCCCAAGTTAATGCTCAAAGTTATAAGCCACTTTGTGAATGACAATTTTTACATCTACTACTCTACTGGTCAGGATAGTGATGGTCTATGTAATTGGTGACTAGTTATTTTCAAGAATATAATGTGCCTTTCTCTGTTATTAACAGATAGCAATTTTCAATGATGTAAAGGACTTAACTATACACAAGGTAAAAATCATTTCTGGTTTACATTCACTCTCAAAGTGAGGAAACACAATCACAATGGACTAGTTGGGTAGAGCTTTTAGTGGTATACAACTATTGGCTAAACAATAGGTGTCAGTAATGCACATATGTGTTTAGGTGAATTGGACCCCCAGCTGTTTATTCAATTGGGGGAGGCTACCTTTTCCACTAAGACCTTGCATTATTCAATCACAATCAGATTTGAGATTAGCAGTTATCCAAGGGCTAATTAACAAGCCTTGCTAGTTGAAAATACAAACTAAGACCACAAAGCTTATAGTTTGGTTCAATTGTTCCCAGATTGTTACAGAACTGAAATAACTCAAAAGAGTTCATTAAAATCTTGTTTTAAAGAATAATTTAGATGTACCAACTTTTAGTGTCACAACATATATACATACATGTCTCATCTACCATCATCACCATGAATACCCCATATGTGAGAATGACACATCTTCCATAGGTGACTTTGACCTATCTTGAACACAGATTATAATGTGTTGCTATAGTGACTAGATGAGTGATATCTATAACTCAAAATCTGCCATCAGCATCTATTCTAGGATGTGCAATTGCAAGATTTATCCTAAATTTGAAATCTACACACCACCCATGCACAACAATTAAACATTTTTCATTCCTAGAAATATTTACCTGTTAAATCCCTCCATTCAGAAACTCCTTTCCTTACTTTTCAAATGGAGTGGATTATAATAGACAAGTGTTTCCATTTACCCTCATTTCCTGTATCCAACAACCTTCCCAATGTTTTTATAATGACTTCCAGTTCAGAAACAAAGGATTTTTGATTTTTGCCAGACCTAATTACTCTTTTATTTGTCACATTGGGGTTTGTTGCTTATTCCTGGGATTTCATCAAAATCCCATTAAAACCATATTAGAAACAGGAGCATCTATGGGAATATAATAAATACAGTCTGGTGTGGTAACATGTACATGACAAAATCTATTGTCAAAATCAGAGACACTTGTTGCAAGTGCTCCAAGGAAGCAATCAGAAGCCACTTATTTAATTTCTTTACAAATGGATAAGTTTTTTTATTGGACATCTATTTTATTGCCAGCATAAGGAATAAAAGAAACTATTTTACACTAACTTACACTCCTTGTCCTGTTTTAATGCAATAGGCTATGCCTTGAGCAATAGAACATCTGATGGTCTGCTTCTTCCTTAGCCATGACCTCACAGTATATTATTAGGCATGACTGACATAATTGTAAAACTGTAACAATGCTCCACAGCTATTTTAAAGGAAGGCACAAGAATGCACTCAGACAAGTCAGAATTTTCATATCTAACCAGTCTAAAAAATTTTATGGCAACATCCAGTTGCAAATCCATTTTAAAACTTCATGTATAAAACTTTAGACATAACAAGTTGTGAAAAAAAGGAAACACTGATATACCCAATACTAAAATGTACTAGAAAATGTGTTATTTTTGGTTCAGCTAGTATTAGTGTTCTGTTAGTGCTAGAATTATCAATAATAATACGATTCCATGATCAACTGGTTTGTACTCATATATGAAACAGATACTCATATTATATATGAAACATACTCATATTATATATGAAACATACTCATATTGTATATGAAACAGATACTCATGAAACAGATACTCATATTATATATGAAACAGATACTCATATGAAACAGATACTCATATTATGTATGAAACAGATAGTCATATTATGTATGAAACAGTCATATTATGTGTGAAACAGATAGTCATATTATGTGTGAAACAGATAGTCATATTATGTATGAAACAGATAGTCATATTATGTATGAAACAGTCATATTATGTATGAAACAGATAGTCATATTATGTATGAAACAGTCATATTATGTGTGAAACAGATAGTCATATTATGTATGAAACAGTCATATTATGTGTGAAACAGACAGTCATATTATGTGTGAAACAGATAGTCATATTATGTATGAAACAGATAGTCATATTATGTATGAAACAGTCATATTATGTGTGAAACAGATAGTCATATTATGTATGAAACAGATACTCATATTATGTATGAAACAGATACTCATATTATGTATGAAACAGATACTCATATTATGTATGAAACAGATACTCATATTATGTATGAAACAGATACTCATATTATGTATGAAACAGATACTCATATGAAACAGATACTCATATTATGTATGAAACAGATACTCATATTATGTATGAAACAGATACTCATATTATGTATGAAACAGATACTCATATTATGTATGAAACATACTCATATTATATATGAAACAGATACTCATATGAAACAGATACTCATATTATGTATGAAACAGATACTCATATTATGTATGAAACATACTCATATTATATATGAAACAGATACTCATATGAAACAGATACTCATATTATGTATGAAACAGATAGTCATATTATGTATGAAACAGTCATATTATGTTTGAAACAGATAGTCATATTATGTGTGAAACAGACAGTCATATTATGTGTGAAACAGATAGTCATATTATGTGTGAAACAGATAGTCATATTATGTGTGAAACAGATAGTCATATTATGTGTGAAACAGATAGTCATATTATGTGTGAAACAGATAGTCATATTATGTGTGAAACAGATAGTCATATTATGTGTGAAACAGATAGTCATATTATATATGAATCAGATATTCATATTATATCTGAAACAAAATTTCACCCAACAAGTTGTTTTTCCCTCACTCTGTTTTTAGATATTAAATATTAGCTGACAATTACATGACTCACAGTCTCAAAAATGTGTAACATCTAACTGATGAATTATAATGATTTTGTCTTCAAATGTGCCCTGGAGGGATCATAATAAAAAACAGCCTATTGTTGCAAGTATCTTTTCTAAATTTTAGCCTAGGCTTCACCTATTTGTCTAACCTTATAATGTGCTGACAATTGGGCACTTACACTGGGTCTTTAGTACAAACCCTGGGGCAATCATTTTAGTAATAGGGTTTATGACCAGTGGGAGAGATAAGCTTTCTCACCTATTTGGAATTATGTTTTGAGGCTAGGTGGTGTTTTTAAATAAGGGAGAAAAGGTAAGGACCAAACCAGCTAACTTGCTCTCTGATTATCCAAGGAAGAAACAAGGTGAAAACATGACCTAGTCAACCTTTTAACCTTTACTGACTGTCCAAGAAACAATCCATTAACTAAAGCTAATGACTTTTGAATTTTACTTCAATATGGTTGTTATTCGGCAGTTTTATGAATAAACAACAAATTTTTTTATATAAAATACTGATATCTATCTGGTGACTGATGTCCAGCAGCTGAAAGAAAATGGCAAATGTATGTATGTATGTATGTATGTATGTATGTATGTATGTATGTATGTATGTATGTATGTATGTATGTATGTATGTATGTATGTATGTATGTATGTGTGTGTGTATGTATGTATGTGTGTGTATGTATGTATGTATGTATGTATGTATGTATGTATGTATGTATGTATGTATGTATGTATGTATGTATGTATGTATGTATGTGCATGTGTGTATGTATGTATGTATGTATGTATGTATGTATGTATGTATGTATGTATGTATGTATGTATGTATGTATGTATGTATGTATGTATGTATGTATGTATGTATGTATGTATGTGCGTGTATGTATGTACATATGTATGTGTGTATGTATGTATGTATGTATGTATGTATGTATGTATGTATGTATGTATGTATGTATGTATGTATGTATGTATGTATGTATGTATGTATGTATGTATGTATGTATGTATGTATGTATGTATGTATGTGTATGTATGTACATATGTATGTATGTATGTATGTATGTATGTATGTATGTATGTATGTATGTATGTATGTATGTATGTATGTATGTATGTGCATGTGTGTATGTATGTATGTATGTATGTATGTATGTATGTATGTATGTATGTATGTATGTATGTATGTATGTATGTATGTATGTATGTATGTATGTATGTATGTGTATGTATGTATGTGCATGTGTGTATGTATGTATGTATGTATGTATGTATGTATGTATGTATGTATGTATGTATGTATGTATGTATGTATGTATGTATGTATGTATGTATGTGCATGTATGTATGTATGTATGTATGTATGTATGTATGTATGTATGTATGTATGTATGTATGTATGTATGTATCAATGTATGTATGTATGTATGTATATATGTATGTATGTGTGTATATGTATGTGTGTGTATGTATGTATGTATGTATGTATGTATGTATGTATGTATGTATGTATGTATGTATGTATGTATGTATGTATGGCACATTAGCACAATAATGACTATAGTACTAAAAAAGTCTAAGCATCTCACACAAAGCCTTACAAAGTGAAGGATAAGGCACAAAAAATAAAGCTCCTTAAAATAAAGGTCAAATTTTCAGAAAAAATGCCCTTTTTCTATTTAAGTCCAAGACTGTCTTTATCTGAAAATTTTATCTGGATATATCCTAGGGCAAAAGATTTCAGTGGTTAATCTTTAAGTTATTACACTGTATTCCCAGTACAAAAAAGAATGTGGAAAAAGAATGTCACCACCAGGGTCTATGGTTGTTTTTTTTTTTTTTTTAAGAAGCCTTTAGGACACAGCAACCAACTGAAGGTTATAACCTGCTAAGACAACTAGAGTCATGAACCTTTCCAAGCAAACACCATAGTAACCAATCCATGCTGATTGATGGTAGGAACTGAACCCATACTTTTCTGGTCACAAGCCCTTAACACATTAAGATAGGGGCCCTGAGTGGTCTAAAGCATGCCTGTTACTGATCACTGCCATCTCACCTCTGTATTTGTGAGTTCCAATCTAGGATTCGTTGAATGTGGATATGTGAGAAAGCTTGCCAGTAGCTTCTCGTGGGTCGGTGGTTCTGGTGATTTCCGGTTTCTTCCTCCACCATTAATACTGGCCTCCATGAATAGCCTATCATGTGCTGAAAAATGTCGTTAAGCCCAATAACAACAATAACATAACACATTAAGCCCTGGAGGTTTTCCCCTGAAATGGAGTAGGAAATTGATTTTGGTGGATATTTCTAAATACATTATAATACATGGACTTGGAAGTAATTTTCATTTAAATTAATGCCTATTTGTGTTAGAAACGTCAATTTTCATTGGCTCTTTTGCCTGAGCATGAGGGTAAAAACTGGACTTTTTTTTGGCTTAATGGACCCATCATTTTCGTGTGGAGACCACTCTTCATTCTAAATGCCCATCTTATCATACTTTTTGCTAAGGTTCACATGTCTGTGTACAATTCAGACTGGTCAGTCTTAGATCTGAGGCCAAAAAGTCTAAAATCAGGACACAAAACTGGAACATGACTTTGGGCAAATTTTCAGCTGGAAAAAACTCTGGTCCAAAAAGTGATGTTTTCCCTCTGCCAAAAAGTCTAAAATCAGGACACAAAACTGGAACATGACTTTGGGCAAATTTTCAGCTGGAAAAAACTCTGGTCCAAAAAGTGATGTTTTCCCTCTGCCAAAAAGTCTAAAATCAGGACACAAAACTAGAACATGACTTTGGGCAAATTTTCAGCTGGAAAAAACTCTGGTCCAAAAAGTGATGTTTTCCCTTTTGTAGAGCAACTAGAATATCCATATTATTCGGTGGTGTGGTGGTGTCGTAAAGCTACATCTGTCTACCTTTCAATAATACCAACCACTTTATTATGTCAAACATGATCTTAATGATACAGAGCTCAGAAGAACTTACCACCTCCTGCCCTGTAAACCTGGCATAGGGGTTTATGAGTTAACCACTGAGCCTGATTATGACTCCAAAACTCAGGGCAGAATGATTCTTAAAACTGCTTTAAACTAATCAACTTAACTGGATTAACTTTAAAACAATAATGCAATTCACTCTTAAAACAATAATGCAAATTTTTACCTTTATGTATACTTCCTGCCCTCTTCATTTTATTGTCAGAATTTATTCCAATAAGAATGGAAAAGTTCCTCTTTCTGTCTTTTCTTAATTGTCAACATCCCATACTCCAACTCTCCAACATTAATACATGAAATAAGACCATCCTACTCTACTCCAGGAGGTAAATCCTTGAACATGTTGGCACTACACAATACCTGGTGGCGTCATCCCCCATGTCATCCCCCACAGAAGCAAAATAAAACATGCTGCACAACCACAACTGAAAACCAACCCATTATGACAAGAAGGTAAAGTAATAACCATCCATGAATTATGATCACACAACACTTGCTCCTTCCTTTACCTGTACATTTATATACCATAAAGGTGTTTTACAGGTAATGATCAAAAGTGTCCTATTAAATTGTAAACCTGTGACAAGTACAATTTAACATTACACTATCCCACACCTACCCTCTGATAAAGTATAAATGGCCTATACAAAATGCATGACTCACTCCAAACTAGATAACCTAGCACACATGTATATTCACATTGAAGTGAATAGTGGATTAACTTTCACTGGACCCACAGGTGTACAGTGCATATGATCCTATAAACATTTTTGTTTTATTTAAATTTACTAACGGTGTAGGGTTTACCTGTTATGTCAGCTAAGTAATGCATACTAGTGATACAGCAAAAGTTGTAGAACTAGTAACAGTCCTAACTATGTTGTCATTACAAAATATAGTGTATGAAGTTGGTATATTCTTACCATAAAATGTGGTAAATTTGATATTTGCTGGAATTAGGTTTTTTTGCAATCATTTTGGCAAAATTCTTGAAGATGTTTCTTTTTAATTTTGCATCTTATGAAGTCAAGGGGGGAGGAATAATGGTGCCACATCTGTAATTAAGGGTGCTCAGATGTTAAAACCAGTGTTTGTCTATTTTTATTAGTCTTTCAGATAGTGACATGACTGTTTCATGCACACAAAAATTTGCTGTTACATTTTTCATTAAACATGTATGAGCAAAAGCCAGCAATTATTAACACTCTGCCTTTTCTGTTCCTCTTTTAAAACCTGTAAATTTCATTGCAGAAATTAGATATACATGTAATCCCAAGACCTGCAGTATTTTTTTGAATGTCTATCAATGATTCAAATGACTTAATATTGAAGAAAAAACTCTTCAAAAATGCATTGGCTTTAATTACATAACTGTCACACTTTTATTTGTTGAGAGCCATATTAACCTACTTGGATATGTATGTAGGAGAAAGGTCTTTAACCTGTATATAGCATTCTACAGCAGTGATATGACAAAATAATGACTTCCTAGTTTTAATAATAGGATTGTCAGGTGATAGATGTGTTCCAGTTACTGAAGCCAGATCAATTACAGCACAAATATTATCAAGGGGGAAACAACACCTGATCCAGATGTGATGAGGCTGTGAATCCATAGTACACTTACTATTATCTTAACAGTGTCAAATGTGTAATCATTCTAATAAATGTATCAAAAGTATTAGGTGTTTTTACACTGGATAATGCATCTCATTTGGGGAGCTACAGCATCTCAGCTGGTATAGCCTAATGGAATGTGTGTGTGTGTGTGTGTGTGTGTGTGTGTGTGTGTGTGTGTGTGTATGTGTGTGTGTGCCTGCTTTAGATTTTTAACATAGACTTTTAAAAATTTCAGTCATATCACTACGATGCCTGCAGTGTGACAGTATATAGTGATGTCTAGCACTGGGGCATCATGCTGCAGACATGTGGTATGATGTCCCACCCTGCCACATTATCCTGACTAAAGGCTGACCAGTCCTAACAACCTCTTAATGCTGAATGCCAAGTGAGGCAGCTATTAGTACCATTTTTTAAAGTCTTTGGTATGACTTGGCCTTGGATCAAACATGCGACCTACGATATCAGAGGTGGACGTTCTAACCACCAGGCCATTGGAGCGGTTTCGGCAAGGCACTGATTCAATTTATTTGCATGATGTACACTTTACTTAGTGATATGTGAAAAGTGCCATGAAACACCACCAACCATAAGGCATCTGCATAATTTAAAGTTTATTAAGTATTTTATTTGTGGTATGCAAAATTTTAGCCATTCAAGCCCAGATGATAGAGTTGCTGTATTGGGTCTGACTCCATTTTTCAGCACAACATAGGCTATACAAGTTGACCAGTATAACTGGTGGAAGAAGAAACTGGGGGAAACCTGGGGGGAACCCGGTAGGAAGAACTGGCAAGCTTCCGCACATACCCATACTCACATTGGCCAAGCCCTGGACCCAAACCAATGTGGACAGGTGATATGGCAGTTATCAGTAATGGCAAGTGCTTTAGACCACTTGACCTCCTGGGACCCCCATCAATACAGCATCGGACTCATAATCCAAAGGTCATGTGTTTGATACCCACACATCAGCCTAACACAACAGTAATTCATGACATTTGGTGTCAAATTCTTTAATGGGTCCAATCTTAATAATACTGGGTTCTGCAAAACAGTGTCGTGTCCTTTTTCTTAGTTATGGACTTCCATAAAAACTAAAACACTGACTTCTTTTGAACTTTAATTAACACCCAGTTGACACACACCTCAATATTGCCATATCCTGTAGTTATTCAGAAAAAGTTGAGACAAATGTGATAACTGATGAGATAACAATCTGGACAATTTTGAAACTTACAATAAAAATTGTGAAGTCTGTAAACCATGCTTGCACAATACATGCCTCCCCCAGTGGCAGGGTTTTTCTAAAGTGCTCTCCATTACCGATCACTGCCATCTCATCTCTGTCTGCATGGGTTGGAGTCTAAGATTGGGGAATGTGGATATGTGAGAAAGCTTGCCAGTAACTTCTCATGGGTTGGTGGTTCTTTCTTCAGATTTCCCAGTTTCTTTTTCCACCATTAATACTGGCCACCATGTATAGCCTATCGTGTGTTGAAAAATGGTATTAGGCCCCAGAACAACAACAACAACAGCATTATACATGTATCCCCATACTAGAGATTAAAGTGGGGGGAAAATAAAATTTATGAGAAATAGTAAAACATACCACATCCAGTTTAATAGGATCCTTGAACCACATTATATGATGAACAACAGTTTACTGGGATGTTAATACATGTATGAAGAAAAGAAAGATTCATTTTTTCATTGGTGTGGCACACAAATTTGGAGAAATTTGTTAGAATTGAAAAACAATGTTTTGCTGCAATTTCTTGTACTGCATGCTGCTTAACACAGGGTTCCCTAGTTTGAACCCAATAACACATCTTTGAATCAAGTCTATCCTCTATTTTGTCAGTAGGAAAATTAAATACACATTATAAGAGGATATGAAGTATAAAGGTTGCTTTACAATGAGGACCATATATGAGTATAAGCAGTATACAGCCTACAATGGGGACCACATAAAAGGACAAGCAGTATACAGCCTTCAATGAGGACAACATAGGAGGATAAGGTGTTGTTATTGTTGGGCCAAACGCCATTTTCAGCACACGATAGGCTATTCATGGTGACCAGTATAAATGGTGGAGGAAGAAACTGGAACTCAATGTTAAGAAGCACCAACCCATGAGAAGCTACTGGCAAGCTTTCTTACATATCCACATTCATGAATCCAAATCCAGACTTGAACACAGGCAGACAGAGGTGAGATGGCAGTGATCTGTAACAGACAGCCTTTAGACCTTTAGACACTCAGCCACTAGGGGCCCCCTAGGAGGATTAGCAGTACACAAATTACAATGAGGACCACATTACAAAAGGATGAGCAGTATAAAGGTTACTTCATAATGAGGACTACACTGAAAAGAATATGCACACAGGTTAGTTTACAATGAGGATCATATTATAAGAGGATAAAAAAAGTATACAGAATGAGAACCACTGCCAATATGTGAAAAAATAATTTTTACTGGCATAGCTTTTTTAGGTTTATAAAAGATGCAACCTGACAACATAGCATACAGGCACATGCCAGTCCACATTATGACTAATTTCTCACAAAGAGATCCGAAATAGCACTCAGTTTTCTTTATAAAGAATGATTTGCATATATTGTCAGGTCTTTTCATGTCTGTAAATCCTTTACTTCACACTAAATGCATGAAGCAAATGGATACTGAGTGACTTTAACAAATGAATTCAGAATTATAGAGTGCTCCTTCTTAAAATTTAATTAACCTTGAAAAAAGTTGTCACTTGGATCAAATAACAGGTTGAATTTTATCTCATTTATTGACCTTAATAACCTGCATTTAAAACCTTGAAAACTGCCATTGAATCTTTTCAGCACTGGCACAATCAAATTCAGTTTCATTTACCAGAAAATAAGCTTTATGCTGCAAATTCAATCATGGAGACTTCCAGACTGCATATTCTGTCCTTACATTATAAATTAAAGTTCAAGTTGGGTAACAGAAAAATTTCTGCATGATGGTATATCAAATCACAAGTGTTTCTATACCACTACAATATTTCCCATGGTATACCAGAATAGTATATAGTTTAAACATTTGTGACAAATACAAGTATTTTATTAAAATGTAACAACAATTAGAAGAAAATATATTTTGTTAGGAAAATGGATAACATGCTTTTAACATAATTAAGTCTGCAATGAGATTAATTGGGAATTTGCATACATTACTTAACTGGCAAAAACTGACAAGATAACTAGTATGATAAAAAAGTACCAAGATCACAAAGTACAAGATTAACCCCATGGTGTGCATAGCATTATTACAAATCTCATAAAAGTATGCTTTGAGTTTATTCCTAAACATGATGAAAATAAAAATACAAGTAAAAATTAATAAATAATTAAAATGACTTGATATCATTCATATGTGTAGTTCATGCACTTTCTAAACTGCTAGGCTAACCTAACACAAAACCGTATGCTCATTTAATTTACTACTTGAAAACTTTACAACTTCTGAGATCCACAAGTCTTTTTGTGTTCTTGAAATAATCATTGTCAACATTTGTAATTTTAAGAGGTTCTTGTTGAATGTCACCATTTCATCAATAATACAAGTAAATGGCAGGTTAATGACAGATTTTTCCCTCTCAACTCAGTGAATCTTTTCAAGGTTGTTTTAAGATTCTTTATCCTAATACTGTGTGTTATTTCAGTGGAATAGTAAGTGTTTGTACCTTCTGAATCATTGACTTGATTCTCCATTATATGTACCTGTTATCTTTTAATTCAGGAAATTATTCTCTTGTCCTAACTGCATTTAACTTATCACCTGAAATCCAATTGATTTTGTTGCATAATTCTCTTGAAATTAATGGGTCCTTAACTGTACTGGGTGTAGGTAAATTTAACTGTTCAAGTACCATGTGCATCTCAGAAGGGTCATCAAAACAAAGTTACTGACCAAGTCCTTGAAGAAATAGCTGTGTATTGAATCTCTTCATTAAGTGATACTTGACATATCTGTGTTGATAGGGTTCAACCTTTTTTTTTAAACTTAATTTTCATATGTTGTTGTTGTTTTTGGGTTTAATGCCATTTATCAGCACAAGATAGGCTATACATGGTGGACAGTATTAATGGTGGAGGAAGAACCATGGACCCATAGAAGCTACTGGCAGGCTTTCTCACTTACCCAGTTAGCAGAGTCTGGACTGAACTCACACAGAGGTGAGATGGCTTCGATCAGCATGGGGCCACTAATTAGTAGGTCAGCACTTTGTCAGCACTGGCCACTAATTCATAGGTCAGCAAGGGCCACTAATTCCTACATAACCTATAAGGATAATGATCACTAAGGGCATACTGGGGAACTACAAACTTCTATATCATCCTCAGCACTGATAGCATAGATGTAGTCAATTAGTGTTTCTGATACATGTTACTGTGGTTATTTAATTAAAGTCAGAAACTGACTTGAAGTTTTTTATCTACAGAATTTCAAGCTTACTTTTTAATACTGTAATAAACATAATGGAATGACTGATCAAACATACAGTGTTGACAGATCTGTTACGAGTAATGAGTAAACAAACAGCACAGCCCCAGATCTGCCAGTGTTTATACAATGACAGATCAGCATCTATGTTGTTTTCAGTTGGACTCAATTTTTAAGCAAGTGTTGACTATTGACAAAAGCAAATACTTTTGATCATTTAATGTCATTTATCATGTTGCTATGATAACAGTGAGTCAGTATGAAGACAGATGGTGTATTTTAAAAGAAAAATATGATTTGGTGAGTTGATCACATTTACAATTGAATGTCAACAGGATTACCAATTATACAAAAGGTACATTTTTGTTCCATGTACATCTAAGTACACATCTATTGTATGGTGTTAGGATGCATCTCCTGTCATTTTCTCAAATCTCAGTGAATTTTGTTTCCGTGAAAGTTATAATATCTGATAGCAGAATAGATCAGCATGAATATAAATCAATATATTTAAATTTTGTTACTAAATAACAGAGCCTTTATTCACAGCTGCCATATAAGCCTCCTTGCTGACTTGTCTGCAACACTTGTCTGATCAGTTTTTACACATAACAAGTAGTTTAGAGGGTTAATTGTCTTAACATGATATACCCTTTCATACTGATGTGCCTTAAAAAATTTTAAAAAGAAACTTTTTGGAATCAACTGTTCATGATTAGAAGTCTTTCTATGATAACCACATCTCCATATCAAATCAGCATAGTTTTTATTTAGCACTAACTTTAAGAAGGGGGGGGGGCCTGTGTGGCTGAGTGGTTTAAAATGCTCTTCATTACCTTCATTACAGATCACTGCCATCTCACCTCAGTGTGGGTTGATTCCAGGATTTGGCCAATGTGGCTATGTGAGAAAGTTTGCCAGTAGCTTCTCATGGGTCAGTGGTTCTACCCAAGGTTTTCTCAGGTTTTTCTTCCACCAATAATACTGGCTGTACAGCCTATCATGTGTTGAAAAATGGCATTAAACCCTACAGCAACAACAACAACAATTGACCTTAAGACACCATGAGAAGTTTTATGATGAAAACCCCAAGTTCATATTACTTTCTTTTGGGAGTAGCAATAACAAGATTTTCAAGATGGCTGCCATGATGGCCATATTGAATGCCAGACTGGCGCCATTTTCATTTTGAATCAACCAGACATCACAAGGCTGTTTTGTGATTATGCCATGTAGATAAGATGATTCATCCAGAATGCATAGTAATAACAAAGTTTTCAAAATGCCACCATGGTTGCTATATCAGGCATCAGGGCAATACCATTTTCATTTTGGACCAACTAACCTCGATAAGAACTATCTTGTAGAAAAAAGACTTTTGACAAAAGCCCCATGTTGATATAACTTAACATTTACTATGGGAGCTATATTAAATTCAGATTGGCACTAATTTCATTAAGGACCTACTTGACATTATTGTGAAAACCATACAATATATCCAAATAGTCAAATTAAGCAGAGATAACAAGATTTTCAAGATGGTTTTGAAGGTAGCCATACTGAACTTCAGTTGTTGTTGCGAGGCTTTACAACATTTTCCAGCACACTATAGACTATACATGGCAGCCAGTATTAATGGTGGAGGAAGAAACAGAGAAATCTGCAGAAAGAACCACCGACACACGAAAAGCTGCTGGCAAGCTTTCTCACATATCCACATTTGCTGAATCCTTGAATCAAACCAACGCAAAGGTGAGATGGCGGTGATCCCTAAGAAGTCATTTGCTGAAAACACATGTAAATTATATGATCATTCATCCACCTGAAGCAAAAATAATGATATTTTTAAAATGGCTTCCAATGTGACCATTACAGATGTCAAATTGAAAAAAATATATCTATTTTAAACAAACTAGACAGCATGCAATGTCTTTGGGTGAAGCCTATGCTGACATAAAATTCTTTTCTGAAGGAAAAGTAATAAAAAAAATTCAAGATGGCACCTTGCTGACCATATCTAATGTAAGATCAGTACTATTTTCAATTCTCTTGGTCATGCTGTAGTCAATAAGTAGTCATAAAAATTAAAAAATCCTTGTAAGGCAGCCAGCCCTTAATTGATAAAATCTTCAAGACTAGGCGGATCATAAGATATCAGTTGATGCTGATCTCAGAACTGACTAGCTCAGGTAGATAGATCATGGAGTATGAAGTAGACCTCTGAACTGACCAGACCAGGTTGTTGTCAATGTTGTTGTTATGGCTTGGACACCATTATTCAGCACATGATAAACTATATATGGCAGCCAGTATCTTTGGTGGAAAAAGAACTGGAAAAATCATGGAGCTTCTGGCAAGCTTTCTCATGGGACATTGTAGAAGCTCTATACTATGGACCCACAGAACATAGGAGAGATGTCCAAAATATGTAATAGTGAGTACCTCTGATCACTTGGAGGATCTGGGGCCTGACCAGACCAGGTAGATGGACAATATTATGTTGACTTCAGAACTGACCATACCAGGTAGATCTTTTAAGTATCACCTTGGAGCTGACTAAACCAGGTAGACCTTGATTTGAACATGAAACTCAACAGACCAGTTCATACAGATTATGCCTATTATATATCATCAAAATTCAAATTTATAAAAAGGGAAAAAAAATTTAAAATGATACATATTTATAGGTTTCATTGATACATGTATTAAAAAGTTGGCAGAAAAACTTTCTTATCCAAGAATTTGTGGAATTTGATCCAAACACCTGTGATGAATGGGTGGTCACAAGCTTTTAACAGACAGACAGACAGACAGACAGACTTCGAAAGCTGTGGCATAAATGCTTCCTGGTAGTATTCATTCAACCCATTTTCTGCCCTGGATGCAAATACATTAAAAAGGTCAGTAACTTCTACATTAATGTCTCAAATAGCCAAATAACGGGAGGGGGGGTCCTAGTGAACATGGCCATCTCACCTCTGTCTTGGTGAGTTCAAGTCCAGACTGGGCTAACATAGATAAGTGAGAAAGCTGAGTAGCTTCTTGTGGGTAGGTGGTTCTTTCCTGTGTTTTCCAGGGTTCTTCTTCCACCATTAACAGTACTGGACACCATGCATCTTGTGCTAAAAAATGGTGTTAACCCCTACAGCAACAACAACAACAACAACAATAAATATCTGGCATCACTCAAATGAGGGTAAGGTAAGTCAGGACTGTCAAACATCTTCAAAACCATGGGCCACACAGACCAAAAGGTGAAATTCCTATTAAGCTCTACTTATCAGACAACCAATGCAACTGTCTCAAATCATCATGACTTCTACAATAAAAACCTTTATTTTAAACTCAAACTCTCAAAGCAATCAAAAACTTGAATCTTCTATACACTGCCATTCACAAAAATGTTATGTAATTTCATTTGATACTTCCAATGGCACATTTAACACTTTATTAGTTTTATTAATTAAATGGGTGCTAAATGCCTTTCCAAAGAACACACCAAAGCAGATGAACAAAGCATTTTTTATATTCTAGTAACAACATTCTATCTTCTTTCAATATGCATAGTCAAAAAAGTTGACAATGAAGTCCATTTCTTGGTCTTTAGAAGGTCATCTCTGAACCAATACAATTTTCACAAGCCCACATCCATGCATCATAATCTGACAGAATTTAACTTGATGTTTAATTAAATTATGACATAGTATATTGCTAGTACTGATGAAAGTGAAACATTTTAATGAAAAGTAGACTTTCAATGAATATACTTTCCAACATTCTCAACAGAAAATACTTTTCATTAAAGAAACACTCATCAGTCCTGTATTAGTACTTGACTGATTGGGCTTATGATTTGAAAATCCACTCCAATGCCAGAAACTTGCACTTGCCATTCGATTTGTGTTGTGATTGTGTGTGTGTGTGTGTGTGTGTGTGTGTGTGTGTGTGTTCGCGATTTGGATTTTTGAAATAGCTTTAACAATTTTTCAGTCATATCTTAATGATATCTGCAGTGTGGCAGTTTATAACGATGTCTAGTACTGTGACATCATGCCACAATCATATAGCATGATGTTCCACCAAACCCGTGACCTCCCACATCATAGGTAGATGCTCCTCTGCCATTGGAATGGTCAATTCCAGTGGAGCATTTTAAACCTTTTGCATTACCAAAGCAATTTTGACTCCCATCAGGAGGTTCTCTGGCAAACCAATGCAGGGGGTCGGGTTGAGTGAAAGTGCCCAATATGAAGACCAAGGAACACCAGTGGCACAACAATGGAGCTCCAACAATGGAGCTTGTATCTACATTAATAATACCTATGAGAAAAACAGGCTAATAATGGCAATGACTTCCATCAGACACTGTAGTGGAATCTATGACATATCTGCCTTATAAACATGACCATGTTAGACTAAGGTGTCTTAAATTAAGGGACCACTGTACTTTCATGCAGACAATGAGGATCAGTCATTGTGCATAACTGAATCTGTACAAATATAAATGTAGTAAAAAAAAAGATCCCAAAAAGTTTTATCTTTGACCTTTGATCAGATAGTAAATTGACCTATATTTTCTATTTCATTTGGTTCTAGTTTGGGTTGGTATTTTATGACACAACAACACATAATTTAGTAGGTCCATCATTGATATCAATTACAAAACCTTCAAGATGGTCAACCATAAAAGGACAGTAAAAATAAAAGATCACATTTCTGCTGAATATTAAATCAAGCTCAAATCAGTCCTTCTCCTATTTTGGTGGTGACAAATTTATGACCTGGTCATGGGAGACATAGCTTTGGGTCCACTATTATGGGTCTATGGACAATACCTGGATGAGTCAATTATTACAGGTCTAAGGACAAGACCTGGATGGGTACACTATTGCAGGTCTAAGGACAATACCTGGATGGGTCCACTATTACTGGTCTAAGGACAAGATGGGTACCCTATTACAGGTACTGCTATTACCGGCTATTACACTCTACAGGTATAAGGACAATACCTGGAATGGTACACACCTGAATACTATTGGTGTCCTACTAATCTAGGCAAGGTAGACTGACCTTAAGATTTATAATTGGTAATAATGATGAGGTTATCAGAAGAACCAAGTAAGAACAGTTACAATCCTATTCTTACAGAACAGGAATCTTTAAGTAAACCAATCCCATTCAAAACTTTTGTACTCCATAGGACCACACTTTAGTGTCAGGTGTGGAAGTATTGTGGTACCCTACATTATGTAAAGCCTGAATTTCTGGTCTGACCAATAAATTTTAAAACCTAAAGATGACCTACTGGTAAGGTTAAATTTGAATTGCATCCACATACTTCAGTGTCTGGGATACTGTAACACCTCTCTGTCCATCCATCTGACTTTCCACAGCCATCAAAATATGATCAACTTATGGTAATTTTTTTTATTGAGCTTTGGACCCTATTTAATTTAGAGTTATTTACCCTGTTTGATTTAGAGTTATGGACTTTGTTTAGTTGAGTTATGTGCCCTATTTGCTTTGGGGTTATTTATCCTATTTGGCTGAGTTGATCCAGTTTGTGGTTTGTTTTAAAAGAGACATTTGATAGATAAAACTTCAGTTTGACCAATATTTTATACAACACAATCACAAGAGTCTATGCTTTTGTCAAGAATGCCAATTTTGGTTACATAGTCCTCTGGTAGTACATGTTAAAACCTGCTTATCAGCATATGCAAATCTATGTCTGCACCTTTTGCAGAAAGTAAATGCAAATACCTTGTTATTGATTGCCAATACTGAGATCACCACAACACTGACACTGACCTGCTGCAAATTATGTGACAGAAGATATGGGTTTACAAATTTTCAGCTGAACTTGATTTATAAGGAAGTATGTTATTACATGGTGTCAGCTTAATCTAAAATTTTCTTCTTGTTTCTTGATTCTCAATGATAATGTAATTAGCTCTTTGAATATTTATACAATACACTTTAGTCAGATCAACTTTATTCCAATAATGTTCTCTGAGAGATACAGATATTTTTGTCTTGTTCAAATCAAGCAGAGCACACTGGCTCCAACTCCATCTATCTCATTAAAAGCAAGATCTACTTTTAATAGATCTGATGACCCCTACTAAAAAGTCATTTCCAATTAAGTTATAGCTCTTGTAACTGAAAACATAATTTGGAACACATCTTTTCCAAACAATAACTCTCCTTCATATGAAATTCAATACTTAATCTGATAAGCTACAAAAATTAAATGAATAGGTAATTTCAAAGGTCACTGAATATGACCTTTTTAATGGTGCATATTGTATCTGCTATATATCTTGATTTTAATCTGATGGCCCCTCCCCTTTTTAATGATGCCCACCACAAAAGAGTCATCCCCTACCACTGATATATGGCCACCTCAACCTACACAACAATAGTACATGCTTGCTATTTTTATCCCTTTTTTTATCCCCACCCCCACCCCACCCCCTGGGAGGAATATTTTACCACTGCATAAATAGTGGTTTCAAAGTAGGAGGTGGAGTAGAACTAAAAGTATGTCTCTTATGCCTGTCTCCTGTATATCTCATATGCCCAGACTTTATCTAAATAGATATTGCTGATATAGATCTAGGGAAACAACCACCAAAACCCACATTGTATCACTGTGCTTTGTTTATAACTTGATGTTTTGTTTTTTAAATTTTGATCTCATTCTCTGAGAGAGTGTTGAAATTAAGAGTATGAATTCATCATGCTCACAATGTCAAAATGCTGTGCTGGTAATGTACAACTAAACTGATCTTGCAGCATTCTTTCACACTCTATTACTGTGTGTGTGTGTGTATGTGTGTTTAATACATGAATTGGCTTGCTCTTAGCAATTTCACAATTAATTTAATCTTCGTCAGTGCCACCAACATCATAAGGTTTTCATTACACTTTGTTTTCTTTTGGCCCTAGTTAGCTTTAAACTGCACAGTGATGAAAACTGAAGTGGCCAGAGTGAGCCAGGCTTCAGTTAATACCAATTAGACATAAGAAAATTGTGTACTAAAATTTGTCGTCCCAGTGTGCTCTTAATTTATCAGTATCCTTCTCACTTTTAAGTGAAAGAAAATCATTTTCATAACAATTTATCTACCCAATACAGCATTCCCTCATTATAAGGGCCCTTCATTAAAATACAGTTCCCATTATAATGCAAGTCATGGATCACAATTTCATTTTGTAATGGTAACATTACATGTGTCATGTACTACATAAAGATTCTTACTTTTTCTGTGAAAACAGAACCTTTTTTAAACAAAAACAACCTTTTCTTTCATGGAAAATTAGTATCCCTTATGAATGGAACCTTTGTAGTGTAAAATCACGAGGAAGTGTCAAATCACAAAAATATACAAACGAAATATTCCAGAACATTTAAATAATTTAACAGGCAAGGTTACTTGGACTCGTATCCCTTGCTGCACTCATTATTATCTCTCCCAAAGACAATACAGTAAATAGAAGGCACATTTTTTACCTCATTGTTAAACTTCAAGAAAAAAACATCAGGTTAATGACATACAGTATATGTGACTTATATTAGGGAAGCAAATGAATTCAAATATAGCTGATGTGTTCCAGCTAATAGAGCTAATATGTTGTGTGCTGTGTATTACACAAGACTGACATAGAAACTGTACCCAATTGATCCTATAGATCTGTCAAGGCTTGCAAATACAGTACAATGCATTAAACATTTATGACTATCATTATAATTTTCATTGCCCTTTCAAGTATAAGTAATGTACCTTTTATATTAACTTTCCTACATATTTGTGGCTACATGCAAACTGTAATCAATCTGATTTTTTTTGTTCAACTGTCATTAAGGCCACGTAAGCTTAAAATTGGCCATATATATATATATATATATATATATATATATATATATATATATATATATATATATATATATATATATATATATAATGCAACCTGAATCATGTTGTGTGTAGTCAACAATTGCTTATTCTTATCCAATTTCAATCAAACAAGGAATGCAGGTTTATATCATAAAAATCTCAAAGAATTTGATAATGATAAAAAATCAGGTGATCTTGCATCTGATTGGTTAACCCCATCACCACTTTGGAGGCCATACTTCTAACATGATTTTTTCAAACTTTGAATATATGCTTTGATCAATGTCTTCAGCAAGTCTCCTAAGGAGTAACATCCAGCCATACCAATAAGGAGAACATGCATGATTGGATGAGCTTGTTACAACTTCTAGAGGCAACATTTCTCCTCTGTCTTTGATGAGACCTCAGAATATTTGTAAGTATCAGTAACATTCTGGGTCTGTCCAATAACAAGTGAAACTGATGTATACTAATTAGGTAATCATGCATCTAATTGATTAGCTTATTATAGATTTCTAACCTGAGTTTAATTAAACTTAAGATATGGGCTGAAAAATAAAAGTGACTCAAAACTATTTCTTTGTCAGTAACCTTGACCTTCAATACTTTGAGCACCAATTCAACAAGCTTTTACCTTACTCAAAGTGTTAAGCATCACCAAAATTAGGTTTTGGCCTGTAATGAAGAAGTAATGTTATTGTGTGAAAACAATTTTTCTTCTTTCAACCAAAATGACCAAGACACTTGACCTTTTGATCTTAAAATCGATATGGTTATTCCTTACCCAAAAGTGCATGCCATCCACAAAGTTTGCAGATGGAGAATTCAATTCATTGTGCATAACAAAACTGGGAACAGACAGATGGACACAATGTGGTATAGTGGTCTAAGGCACTCACTTTGGGCTCAGCCATTGTGCATGTGAGAGAAAGCTTCAAAGTAGTTTTCTGTAGGTCATGTTCTTAAGGGTGTCACATATTTCTTCAGTTTCTTTAATGAAATATAGCTAATTGCTTTTGTCAACATTAGTGTTTTTCTTTCTTTCTAAATGCAACCAATGCTGACAATGGCATTCACCCAAAAAGAAATGCAAGTCAATGGAATTGAAACAAAGTCATCTTGTTTCTGTGAGAATTGGTTCCAGTAGGAGAAAGACAACAGTGTCAAAAGTGTCAATATGTGCCGCCAAGTGCACCAGATAAGGCTGAAAATTTGTCCTCTAATTACTGTCAGTTTATGGGGGAGGACTGTAAAACACTGGGTTTTTTTTCAAATTGAGCCTTCAACCCAAACAACATATATAACTGGCCATAGGACTATTCCAACCCCTGCATAATCCAGACTTTGACAAATTCATCAAGTACTTTACAAATTCTGTCAGGAATAGTTTATTGGGTAAAGTTTTAGTCAACCAACTCCATTTCAGAGCTTAAATTAGTATATTTTCCTCCATCTCATTTGAGGTTTTTATTCAATATTTAATTCTTTAAAGCTAGATACCTTATGTGTTTTTCACTCCAACTCACCACATACAAAACCATTTGGACAATTTTATCTTACTCCTTAAAATTGTTTTTTAAAAAACAAAAATTTATGTCTGAAAACACACAGAACAGATAAAACTCCAGACACATCATTAGTTCAAAATAGGTGAAATACACATGTCAAATTAATAAAAAAGAAAATCAATGGACAGAATCACAAAAAAACTTTTATTCCTTTTCAAATTAAAGATAGCTTTCTGTGCCTGGACAGACATGGTACTTTGCAACAAGAAACAAGTCCTCTCAATGTTAAAACCAAACCAAAATTGGTTAATCAGAATTATTTTCAATTTGACACCATCAAAATATTTTTTTTTATTACATACTGATTTAATCTTCCACAGTTAATCTGGTCTTCAATCCATATTTCTGTGCCACACATTCAGATGGGAACTAGTTTGGTGTTTCTTTTTCATGTCCACACATAAACATTTCAAGACAGTGAACCTAATTTGCATAAATACAAAGTTGCTTTCAATTTAATTCAAATACAAAGTTGCTTTCAATTTAATTCAAACTTCAAAGCTAAAAATATTTAAAAAGCATGAAAATGGGGTATATAATTAATTCAAACCACATGTATTTTATTCCGAGTTGCGAAAACACATTTCATATGGCTTATGAATATGGCCTCAACATGTCAATATGCCATCTCAACCTTGTTCTTTCTTCTCAAAATTTCCACAAAGTCATAGCAAAGACTTCTAAAAATGGTACTAGCATCTGCCTAACTTGGTGTTCTGCATTAAGAGGTAGGACTGGTCAGCTTGGTGTCAGGAAAATATGATTGGGAAGGACCATCATGCTACATGTCTGTGGCATGACACCCCAGTGCTAGACATCACTATAAACTACACCCCAGTGCTAGACATCACTATAAACTGTCACACTGCAGACATCATAGCTAGATGACTAAAAAATTGTTAAAGCGACATTACAAATCCAAATTACACACACATACAACAACAACAACTAAGAACAAAACAAATATGAAGTTTTGTGTATATACTGATTGATAATTTAACACCTTCTATAAATACCATCACCTTCATTTTCACTGCATTTTTCTGTTTGTATGTATTAATAATATATCCGAATATGTTGTAGTTCAGAATCAAAACTGACAACAATTACAATTATCAGTAAAACAAATCTCTTGCATATTTATTATTGCTGGTTGTTTCAAAAACAATAGCAATAGTCAATACAAAATTATGATCTATGGCCACATTAATAAAAACAATATTAATATCTAATATTAGAAAAAAGGCATGCTAGAAACAGCACCATAAAACAATATAATGTATTCTGATTATTAGATATTAGGACATTATGAAAATTGAACATACCTGGCACCATTTCTGAACTTAGGAATAGTTTCTGCTTGCGACTCTTGTTGCTAATGCACAACATATTTCAGAAAAACTAGTCTTATCCAAAATGGATTCTTGTTTCCTTTTGTTGGTATACACAGAACAAAAATTATTAGTGAAAATGCAAGAAAATCACAGACGCCTTTTTTTACCCCAAAAAAGAAATGAATAATTAATCAACTTCTATCCCAAACTGAATATGTAGGTAACATTCACCTTGTCTGGTCAGTGTTGTTTTTCTGAGATGTGCAGTATATCCCAGATTCCATAAACATTCTTGAACAAGATATCTTGATTTCCAGATATATCCAAGGATAGATTGTAGAATATCCTTGTAGGAAATATCAGTAAATTAAAATTACATATCCTTGAACTTTTGACTTTATGAAGAATCAATATTTACATTTATGCAAACATTTTTTTTTTTGGGGTTGTTTCCTTTTACATCTACTGCAATTGTGACTAGACTGTCATTACCCCAGTGTTGAAATGGTTATGACATTCCAATCTTTTGTTTAAATCAGCAATCAACCTAAACTTGACCTGTTAAAGTGGTTCCACTCCAAAAATTGTTCCTAAATAAACAATTCCTTGAATACATCTATAAGTATACTCCATTACCAAGTGTATTTTTGAGTCAGAAAATTCAATCTGAAGTACACTGATCTCTCATTTCAACAGGTAATTATATTACCATTCAAAATTTATCAGATGCAATTAGCAATTTGTGATTGTCTACCTTAATGAAAACTACACATGGCAGGTAATCACTGATCTGCCTGCATATACCTGTTGCAAAATGCAAAATGAAAGTCACCAAGTGAATTTAAACACCTGTTTAGAACAAGCCCCTACAGCAGTTTACCTGTCTCCCTCAGGTATATTAGACTTTGTCAGTGATTTTTAAATGAAGGCTCACCCACAATGATAGTTTATATGATGGTTTAGCTGAAATAATTGAAATTCTGCACACTCATTTTAAATTTGCTTACATAGAGAAATGCCACATCTGATAACAGGAAACCACCAACTTCACAAAACTTCCACTCATCCTGTATTTAGTCACAACCAATCAACTCTTTAAAATATTCAAACATGGTAGTATATATTACAATTAGACCCAAAATTAATGTAGACATGTCTCAGCAAATAGTTTTATACTATAATTCATATTGATGTGATTATGAATCCATGAATGTAAAGTTATTGCTTTACTTGGGTCAACTCTAAGGCAATGTCACCTCCATAATGTCTAAATGATCAGTTGGTGGAACAAATTTTGATAATCTTCTTGGAATACAATTTCCATAATCCTGCAAAGGAGATGAAAATTCACACCTCTAGAAACTGTACTGGGGGAAAAAAGTCTAGAGTACATAGGTGATCCATATCTATGTTAGTGTCATTTATCCTACCTCCTGGATCATACATACATATATATAGGAAGCTGTGGCAATACAGTGGCTAATAGTTAAAACCATTGATATCTACATACCAAGCTGGATTACTCCGCAATAGTGCCAAGAAACTGTGCTAAACACAATTGTTAACCCATATCAATAGGGCTTGAAATATATGTCATAGTAACCTAATTTTAACTGAAGGTGTGGTTTTGTGGGCTTATGGCAGGCAGTATATTTGGTGGAAGAAAATCCCAAAAAGAACCACTGACCCACAGGAAGCTATTGACTTGAGCTTCCCTCATAACCATATTGGCTGAGCCAAGACTTGAACAAAGGAGAGAGGGACAAGATGTCAGTGATTTGTAAAGGTGAGCATCTTTAGCCACCCAAAGCCAATCTTTAACTGAAAAGCAAAGCCATTTCCTCACAATGCTTTTATATACCAAATCACATGACTATGAAATACAACAGCAGATTACCCCAGTATGAAATATTAGTCACAGTGATTTAGTTTTACTGAACTGTGTAGTACTCTTTATGATACAAGAACATGTGCAGTCCCTGTACAATGAAGGCAATGGTTTATGAACAATAGCAATATCCAAAGTGTAATATCCTGATGGAATGTTGGAATGATGAATGGACTGACATCATTATGATTCATAGATTCAAGTTGACTGCAATATAAGCATGAAGATATTTTATCTTGAATGGATCTAACTCTCTGTAAGCTTCTACAACAACCTTGTGAGGAAAATGGGACATGTGAATGTAGTGCATAAAAGGACCTCTTCCCACCAAAAAATAGGAAATAGTAGGCTTCCATTCTGTGCATCTGAAATACA
The DNA here is from genome assembly GCA_016746295.1 of Potamilus streckersoni. Classification (NCBI taxonomy): domain Eukaryota; kingdom Metazoa; phylum Mollusca; class Bivalvia; order Unionida; family Unionidae; genus Potamilus; species Potamilus streckersoni. The sequence continues at coordinate 1,127,690 of JAEAOA010002087.1, forward strand.
ACTACATCAGAATAGTGGTTCTTGATGCTAATCATCAATTAGATGGATTCAATTTAAGTTTGCTGCTGCAGCCTTTAGGCATTAACTACAGTGACAATGTTACTTTTTTCTTGTTTTGTGACCTGATGTGATGTGATTTGAATTTTTAACATAGCTTTAACAATTTTTCAGTCATGTTGCTATGATGTCTGCAGTGTGGCAGTATTATATTTATGTCTAGCACTGGGGCATCATGCTGCAGACATGTAGCATGATGTCTCACCCAGTCACATTATCCTGACACTAGGTCAACCAGTCCTAACACTAACCTCTTAATGCTGAGTGTCAAGCAAGGAAGCTGTGAGTACCATTTCTGTAAGTCTTTGGTATGACTCGACTGGGGATTGAACCCACAACCTCCAGCATCCAAAGCAGACACTCTAACCACTAGGCCACTGGAGACAAGTGTCCTTAAAAAGTCAATTTCCAAACAAATACCTTCTGAAAAGGCAGCATAACTCTAGAAACTTGCAGGCATTATGTTTAAATCTTCAGATATAAATCAATCTACCTGAATTGCCAAGACGGAAGTTGCACATTAACAGGTTTTGTCAAATATTTCATACCTCTAGAAAAGCTGCATGTTTGCATATTTATGCAAAAATTGACTAATATTGCATCAATAAAGTTTAAAATGTGCTGAAATTGCACAAAACAATTTAATGTTAAACATTTTAGTCCAAACCTGTAAGAGCCCCTGTTCTATTATTTGATTACTGTAACTAGTCTGTCAAGACATATTTTGAATGTTTGCTATCTGTTTGAAATGAGAGCATTGGTACAGAAGAACACTCACTCCAACACAGCCATATAATCAAATGCACCTTGAACTAATCTTGGGTTTTATGCTTTTTTACACATTCTGAAGGACAAGATTTGCATTCTGATTAAGACTGTGTCTGGAACTGAAGGTTTTTTTTAAAGGTATTTACAAAAAACAAACACCAAAATATCAAAAATGTTACCATGTTAATTCCAAGCCAGAGAGTAGTAAAACCATTTCATTTATGATTCTTTTCCTTCATATCTAATTTTCCGCATTCTGAAACATTTTTTGACACAATTCAACTAACTCAAAAAACTGTTCAATATAAGCATCTGGGTTATGATGATAGATGTCTATAAAATTAAAAGTCAATACCTTCAAAGTGGCAAAAATATAATGGAGCATACAATACCCAATTAAGAATGGACATTTTGATTTGTTATAACTCAATGAAAATTAATTTGAGAAATTTTTATACCAAACATTGATCACAAAATATGTAGACCAAAGATGAGGGTTCCAATTAAAGTAGTTGACCATCAGAGACAGTGAGAAATTTTAGAGTTAAAATCTAAATGTAAAGAATATGCCAGGCATACTGACAAAACATTCCTTCAAGGTCAGACATATCTTTATGGCTTGATGTAAAATACAAACACTTCAGCTGCATTATGTGTGTATGTGTACATATATATCAAGATAGTACAGTATATGGAAACTATACAATATGCAGCCTGTTTTCTCAAAGATGGCTTTGCTTATATAATAAATCGGCTGAAATGAGTTAAGTGAAGGAGGAGGGGAGAAAGAGAAAGACAGTATGAACTTGTGCTTCTTTCTTAGATCATCTCTTATTTGGAATTGCTGCAGAATTACAACATACACATAAAGCTATTCATGTTAATGACAAAAGCCACTGGATGGTGGTCAGATTTTTGAGAATGAGATTATAGACAAAAATAGATGCCATATGGATGTGATCTCATTTTAAAGGTGGTCACAAAAAAAGCAGTATTACTCTATTTTGACAGTAATTTATACTTCCTTTTCCATCTCTATTTCAAACTAGTAATTTGTTATACCAGATGAATCTGGAATTTGAACAAACACAAACTAATAACTTGTAATTTGTCATATCAGTGATATGTCTACTTTAAAGTGAAATAGACACCTGAAATTCATACCTATCAATTTCAATTTTGTTCCCAGTTTCAACAGACACACTACCTGTCAGTGGTACCTGAGAGAAGACATTTCAGCACATTACTTAGAAAGGGGATTATCCTGAAAAGTCAAAATGAAATTTCCCTCACCTCCCCATTTCCCTGAATGAGCATTTTTTTTAGCCTTAGTATACTGGTTCCTCTTAACAAAGTATTTCAGCATAGTGCATTCACTGGTATAACATGGGCACAGTCATATAAACCATTTTTAAAATGAATGTCATCAACTTAAAAACTGCCTCAGAGGGAGCACCATCCTGAACAAAGCACCACTTTCATGTTTTGATTCCCTGGATAGCATTACATTAAGGAGGCACTAGAGTTGAGTGTTTTGAATTTTTAACATACTTTTAATACCTTATTGACTAGCTAAGTACTTTTCCCAAGGACATACTAAAGTAAACATCCATCTGGCATTGATGGGTATTAAACCAGTGTTTGTTGGAATATAAGTCTGAGAATTAATGCAACTCCCGTTGGTAGTCTTAGGGTCTTTCTTTAATATGGGAAGCAACATTAAGTTCTTCCAAACATGGTGTCTCACCAGAAACAACTGCAATCCCCTCTGTATGCGAAATACAAAACATACAACAAAAATGAAAATCTGAATCTTAATTCCTAATGAAAATGATGATAGTGATGGAATTTTCCACTTGACACAAATGTGTCATCATGGCTTTGCAGGTGAAACATAAATGATCTTGGGACAAAATGAAATTGAGATGATGACACATAGAAGTATCAAGCAGAGATGTACATTTACATGTATTGTTCAATGATCCATAATGTATTGATCCATAATGCAGGTAGCTTCTGGACTGTGTAATAGCTACATAACATACTTTTTACATTGCATGTGTTGGCAAAGAAAAACACAGGAATCAGCACTTGGTGGTGGGTATTGAATTAAAAATAATATTGCAATATAAATTATTTAACTAGATAGCACATTATTTCTTATGTTATAATGAAAAATCAACATAAAGTTTTTATATTGCTAGAATTAAGTTATTGCAAGCACAAAAGAAATGATCAAAAGATGTTTTGGGTTTAATAACATTTTTGAGATGGTGATAGGAGGAAAAACCTGGAAAAGCCCTAGAAAAACCACAGCACATGGAAAGCTACTGGCATTTAGTTTTCTCACATAACCACATTGGTTGAGCCAAAAACTTCAATCCACATACACAGAGGTAACATGGCAATGACTGGTAAAGATCACTTTACACTATATCCAGTTTGTACTTGCTCCTGATGCAATTAAAGTCTTCATTTAGTACTGCTGTAAAACTCTACACAAGCATCAATAGTTTCGTGTATTACAATCTTTTCATTATTTTTCCTACCTATGCTGCTCCTAAGTCTATAACACTAATGATATAACACTAATTAATTTCTCATATCACACACATGCTTGAAAAACTTGATGCAGTTGAACCTGTCTTGAAAGACAACCCATTCTGCTAATCTGCCAAAAAATAATGGTCTCTTACCACAGGAGGTTCTCAAGACAGGTTGTAACACTATATAACCAATAAATCTGTGCAAGGAGAACCTGGTCTCTCAAGACAGGTGGTCATTCTTAAGTGGTCTCTCAAGACAGGTCTTACTTGTAGGTCAACATCAAGGTCAGTCATGATTAATGTTGATAAAATGCTTACTCATTAAGATCCAAGTAACAGGATGGTTTACCAATATGGAATTTTTCATTATCTTTTGGTTGTATACAGAACAAGACCATATCAATCAAAACTGTGTCAAGTTGGAATACTTTACTAATGTTAGTTTCACAAAAATGACAGCATCATACAAGGACATTCTTTATAAGTTATGTAAATACTGGGTTATAGTGATATAATGTAATATGGCAGAAAGACACATTAATTCTTGACATATTTATTCTAAAATCAGTGATCATAAACCTGTCAAAGCAACATGAAGCCAGATTTATCTAGAACAGAGCACATGTCAAAATGTTTGTTGTGTCACAAGACTATACTCTGATATGTTTTCTCTGCTTTATGAAACTAGCCTTCTCCAGGATGTTGCAACAATGACAGGTTTCTGGTAGCTGTACTCTGAATAAAAATGACACAAATTCATTTTTTTTAAAAAAAAACATTACATGCCCCAGATAGTTTTCAATGACTCTGAAATAACTTTCTAAAGTTTTCAGTATTTATATCAATAAATTAAAAAAAATGTCAATATTATACATTTGTGAGAATAACAAGTAACTTCTTTTATTCCTCTAGTTCCTTCCTTTATCAGTTGTCCTCACAAAATCAAACTATTATCTTTCTCTAAGATCTTCAATTTTTCTTCTTTTTTTTTTTTTGTAAATAAATAACTGTACTAAATCCATCTGGGAGCCCCGAGGATCACTGCCATCTCACCTCTGTCTGATGAGTTCAAGTCCAGACTCAGTGAGAAAGCCTGCCAGTAGCATCTGGTGGGTGTGGGTCGGTGGTTCTTCCCAGGGTTTTCCAGGGTTCTTCATCCACCATTAATACTGGCTGCCATGTATAGGCTATCTTGTGCTGAAAAATGGTGTTAAACCCAACAACAACAACTAAATTGCATCCTTGCACATTTACTTTAAAAAAATATTTGTATATAAACACAACTGCACTTTACTGAATACTATATCTGTAAATATCCCAACTGCTCTATATTGGATACTACACTTGTACATAATACAACTGTACTTATTGAATACTGCACTTGTACATAATACAGCTACACTTGTACATAATACACTTTACTGAATACTATATCTGTAAATATCCCAACTGCTCTATATTGGATACTACACTTATACCTAATACAACTGCACTTATTGAATACTGCACTTGTACATAATACAGCTACACTTGTACATAATATACTTTACTGAATACATAATACAGCTGCACTTTATTGGCAACTAAATTTGTATATTTGTTTCAGATGCACTTTACTGAGTACTGCATATATAAAACAGCTGCACTTTATTGGATATCAGACTTGTACATAATACAATTGCACTTGAATTTGGATGCTGGTAACACTTGTACATAACACAACTATACTTTATTGGATATTACACCAATACATACCAGTAACTGAGCAGTTTATTGAATACTAATACATACCAGTAACTGAGCAGTTTATTGAATACTACACTTGAAACATAATTCTGTCACACTTCACTGGATACCTCTCTTGAATATAACACAGCTGCACTTTATTCAAGACTACCATTAATACTGAATACTACACTTTTAACATAATTTAGTCACACTTCACTGGACATGACCTGGAACATAATACGGCTGCATTACTTGACTTAATTTCTTCTGCCCAAGGTATGTGGCCAATGTTTTTAAAAGAATGAGAAACAAAGCCATGTAGCTTTTACCATTGTAACCAAGTACTGCTATGAATAATATTTACCATATTACATGCTTCCTGTCACTTCCATGAAATATTGGGACTCAGGTGCCAAAAGACATACTCAGCATAAATTTGATGCAAAAGTCTGGGTCTAGGTTATAAGAACAAAATTGCCAGCTCTTGGTCAAGTAAACTCTAGATTTCTAGAGTGACGACCCATTCTTTTTTTCTTACCCCCCCCCACTTCTGTTTATGTGGTAAAACTCCATATTTGTGGAGCATGGGGGTGATTGGCATATGCCTAAAATAAAAAATCAGGGCATTGATGATTTACTTGTGACTACTGGTCGGGAATGGAGAGATTGTTACACATTCCTTATCAGTGATAAACAATCAAATCATCGGAAGTAAACTTTCCAAACAAACTGAACCTCATACTGGCTTAAACACAAAAGGCTTTGACCATTTGATTAGAAATGCAAAAAGATTAATGTTTAATTAAGAATAGGCCCTATCAAATGACAAATTACAGTATCCATGACCAAGCTTAGAGGTAGATAGGTTTGCATATAACTCTGTAACAGCACTAATCCATATCTGTGTTATCACAACATGGTATCAGATCAGGGTCAATGCTTGATCTTGATGTCACCAGCAGAACTACAGCATAAACCCAGACCTAAATTAACATGTCATGGCAACAGATCAAGGTCAATGCTGTAGGCCTGATGTCACAAGTAGAATGAATATCATAAACTGATATTTGTAATAACATGTCATGGCAACAGGTCAAGGTCAATGCTGTAGGCCTGATGTCACAAGTAGAATGAATATCATAAACTGATATTTGTAATAACATGTCATGGCAACAGGTCAAGGTCAATGCTGTAGGCCTGATGTCAAAAGTAGAATGAATATCATAAACTGATATTTGTAATAACATGTCATGGCAACAGATCAAGGTCAATGCTGTAGGCCTGATGTCACAAGTAGAATGAATATCATAAACTGACATTTGTAATAACATGACCTTGCATCAGATCCCTCATTGCTGTTTGCTTGAAATCACAAGTAGAATAAAGAGTATCAACCCAGATCTACATAAACATGGCATGATAACAAATCAGAGTCAATGCTGTCTTCTTGGTATCACAAGTAGAATGAACAACATTTACCCAGATCTGCACAAACATGATATGGCATCAGATCAAGGTCTATGGAATTTGCTTGAAATCACATGAAGAATGAAGGGCATGAACCCAGAGCTGTGGTAACATGACATGGCAACTGATCAGGGTTAATGATGTCTGAAATCCCAAGCAGAATTAACTGCATTAATATATATCATTGTCAGTACTGTTAGATCTCAAGATGAATAAATTGAATGAACCCAGATTAGGGTCAATAATGCTTGGTATCACCAGAATAATTGACTATATGAACACAGCTCAGGGTTAATACTGTTTGATATTAAAAAGAATTAACTAGATGAACCCAGTGCAGTGTCAATACTGTTTGATATCACAATAAGAACGAACTGCATGAACCCAGCTCAGGGTCAATATTGTTTGGTATCATAAGAATAACTGACTACATGAAGGAAGCTCAGTGTCAATACCATTTGATATCACAAGAATAACTGACTACATGAACCCAGCTCAGTGTCAATACTGTTTGATATCACCAGAATAAATGACTACATGAACCCAGCTCAGTGTCAATACTGTTTGATATCAAAAAGAATTAACTAGATTAACCAAGAGCAGTGTCAATACTGTTTGATGTCACCAAAACAAATGACTACATGAACCCAGCTCAGTGTCAATACTGTTTGATATCACCAGAATAATTGACTACATGAACCCAGCTCAGGGTAAATACTGTTTGATATTACAAGAATAAATGACTATATGAACAAGGCATGGAGTTGATCACCATCAATAAATACTGTTTGATATTGAAATGAACAGCATGAATGAAAATCTGCAGTAATATGACATGTCCTCAAATTCAAGTCAATGCTATTTTTATATTACAATAAACTGCATGAATCCAGATCTGTCAATAGCTGTTTCCAGAAGAATGCACATTAAACATAAGTAAATACAGAACTCTCTCTTTATAATGTTAGAAGCAATTAACATGACCCTTATTGCAAGTGTGCTATGTTCCAGCATGGTGATATAACAACAGAATGAATAAAGATATGGTATTTCATGATTTCATTGAAATCAAGTCATAACTGGTTCTCTCAATAGCTTGGAGTCAATGTGAAATTAACTAAGAAGCAATGTTTGTCTTGACATAACAAGCTGAAACATTCTTAAATCTTTTGAAGCCAGTCTGTAAAAAGAAAAATTATTTCTAACTTCAGTTTACATTCTTTGTTAATTACTGCAGTTGAAGACTTTGTAAGCAACAAGGTTCAGAAAGCAGTTGTAAAGCATGTGTACAACTTGTACCAGCATGTGTACAACAGCCTATCTGGAGTCAACTGCTCCTGGCAGCTAATAAATGCAACAAGTGTATATGAACTTGCAAAACATGAAACTAGCATGCTATGTACATGTACTGACAATTCAATCAACTTCCTTAATCCACAACAGTCATAAACAATATTAATGTAAAACTTCAAATATGCAAGTTCAGCATAGAGATATTCTAAAAATAAAATCCATCATAAAAAAATGTTAAGAAAACACCTGTTCAGATCATAAATTCAAAGCAATGAAAACAAACAAAATAGTTCAGGGTTTTCCTCATTAAAAAACCTAAACTTAGTAAATATCAAGGCAGTTCTGAGATAAGGATACCTCATCTGGTACTCTGAAACAAGCCTACTCCTCATCTGATAACTACATGTCCCAATTAAGCTTCACATTTTCATTCCTACCAATGTTCCAATGTCCCAAAAGCTTCACATTTTCATTCCTATCAATGTTCCAATGTCCCAAAAGCTTCACATTTTCATTCCTACCAATGTTCCAATGTCCCAAAAGCTTCACATTTTCATTCCTATCAATGTTCCATTGTCCCAAAGCTTCACATTTTCATTCCTACCAATGTTCCAATGTCCCAAAAGCTTCACATTTTCATTGCTACCAATGTTCCAATGTCCCAAAAACTTCACATTTTCATTCCTACCAATGTTCCAATGTCCCAAAAGCTTCACATTTTCATTCCTACCAATGTTCCAAAAGCTTCACATTTTCATTCCTACCAATGTTCCAATGTCCCAAAAGCTTCACATTTTCATTCCTACCAATGTTCCAAATTAGCAGTAGTCCTCTTGTCTTAGGCTAGTAAATTTTCTGTCTGACCAGTCTTTTCATAATTTGAACAGACCAATGGCCAGTATTAGACAGCATTTATAGGAAGGACCATTGAAGAAACAGTAGGACTAGTAAATTTCTAGTGTACTAGTCTTTATGGAAACAAAGAAATTAATGCTGAATCCTGTGTTTGATTCAAAACTGACTTGTATATCATGGGTGGAAATGTCACAGTAAAACCTTTATGGTACTGCATGTCATGTTTGATATATTTCACTGGTTTAAGCCTTCCCTGCCCATGATCCCTATATGAAATGTACCTTGAAACTTCAAAAACCTCTGAATAGAAAAACAAAACTCAAACTAAGGTTGTGCATTTTGTTTTAGGGTTTCAACAATGAAGAATCTTGTTTTTTGTCTCAAAAACCCATATAAGATACCAATAATTTTTAACAAAGAACATTATATCTTTATCACTATAAATCTCTTTAGTCCTTTTTTCCTGCCATTACTCTAACATGGACAGCCTATAACAATCTCTTGTCCTAACTATCTGCCCACATAATGAAGGTTAGGACACACCATTGCCCAATTACTCATCAATTACTTACTTCAATTAATAAAAAGTTTTGTATTCCAGTGGTTTTAGATTATATCATGTGTTGATAGTAAGGTTTTGTCTTTAATGGATTTACACCACTATCCTTGCAAATGTCACAACTACCAGCAATAATCAGAGAACCATGTTTGCCCTGACCAGCAATCACAATCACATTTTAGATTTTGCTTCCAAGACTAGATTATCATTCAGGCATTCAATTATTGGGGAAGGATGCTTGACACATCTTTTACCTCAAGACAATTTGCTTTTTGTTAACTAATATAATGGATCGAATTATTTTTGGTCTACAAATCCGAGATTGTTTTTTCAAGTTCTCTAGGTTAAAAAGTCCCAGCTTCCATCCCTCATAAAATTATTGGTCCCTAAGACTGCATAATGTTTTCATGAAACTTATTATAGCATGAATTATTTTTCTTTTATTTTCATTTTCAATGCCAGAGCACTACATCGAATCAATTTTGACTTGATGCACGTTATCTGAAGCCATCTGCAGCTGCTTTGCACTGAATATTGCTTTTTGCATGCTTTGTTTACAGAAAGCTCACAAATGATTCAACATCTCTTGTATTTCCTGGTAAGAGATCTGTATCCTCCTTTAGCAAGTCAAAAGGGGGATAAACTGAATCCATCTGCTTCCTGTAGGGGGCTTTAAATGCCTTGATTTCCTTTCAACAAGTTCAAATTAATTATCTATAAAAGGGTTACTTACAGTGGCATAATTCCAACCAGAGATATATATCAACCATAATATGGTACAAAACAAGGCAAACAAACCTAGATTTCTATGACAGTTAACTCACAGTACAACAACTCATCACTTCTAAATAATTTCAACAGTGAATTAGGATGTTTCAACCTAAATTTACATTGTCTTTAGAAGAGAACTGGAAAAATGCCAGTGGCAGAATGAGAGGGGCTTGGGGTGGGTTGGTAGGCTCAGTCAAATCTTTTTGCCAATTACAGCAGTATACTTCTAAATACAAAATACAAAAACAAGAAAAGGCTGGATGGCCATTTGTAGCACACAAAAATTGCACTTCTCAAAATTGATCCCTTTAGAAAAAAATAATGGAACTGCAAGGTAATTACAAAACAGGGCAAGTTGCTGTGTTTATAAAAACAAAACAGGTTAACATCTGTGCTTGGGAATTAAAACTCTGGACAAGCTGAAAGATGTGCATGGCTATTAATGCACAGGACAATTAAGTGAGATGTGATAGGTAAGATAAAATTGTGGCTATTTGTCAAGAACTTTATCGAAAATATGAAAGAATACAAGTACAAAGAACACTGATGGCTTCAAAATTCTGTTAATATCATACATTAAACAAAATCTAAAGAAACTAACAAATTGAAAAATATTAATAATCATACTAAATTTTTGATCGTAAGTGAACACTAATATCTATAATGAAAATATTTAGTCTTTTCTTCCCCATATATCATAATATAGAACTGACTAATATATATATATATATATATATATATATATATATATATATATATATATATATATATATAAAGAGTTACTTTCTATCACCATGAAAATGAAAATTCTATTTTAACCCCAAAATTATCAATACCAGAACAGTTGAACTTTATGAATTATTGTAAATCTCAAGACAATATCTATTCCAATTACAAAGGACCTCTCACATAAAACATACAATAATTCAAAATATGTTGATTAAAAAACCTTTATACAATTATTCTGAACCATCGTTACTCATGCAATGAAATGCTAATCATACATTAAGTTTAGTTTCAAACTTCTATCTGAAACATATCATTACTTTATAAAATAAAAATTTATTTTTACCTTCAAGGAGATAATATCCTCTTCTTTAATGTAATTATTTCTGATGGTAAATCCCTGAAATTAAAAAAATATATTAAGTTTAATCATAAATTTTATTACACATAAAAGATTACATATAAAAGAACATTTCAAAGTCAAATAACAGGTGCAAAAGATGAGCCATTATTATCATCATGATGGATAAAGTTCTGTGAAATCTATGGGATTCTCTTAAGAGTACTCAGGATATATCAGCCCAACCTATTTTTTAAATTAGGGTACAGTTTGCACCTTAATTATTACGAGTACATACTAATTGAAATGTTATTTGATGCATGATACATGCATTTTATTGGGTATTTTTTGGTTTTTACACTAATCAACTAGAACAAGATGCTGAATGAGAACAAGGTAAAAAGATACAGTGATCTCTCTTTATGCCTTTGTTAATGGGAGTCATAACAGTTAACTGCATGTTATTATGGCTTACAACTTGAAAATATATACCAAAGGATGAAAAGATTCAGAAATTGATTTGTCTTGCAGAATCTTCTCTAAACCTCTTCACACAAATGCTGCCTAGCAACAACAGAAACTTTGCTAGCCATAAGACTTTCAAATTATGAAAAACTACTAAACCAACAAAACATATTTACTAACCTAATGCTAGCAGTCTACAGCTTAATCTGTAGCTCAGTTATTAGTGAGGGAACTTTATATTGACAATATGACTCTCATTATAGTGCATACAGTTTTTAAAATAGTGATTCTAAAGAAGTGAAATCTTGTTATAAATGGTCACCCCACCCCACCCCACCCCCGGCCAGAAACAAGAATTAAATGAAGCAGATTAGGCAACAAATATAAAACAAGCTTTAACAATTTTACAAAATCCATAATTACACTCACTTTATATTGAGGGGCTGCATAGTGAAAGCTCACTGTAGTTCCTTTAACGAGTTAATCTGTTTAAGGAACACTTGATTTTAGCATTGTATTTATTACACACATACTTCTGTGCTTCATTTTGCCAACAACTCTGTGTGTGTGTGTGTGTGTGTGTGTGTGTGTGTGTGTGTGTGTGTGTGTGTGTGTGTGTGTTATAACCATTACCCTTATATGCATCTACTATGACATAAGTGTTCACTCTTTATAATGATGTTCAATGAAATCAATAAAGCAACATGCATTACAAGTAAGGGAACCTTATACTGAAGGATGTTCTAATAAGACTTCAAATAATACAGCAGTCTGTTAGGAGCAATCAGTAGAACAAACAACACAGGCTCTGGTACGAGGGTACAACAAGCAATTACAGATTAGGGTGTATGTTTGCAGCAGGATTTAGCTTATAAGCCGTATATACCTAATTGATTCTTAAAAATAAAACATAAATGAAATACACTAAGTAACAATAATAAAATAAAATTTGACAAACTTAAATGTTTTTCATGATCATACAAATGTTATAAGACATTAAGGCTGCAGTACAATATGGGGCCTTATTGTAAGGGAATACTGAATAGGTCACAATTTTTTTTGCCCAGTTTCTAACCAACAAAAACCTTGTAGTAGAAACAATTTACACAGAAGCAAACACAAATTTTGACAGGACAATAAAACCTTGCTATCAAGGACACTCAAGGTACATAAATGAGTCCTCTTTTGACAGGTGTTCAGAAACAGAAATGAATCATTCACAGAGGTGTTCTCCATATAAAGGAATTTGTCCATAGCACTCAGAATTGTTCCTATACATTATTCATGTATTTCATTACTATAAATTATTCCATGAATTTGTACACCAACACTTATTGATCTAAAGATATTGTCAGGGAACTTAAAGTCTGAAATTAGGTTTAAGTAAACACAACAGGTGCCAAAATGAATTTATCTGTCTGATGAGTCACACTTGTAAAAAGTAAAAATAATTAAATTTTATACTAGACAAAAAAAAGTACTCTTTGTCCATATCCTGATAGGTGTCTGTAACATATAAATAACAAATAAGGGATCTTACTAGGAAACCTGAAAGTTCTCTTTAAGGAAAAGGTGTATCCATATAGACAGATGTCCCTATATGCAACCTTGCTGTATATTCCTGAAAGTTCCCTTTAGGAAAAGATGTCATTTATACATGTCTGCCTCAATAACTCATTGATGGGGTCCATAAATATCAACCATGTTGTCTAAGGAAAGGTAATATAGTAGCTTAATTCAAATCCATTGTTCAGATCAATCGGATACAAAGTACTCATAAATTAATATAACAATGAATCAGGAGTTGCTTTCCTCTTCAATGCAATGTTTACCCATCATAATCAAACACTAACAAAACTAAAGCTTCAAAGCTAAAATCACATAGCCAAACCATCAACATAATTTTACTGGTCAGTCAGTTCACCAAGATAGCAATTTTAAATATCATTATACACTTTTTGTTCACAGCACAAGGCAATGACTAAGTACAAAACTATATAATTTGTGCTATAAATCTTTTTTCATTTACAAAATCCAGGAACATTACATTTGCATCCACAACAAAAGCAACAAAACAAATGAGAACACACAAAAATCTAACTTAGCCACTGTGTTATCTTATTAAATACTCAATGAACCACTTGTTGACACTGACCAACTCTTTAAACTTTAGAACGAATATGGGCATATAATTTTATCTCTTACACAGAATCCAAATTAAAAAAAAAAATTAAAACAATAATTTCACATAGGATAACTTCTTTAATTGGCATTTATTTCCTACGGTGTTGTCCCAGAAGGTACTCAACCTTTTCATTGATCAATAATTTGCTGTATTATGGTACTTACTGGGAAAATATTTTATTGAAAAACAACTTACAAAATGTGTTATCTTATTAAAATCTGTAAGTATCCATCAAGATGACTTTTGTACACACTTGCCACCACATTCAATGATAAAACAAGTAATATATTTTCAGATTTTGATTGCCAATTTTTATCAGTTTTTTTAATACAGGGCAAACACTAATCTATTTTTGGCCTTTTGTAGATAAGAGATATACTCCTGCCTCCACATTATAGGCAGGTTCACATGCTATCAGGGCAGGCTAATAAATGAGGCATCAGCCTATAGCTGAGTCCTTGATATCAAATTTTTACTTGCCCAATGTATATTACAGTAGATTCAGAATACATTTTTTGCTATTACAAATCTGAAGAATTTACATATTCCACACATTAAAATTTATCTCTAAAGTTTAAAATTCTATTCTCAAAATAGCATTTGATGATATTCATTCAGCTTTATTATTTTTATAAAATTTTACAACTTATTCTAATTTTGACAAAACTAAAGTCTTAACAGAAATTTTTTCATATATGGAGATCAAGATACCTTCCACAGTTAAAAACTCCACTACATACTGCAGGTGTGCATGATACCTTAACAATGACTTGAAATGTTATGTGTGATTTTTTTATGTTAACACCCTACACATGTATATGTATATGTAACAATAGAACTTTTTCATGCTAATAAGCTCTCAATTTAACTTCAGATATGACCATTATCTGACTTTCAACATTGTCAATAGCAAAACAAACCCTATGAATGTCATGGTATGAGTCTAATATCTTGAAAAGATTTTGCTTAGTAATTAGCTTAAAATCTCATCTAATTCAAACAACTGGTCAAAGTATTTGAAAATCTTTAGTCACTTGGGCTTGAAAGAAAAGCACAAAAATTACCAGCTACTTTAATGTGGTGATTAAGCAATTTCACAGAATTTTTACACAGATTTCCCTGTCTAGCAATTTTGTAAGGGGAATTTTTAATTATTTAAGGTAGGTATGTACTAATAATAACATGATGGCCTGAATAGGTTTATTCCCTTGTACACTGTTGTCAACCATCACCCCAAGGATTTTGTCACAACTAACTACACCACTTGATAACTCTAACCCTCTAACTCACAGACATCAGGGGTCCAAAAACATCGATGGGTTATAAGCAAGGGCTGAGTTATCAAGGGACCTATAACAAACAAAAAAAGTAACAAAGGGATCGACATATAGGCAAAAGGGGGTGGGGGTGGCTTGACATGTTACAGAATTGAATACTAAATTAATAATTGTGCTATGATTAACAGTGAATAAATATCTCTTCATATCGGTGTAATTTGTTTAGTTTTTTCCTCACAGAGTAACATTAATTTCAGGATGACTTGCAGTATCTTGATCATCAAAACATTATTCCACGTGGTTTCCATTCGCTTAGCACATGTACAACTCATGTTGAGTACTATGTCACAAATTTTGTCTAGTTTTATTGTTTTATCCAAAGTAGATTTTTTTAAATACAAAAAATCAACACATTTCGAAAAAAACAATGTCGATCGAACAAGGTTTAGTTTTTATATTGCGGTAAAAGTAAAATGGAAGAAAAAAAATAAATTCATAAGGGTTAAGCATTACCAACACAAATTGGATGAGTCTAAAAATTTAAAACTATATAAATTAAAACGCGATAATACTTGCAGTTTGTGACACATTGCAGTATGAACCGCGCGTACACAGCAACATCTAATTTGTTATCGCTTGCAGTCTCTGCGTGTTTTCATTTCATCCCTTCATTTGAATCAGCATCATGTGAGTAATTTCTAAATTTCGGCTCATCCTTAAGCCAACCTCTAAATGTCGACTCGGCAATTTTTAGTTTTTTAGTTCGTTGCAAATTTTTCATCTCGCTTGGTCATTATGAACACAATCTATGATGCACAGCTTTTCAGTCACTAACTACGCCTTTCCTTTTGGATAAATCATTTGCTCTCCATGGTCACATTTACAAATGATTAGGATACATTACTAATATTATATACTTGAATGATGTTAATATATAAAATGTGAAAACATTTTTGATTGGTCAAGTAAAATGAAATTTGATAATGGCATTGAATATGCTCCTATATGGGTATGCTTTTGAACTTTATTTTACTTGATTGATTTGATACAAAAGACATATTCAAAGTGATAAAACAACACAGGTCTCTTTCAATTGATTCTTTTATTGCAACAAACACTTCCCCCAAGTTGTTGATGAAACAAAGCAGGCATGTAATTATGTTCTCACAGACTACTCAAGGGTTTTGATGGATGTAACCATGGTAGACTTACTCTTTTCATGTTTTCATATAAGAGAATATGTATGTTTCGATTATAGTGTTGAGATTATAGTGTTGAGATGAGAAATTATAACACCAATTTCACCTAGCAAGACATTTAAATGGTGTTTATTTCATTCTCTTTTGCCACATGTTAGCATTTACCAGAATTTTTCCTTGAGCCCATCTGTTTATTTAGCATGTATTGACAACTATTTCTCTATTTAAAAAAAACTAACATAATATGTGATATCTTATTAGAAATTGCAAATTTCACAATATGGATTCTATCTTTACGGGCAATAATCACCATTTTCGATGATAAAAATAAGCTATATATCAAGGTTTATTTTACCAATTTACCATTTCTTATCACAACTTTTTTCACGTTCAACAAATTTTAAAATATATTTTCTTTGAAAAAAATCGAGCCATGCCGGACAGAGGTTATAAGTGGGTTTGCGAGTTACCGGGAGTGGTGTAATAAGAATGGCATCTAGAGCACTATTTTAAGTTTCAAACCAAATGCGTGATAATGAACTTTCATTAAACAAAGAAGCTGCAGTTGTTTATTGTCATTATCAGCACACAGTGGCAAATGTTTGGTAGAACAACTATATCATGTGCATCATAAAGAACTGCACAGAACAGCAAAACATTTCCAGGGAATACCAAAACCTACATGTCCACCCTGTGCAAGTATAGTTACTAAAATGCATCTCTGTTGGTGTTTGGTTATGGTACTGTATCTAAAGTTCTGTGAGGGCATCTATTTTATATTTAGGCTCATCTGCAGTTTTGTACTTGGCACCAAAGAAAATATGTGTGTGTGATTTGATTTTTAACATAACTTTTACAATTGTTCAGTCATATCACAGTAACAATGTATGCAGTGTGGCAGTTTATAGTGCTGTCTAGCATTGAGTATCATGCTGCATACATTTAGCATCATGTCCCACCCAGACAAATTATAAAAACACCAGACCAACCAGTACTAACACTTTTAACCTCTTAATGCTGAGAGCAATGAGAGTTGTACCATTTTTAAAAGTCTTTGGCATGATTCAGCCAGGGTTTGAACCTGCAACCTTCCACATCATATGCATCATGCTCTAACCATTTAGGACAAAGAGAGTATATAAATTTGCTACTAGAAATGCGCACATCTGATAATTACTTGAAAATGAAGATCTGCAGATAGTATTGAAAAACAGGTGATTTTATTATTTTTCTAAACATAGTATAGAAACAATAAAATGTTTAAATATTGATGAAAGATTAAAAGTCTAATGGTATAATGTGTCTCAAGTGAATCTTCTAGAAAAGAGGGAATCAAAAAGATGTGTAATTAGTATTTTGATTAAAATTATGTTATGGCAATGATATCCAATTAATGGGATTCTTCAATCTCCTTATCAACCAAGTTCTGGTCTACATGACTTCACCTAATCCTTTTGCACCCACTTGGCATCTGTCTGACAATTCACACACAACATAACTGATGTTCTCTTTGTAGAAACTGATAAAAATAAAAGGAGTCTGACATAAAATACTTGAGACTCAGGGTCTTGGCTATTGAAATTTTCAAATGAGTAAAATTTAAACTAGGCATATTTTTATACCAATTTCCACATCCCAGAAAACACAGAGTCAATACTGTCAGTCTGATTAAAGTCAGATCAGAATTATGGCTTCCAGAGTGTTAACAAGTTCAACCAATCAGATGCAAGGTCACCTCATTAGTATCCAAAATCCTGACAATACAAGCATAAAATCCATGTTTAAAATTGAACATAAATATAGCTTCCAGAGTGGTAACAAGCTCAGCCAATCAGATGCATGATCAACTCATTAATATACATTAAACTCACTATCAGGCCATTCAAGATTCTGATCATTTAATCTCATGTTTCAAGGTAGGGTCAAAGTTAAACCAAACATATGGCTTCAAGGTGGCAACAAAGCTCAGCCAGTCAGATGCCAGATCAGCTCATTAATTCATGTACAAAGGTATCTTGCTCATTATCAAACTTATAGAGGACTTTTATGACATAAGCATATGTCAAGTTTGCTAAACATCAGATCAAAAACACAGGCTCCTGACAGGCAACAAGCTCAGCTAATCAGCTGCATGATTACCTCTTTGAATCTTGCTCATTGTAGAACTCCTACGAGATTTCAATGATGTAATACAGTAGAACCTGTCTTGAAAGACCACCCCTTCTGCCAAGAAAAAATGGTCTCTCAAGACAGGTGGTCTCTCATAACAGTTGTAAAACTATATAATCAATAAATCTGTGCATGGAGATTCTGGTCTCTCAAAACGGGTGGTCTCTCATTGCAGTGTCTCTTAAGACAGGTTTTACTGTATTCAAAGTTTGACAAACTGGATTATAAATTTGGTCTCTAGACTGGTAACATGGTCAGCCAATCAGGTGCAAGACTGCCTCTTTGGATCTTACTCATTATAGAACTCACACAAAATTTCGACCATGTAATATGAAAAGTTTGATAAACAGGTTTATGATAAACACATTTATAAATAAGGTCTCCAGACTGGTAACATGGTCAGCCAATCAGATGCAAGATCACATCAAATTTTGATGAATTCAGCCAATGATGTGAAATGTATCACAAACTTTACAGTAAAACCTGTCTTGAAAGGCCACTGATATGAGACCACTTGTCTTGAAAGACCATATTCTCAATGCCAGGATTTACTGATTATATAGTGGTATGACCTATTATGAGAGAACACCTGTCTTGAGACTTTACTTTTTGGCAGAGGGATGGTCTTTCAAGAGAGGTTCTACTGTACAATGGAATTTCAATTCTGATCATGTTAACACTGCCACCTGAAAAGCAATACTTTTATAGACAGACTTCACTGGACTGGATACTGAAAACAAGATATAGGTTCCATGCCAGACTCCAATCATTATCAACTTTTATTTTAGGAAGGCTATAAATATACAAATAAATTTACAAATTTATCTTTGAGAACCAACATTCCAACAGAGAAACTTTATATGATTGAGTTGGGCATAAAATCAGAATAAAGATAAAGACACTTAGTTCAGAAATGAAACACCATCATGTGATGCCTGGAAGTTATTTTTAAAGGTATTTGAAATTAAAGTGGGGAGTGAGGTTACTACTTCTATAGTTTGCCCAAATATTTGCATTAAAGTTGAACTTATCACCAGTAATTTCAAGAAGCACATTCTACTACCATGGTAACTTGTAATTCATCAGCCTCAAGCTTTAACTGTTCATTACAAGGAAACAAATGAATAATCTTTAGGTTGTTTTAGAATAAACCCACAAATTATCTGTATTAAATATAACCCAATGATATGTTATCCAAACCCAAATTATCCACATTAAATATGACCCATTCATAGGTATTTTAAACCCAAATTGTTTGAATTAAATATGATCCATTGATATGTAATCTAAACCCAAATTGTCTGTAGAAAATATGACCCACTGATATGTAATCTAAACCTGAATTGTCCATCTGAAATATATAACCCACTGATATGCAATCTAAACCCAATTTGCCTATAGGAAATATGATCCACTGATATGTAATCCAAGCTCAAAATTGTCTGCATGAAATATGACCCAATGATATGTAACTTAAATCAAAGTTGTCTGTATGAAATATGACCCAATAATATGTAATCTAAACCCATATTGTCTGTAGGAACTATACCCTACTAATAGGTAATCTAAACCCAAACTGTCTCTATTAAATATGACCCACTGATATGTAGTCTAAACCCAAACTGCCCATAGGAAATTATGACCCAATGATAGTCTAAACCAGAATTGCCTATAGGATATATACCCCACTGCTATATAAACTGCTATATAAAGTTGTCTGTATGAAAAATGACCCAGTGATAATTAATTTCACCAGATATCTTTAGTATTCATAAACTTTGCCCACTGAAAAGCTGCTACAATTTGCCTGAAAATCATATCATACTTGAATTTTTCAATCATCTATAAAGTTTCATTTGAAAAAGACTAAACTTACATGCAAAGTACTTTTGGTGTGGTGTATACCTTAATTGTGTATGGTGCAAAGATTCCTTAGTGGTGTGTTATATTCCTTACTTGACATCATATATACCTTACCTAGTTGGTGTCATGTATATATACTGTATTACTTGGTGTGGTGTATACCTTACTTAGTGGTATGTTACAATCCTTTCTTGATGTCATATATACCTAACCTAGTGATGTCATGTATATATTACTTAATGTGGTGTATACCTTACTTGATAGGGTGGTTTGATGTATACCTTACTTGGGTGTGTTACATAACTTAGTAGTCTTATATTCTTTACTTGATGTCACATATACTTCTCTTAACTGCATGATGTGTACCTTACTTGGTGTGGTATATACCTTACTTAATGGTGTGGTACATACCTTACTTAATGGTGTGGTATATACCTTACTTGGTGTGGTTTATACCTTACTTAGTGGTGTGGCATGTACCTTACTTGTAGTTAATATACCTTATTTAGTGGTGTGGTATATACATTATTTGGTGTGGCACATACCTTACTTAGTGGTGTGTATCTACCATGCTGGTGTGATATGTATTTTACATATATTCTTAATTGTGTTATGTATACCTTACTTTTCGGAGTGGTGTATTCTTTCATTGGTGTAACCTTACTTTGTGTGGTGAATACCTTAGTGGTATATTGTATACCTCACTTGGTGTGTTTTATACCTTAGTGGTGTGACATATACCCTTCTTTGTTTTGTGTATACATTACTTGGTGTGATGTATAACTTAGTGGTGTGTTACATTCCTTGGTGCAATGTATACCTTACATGGTTTTTTGTCTACCTTACTTGGTGTGGTGTATACCTTAGTGGTTAGATATATATTTTACTTAATGTAGTGTATACCTTACTTACTGGTGTGATGTATACATCCCTTTTTATTGTGATGTATACCTTACTTAGTAGTGTGTTATATACCTTAGTGGTTTGATATTTATTTCACTTAATGTGGTGTATACCTCACTTAGTGGTGTGATGTATACCTCAGTTGATGGTGTATACCCTACTTAATTTGGTGTGATGAATACCTTACTTGGTTTGGTGTGGTGTACATCTTACTTGGTTTGGTGTATACATTACTTTGTGGCTGGACTGGCACAGGCAATATATTGCCCTGTGTAAAACAGTTATTTGGTGCACAGACCCTACCCTCCTGATCTGTATCCAAACTTTGGAAACATGTAAAGAAGTTACACAACCATGCCTAGAACTGCTCCTGATACTGATACTGATATTTCTATGACCCAAACTACTAAAAGCTTACATTCAATTATGTTTGTCCATTTCAAGTACTTTGCTGACTTTGACCCTATTAGAAAATGGCAGAGAATATTTCATAAAAATGAGATGGAAATTTAGTATGACATTTAATTAGAAAGAAACTTCACAAGTTTTTTCCATGATGATAGCAGTTCTGGCATATCTATAAGCGAAGAAATTAATTATATGGAATCTGATGAATCAACCAATCAACCTCTAAACAATGAAAGCATGGAGGTTCATTTTACAAGACAAAACCAACTGTCGGTCAAGGTGAATTTGGCAGTCACAAAAATGCTGATAAATGTACTGTGTAACCAGTCTGAAGACTGCTGTTCTGCAAGGTTACTACCAACAGTATTCAGATGTTCTCAATTTTGAGAGCACTTTTGTCAAATCTGGAGACTCATTCAATGTCCACTCATTTTATTTGCAAATAATGGCTTTTTAATTTTGTCCACAAAGTGTTATAGTGACAAAATAGTTTTATTGGCAAATCATTCCCAAAGAAAAATATCCTTTTTTTTTTAATCTCCTGAAATGGCTTTTCTGGTGGCACCACCTTGATTTATAGGGATTAACTAAGCCCAGTGCACCATTTCACTTCTAGTGTTATCATTTTGTGGTGGTAACTGAGTGCAAGTGTCTTTGGAGGTTGTACAACTCCCAGTTGTGGCTGGGTGGCAGGTCTTCATCTCCACAGAAGCATTTGTAACCATGGCAACCTACAGGCTGGCATCCATTATATTAGTGCTAATGGATAGATGAAAGGTTTTATGGCCTGTAATATTTTGGCAACATAGTGGGAAGCATAGGTTATCAACAACCCTTCATTCAAGGTAAACTAATGACTGATACTTCTTACTACAGAAGCCATTAACAATCAGAGGTGGTGTTCATAAGGCAACTTTAAAAATCTGTACATAAACATAAAATCTAACCACCATACAAATAAGAAGACTAGCCTGGAATCTTCTATATGATGCTGAAAATCTTGACTGATTTGAAATACAAATGTTTCCACATGTATCTGAATGTCTCAGGTGAAAAATGTACATGGACAAATAAATTTCTCACTGTGAAATTGCAAACTTGGTGAAAACTATATAGTCTTTTATAAAACAAAACCTATCTTAAAATACCATCCCTTCTGCCAAAATATTATAGTCTCTCGTAATCAATAAATGTGTGCTTTGAGAATATGGTCTCTCAAGGTTTTAAATAGCAGTTGTCCTTCAATACTGATTATACTGTAACCTTAGAAATCCCTCCCATGGGTTTGTGGATGTTTATGTAGAATAGATATGAGGAGGACTCCTGTATGTTGTAAGAAACTGGCCACCATTTGAGGTAACCTGTAAGCTCATGATGATGTTCCAGCCAAGCTAGAAGAATGTTCTTTTCTTTTAAAAAAAAGAGTGCAGTTTACAAAGAACAATTATGATGTAATTTTAGGATTTTACCCTTTTTTGCCTTATCTTCATTTTGAATGTTTTCTTGATGTGTTTTTGCAAAATCTTTAACTTGCTTTTTTGTTATATGAAGATAAGTTGATATATGAATAGTCAAAAGCAAATAAGACAAGGTTGAAGAAATGTCAGAACTTATATATATATATATATATATATTGACAGTAAAACCTGCATATAGTGGTCAACATGGGGATTGGACAAATGTGGCCTTCATACAGAGTCATTACCTAAAACAACCATAAGGTAGGTATAGAATCAAAAGAAAAGAAAGGTAGAATTATGTTAAACAGAATATAAAAAACAACAGGTTCTTCCTAAAGTTTTGCAAGGTTCTTCCTCCACCAAATATACTGGCCACAAAGTATAGCCTATCATAGACTGAAAAATGGCATTAAACTCCACAAAATCTTAGTTTTACAATAAATCCTGTGTGTATTAGCACTTAACTGCACTTATGCACAAGACCATCAGCTTTTTGCCAACCTTAATAAAAGATCTAAAAATATAAAAACAAAAAACTGCACAAAACCTTTAGGATGATAAACCCTTCACAAAAAAGTAAATAGGAATTACCACATCATAAAAGATAAAAGGTAAAGACTGAGAAATGGGGAGTGCAGAATACAGACTATACATTTGCATTTTTTTTATTATTAAACCAATATAAAATAAAAAAAGTCATACCTACCAGAACCCAACATGCCATATAAACAAACACCTTTTCTCTAACCTCCTCATTGTCATGTTTATAAAAACCAGATTTTCAGTAATGTTATGAAGAACATTTAAGTGAGAGAACCCATTCTTCATACCCCAATGTATACCAGTAACCTGTAGTTAGTATAAACAACCATTCTTTATGCTCCTGAAAAACTACCACCACTGGGCAGTTTACACACTGGTACTCCCAGAAGAGATTAAAAGGTTAAGGTAGTCAGAGATAAACAACAAATGGCTTACTATAAAGATATTTGTGTTAAGAATATTTTGTGCACTGCTATGGTAGAGCCCATTAAGGCTAATTTAGGAATGTAAAATATACTAAGTGAACAGCAAATTCAAGTTCCGTAAATCAAAGAGATGCATGCAAAATACAAATTTATTACAATTTGAAGCCTTGAATAAGAAATGTTTACGCCATAATTATTAAAGATAAATGATTAATTTAAGACCACCAGCAAAATTTCTTTCAGTCAAATTTTATTTCATATATACAGCATGCAAAACAGGAATATGTCAGCAGGCATACTGTCAGGCAGACGTGATCCAGAAAAGGATGAGGTATTTATGAGAGTGAACAAATCCTAGCAAAACTTAAAATTGCAGGATGACAGAGACTGCCTCTGTGGGCAGCAATTTATAATTTTTATATACTGCAAACATTATGTCAACACTAGCCATTCTGAAATAATGTATATACAACATTCATTGAAATAACAACACCACCATCTGCATCTGTGTAGATGCAGAAAACATTTTCGGTGCTCAGAAAATTTCAACAAGACATCTGAGAAAGATTAAAAAAACACTAAAACACTACCATATAGTCTCTAACTAGTGCAAACATGACCAGTAGCAACAGTAAAATCACCTTCAAGCCCTCTAATTAACCAGACAATTGGAGTCAATCCACTACAACTTAATAATGTATTCCACATTACAACAGCATTAAGAGGTTAGTGTTAGGACTGGTCTGCCTGGTGTCAGGATAATGTGACTGGGTGGGACATATGCTACATGTCTGCAGCATGATGCCCCAGTGTTAACATCTCTATAAACTGTCACAATTCAGACATTTTAGTGATATGACTGAAAAATTGTTAAAGCTAAGTTAAAAATTATAAACACCAACACCAATCCTCCTTTATTAAGAAAGTTTGAACAACACTCTCATGACTCACTAATGATTATCTTGATAAACACATCTACATGGTCATGGTCAATCAGGTCTTTGCCCAAATTATTCATGTGAATCTGCTCTTGCTAGTAGCATTGAAAAACTGCTCAAAGCATTAGATAATTCAGGCATGTGCAACTATGGCCCACTGGACAGATCTGGTCTCCTGGTTGTATCTGATATCTTACTTCAGAGGGTGGATATCAAATTGCTTATCTGGTCCGCACCCTGGAAGAAGCTGCACATCCCTCAAACAAATATTTGTGGAAGATGTGTTGGTTAATTTTTTGGAAAGTTTTTTTTTTATTTAGTTGAAAAATTGTACCTTTGCAAGCTTAGCAACAACTCTTCAAATTTATTCCAACTATATTTGAAAGGAAGGAAAATACAAGTGGACATACCACAATATAACAACACAGAAAAATACATGATACTTGTGGAATACCTCAAGGATATATTTTACAGCTACTATTTTCATGTTTATTAATGGACTAAATTTGCATACAATAAATATTTAAAATTATCTCTATGTTCATGACATTACCTTATATGATGTTAACTCTTGTAAAACTAGATCTGATGCAAATGTAGTGAAATGATAATTTACACAAAGTTGATGTAATGCTGATAACCACACATCAAACAGGTAACTTAATTATAAAGACATTATTCTTCACATAAATATTGATTACATGAAACTGAAAAATGTTATAAATGTTTAGTAGTTCAAGCTGATATCATATCAGTAATGTTACCAAAAATAAACTCCCATGAATATCTGATTACAGTGTATATAAAAATATTTTTTCAAGAAATTCCTAATCTTTACCCACATGATAATGTTTTATACAACTTATTTTCAACTTCACCTGGACTACTACAACATCATATAGGGTAGTGCTTCCAAAACAAATATGTTAAAACTGGGAAGACTTTAAAAACAAGCATTCAGAATTATCTGTCAACAATACTGATAAGGTCTAGGAATGTATTCTTGATCTGAAGATTCTGTCTATGAATGAATGTACTTAAAAAGCTAAATATATCTTTCAAGTTTCTGCTAGTTTAAAGTAACAAGATAAACAGTTCCAATACAAAATCTTGTAATCTAATTACTTCCCTATTATTAAAGCCCAAAATCAAATTTTTAAAAGTTTTTAGAACTTGCAAATTTCACAATATGGATTCTAATCTATAGGGGCAATAATCGCCATTCACAATCATAAAATGTGCTACCGTATTTCATGTATTTTTTTCATACCCTTTAATCTATCATACACAACGCTGTTATCAAAAAAATAATTTTTAAAATGTATCATAATTGGGGGGGGTCATTTCATTCGTATTTTTCACACATAACACTTTCTATTATTTGAAAAATTAATTAAATTATCAGACATAAAATTCCACTAAGATTAACATTTGTAAAAAAAATTGAAAATACTGTATTCCCATCTTTTTTTACAAAAATTAATCATCAATAATTATTTTTTTAGGAACAAAAATTTACATAAAATATGGTACGTATCAAGGTTCAATTTACCAATTATTATCATGATTTTTTTCATGTTCAGCACATTTTAAAATATATTTTCTTTGGAAAAAATCGGGAGCCATGCCAGACACCATGTTATAAGTGGGTTCGCAAGTTATCTGGGCGCAAGTTATCAAGGGAGGGGTATATTAACCATATTATTTGTTGTTGTTTTAAGTTACTATCAATTTTCAGCACATGATATATGGTGGGCAGTATATCTGGAGGAAGAAGATATGATAAAGACTCTAACTTGGACATTAAGTAATCTGATACAGACTCTGAGAAATCATCAGTAATTTCATATAGTTTGATTTGAAGATCACTAGTAATCTAATACAAAAACTGAGAAATCAGCAGTAATTTCATATAAAGAGTTTGATATGGAGATCACCAGTAATCTAATACAAAGACTGATAAATCAGTAATTACATAGTGTTTGAGTTAGAGATCAGCAGTAATCTAATACAAAGACTGATAAATCAGTAATTACATATAGTGTTTGATTTAGAAATCAGCAGTAATCTAATACAAAGACTCTGATAAATCATCAGTAATTTCATATAAAGAGTTTGATTTGGAGATTACCAGTAATCTGATGTAAAGACTCTAACTTAACTTAAAGATCAGAAGTAACCACATATATTGACACTAAATTGGTAATAAGTAGTAACCAAACAAACAAACGTACACACACACATATGCATAGAATACAAATCATATTGTGAATAACAGTCCTTTCAAGTGCACTGGATCAAGCAAGGCATCACATATCAGAGACTGATAAATGCAATAAACTGACAACGAACAGTTCAAAACTAGTATCTAACTAGCCTTAAAGCTTTCAACTCTTAATGAGTCTTTTTCAAAGGCATATACAAAACAAAGACAAGACAAGCGAATAAAACAGAAAAACCTGAATGTTTGTGAAACTCTACATGGCTGTTTCTACAGGAATTAAACCTTTAAATGTATTAAGCTTCAACAAGTTTATATCAACTTGTTGCAGATAATGAAAAATATTTGTATTGTACAATTATACATCCTTAACTCATTAATCCCTGACCATGTATTTACATGTCAGAAGGTAGTAGCCTACTTCTGAGCTCTGTAGCCTCAAGGTCATGTAAGATACACTAAAGTGGGTGATATTATAGAAAGGTAGACAGATGTAGTTCTACAGTGATACCAAATAATCTGACTGTTCTTGTTGCAATACAAAACTCAGAAAGAAAAACAATTTTTGGACCAGATTTTTTTTTCACCCAAAATTTGCCCATGGTCGGAATCTTATTTTTTGTCTGAATTTTAGTCTTTTTGGCTTCAGATCTAAGTCAGATCAGTCTGAACTGCACAGACAGAGGCAAACCTTAGCAAAAGTAGGATAAGATGGGCATTTGGAATATAGAGTGGTCTGGATACAAAATGATGTGTTCATTAAACAAACAAAAACAACCCTCCAACTTTTACCCTTCATCTCATGTGCGAGTGAAATAGCCAATGAAAAATGATGTTTCTAACACAACTAGGCATTAGCTGGGTTAACCAGAATTCTCTTAAGTCAATGTATTGGGGTGTATTCAGTAACAGCCCCCAAAATGTGTACTTTGAGTAGTGATGTCATTGCCTCACAACAAGTTCCCATTCAAAAGTTATACACTTTGAAACTTTTATTACACACTGTATGGTAATCTGATGCTAACTTTGGCATATGTCAGTTGTCTCTCATGTCACAACAGCTTAAGTGTTGGATACTGACCATACATACAACTTCACTTGTTCCCCTGTACAGCTTATAGCAGCAACATTTCTAGCTTGGGAACTTGATGCCAATTTGCCAAATTCTTTGTTGTGTCTCAAGAAAATTGTTGTCATAAAAATTTAATTGCACCCTGTGACTGGGTACTACCATATATACTCACTTGTAGATTCCATAATGCAATGGTAGATTAAGGTCTGTTTTTCTCATCATTCATATCAAACTTCATAGACCACATATGCTGGTGCTTCTTGCAAAGGCAGGTCTGGGTCTGTGCAGTTTGCATTTAGACTCAACCTACAAGTGACTCTATATGGGAATTCATTATCTAGGATTGCTCCTGACAGCCTGGGTCTTGTCAGTGGTCATCAGGGGATAGATAATTAGATTGCTGACCATGTAACCCATGTTAAGGTTGAACATAAACTTCCAACTACTTGTTTGGGGAAGATTTTAGACTGTGCAATGAAGGTATGAAAAATCTAAGCAGTAGTTCACATTAGAAAATCAACTGGGATAACGGTTCAATAATGTTTTGTTCCCATAGATGAGTGATGGTTCCACTTGGAAAGAATTATAATAGTACTGTATATATATTTAATGCATTGATATGGTCATGCATTTATAAAGTCTGACCATGTCAGATGACCTGCTACAGCATGTGTAACAGTTTGAAGTTCAACCTAAAATTATTAAAAGAGAATCTCTGAACAAGATTTCTGTAAATTTTGTTAAATATTTCACACCCAAAAAAAAAAAAAAATTGGTAAATGACTTTCATTTGGGCTTAGTTTTCTAAAAGATAAAAAAAAATTAGTTGGTGAACAGATCAATCTGGCCATTAAAGTGAGGTCTAATTGATGTTGCCAATTAAATAAACCATGCCACTCAAGAAACATGCATAATATGCTATTACAGCCATGTCAAAGAATCTTCTTCAAAACATTCAGAGCCTTCCATGTAAATCTGCCAGCTTCCTGGACCCTTGCTGTCTAGCACATGGACTGCAAACTATGATCCTCTTGTGTTTTTTTTATGTTGCACTGTTATGTTGGCCTGCCTAGATTATTCACAGCAGGGGGGAAAGGGGGTGGGTGGGTTAAAAAACCTATGCCACACTGCAGTTTGTTTACCATTTGTCGATCCATTCTGATCTCATCCTTGAGAAAGTGTGTGTGTGTGTGTTTGTGTTTTGGATTATTAACGTAGCTTTAAAAAAATTTCATTCACATGACTATGATATCTGCAGTATGGCAGCTTATAGTGATGTCTAACATTGGGGAATCATGCAGCAGACATGTGGCATCATGTTCCACCCAGCACCATTGTCCTGACACCAGGCTTACCAGTCCTAACACTAACCTCTTAATGCTGACTGCCAAGCAAGGCACCCACTAGTACCATTTTAGAAGTCTTTCGAATGACTCAGCCGAGGTTCAAACCCACGACCTTCCACATCCTAGAAGGATGCTATAACTGATTAAGTACACCATTTGATGTAGGGCTGCAGAACAGCAGCAGTGTCACTCTCAAAGCTTGCACATCCGAAGTGGACACTTTAACCACTAGGCCACTGAAAGTGGTCCTTGAGAAAGTATTAGCATTACTGATATTATAATGTTAAAAATAACATTAGACTGATAAACAACTGATCCTAAAACATTCTTCCTGACCAAGAGAAATCTCCAATTGTCTGCCATAAAGATAGGAACTGGATTGCTTTATTCTATTATTTATTTTAATCTGCTTTAGTCAATGCTCATTGAATCATCTTTTTTTTTCTTCCAGGACCTGGTTTGGTTTTAAACTAAACTGCAATTAAAACCAAAGTGAGCCTGGTGACCAGGCTGTCCAGACTACTGTCATTCTATTTTCAATGTTCAAATAAAAACAACATGCAAACACTATTCATTTTTAGAAATTTGCTTCACATTAATACCTTTCCGACTGATGAAATTGCTGTTTCTTAGACGTCTAATCTTAAACCCTTAAACTCGCCAACTTACTTGAAATAAATTGACTTCTTGAAATAAATTACTGGATTTTTTTTAAATTTGTTTTTTAAAAGTTGTACTCCTAGACCTCTTCTCCAAATTCATACTAATTTTCTTAACTTTGAGAACATTGCTGATGCAAAAAATGTCTGTCATGGTGACAAAGATAATTACAATACAATCAACATAATCTTCAAGCTATAATACAGTGAAACCTGTCTTGAAAGACCACTGCTATGTGAGACCACCTGTCTTGAGAGACCATATTCAGTGCACAAATTTAATGATTATATGGCACTGTGACTTGTTATGAGAGACCACCTGTCTTGAAAGACCATAATTTTCTGGCAAAATGGGTGGTCTTTCAAGACAGGTTTTACTGTAGTATGCTTTAAATCTGGATTCATCCAAATGAATTGAAATGTTTGATAATAAAGAAAAAATTTTAAATTCATGCCTTATTGTACAGAAAAAAGTAAAGACACAGTATGCCTGCATACATACATGTAACTGATTGCCATGCATTAATCTTATTCAATCCTTACCTGTTGGTCCCTCCTGAACTTTACATGATGTGCCAAACAGCTGTTAATCCTCAGCTTTTCTCCTCCTGTAAATGCAACCACATGTCTAGCTGAATACTTCCAGTTCCTACCAGGTCAACAAAAAACTTTATATCTTCCTTATCTGTAAAAAAAAGCACAAAATACTTCAGCACACTGATTCACCAAAACACTTCTACATTTATACTGTACTGTATTTATCACAAAAAAGTGCTTGTGCACAAGTAATTGCACATGCCCAAAAAAGCACTTTTTGGTGTGATCTGCCAAAATTGATCTTCAGTTGACAAAAACTTAACTTTTTTAGTATGTGAGGCAGAAATACATTATCACCAACAAAGTCTCTTTTACCTAACTTGTCAGACAATCTCAGGTGATAAATAAAACGGAGATTTCATTAGCAGTAAATACTTGGTTAGGTCCTATATCTGAAGGCTAAGGGTAAAAGCAGGTAAACTGTACATTCCACAGCTTTATTTGAAGTCTAGATGCAAACAAATAGACATCCCACTGTGGTGGAATTGTAAGTTTGCAAACTGAAAATGAAAATAAACATTTAGAGTTAGTGTCAATAAAAAATACAAAATATCTGGATAACTATCATGTACATTCTTATACTACCTGCATTATTAACTGCAGTCAGAGGTGCTTGAGGTACTTGCATTATTTACAGAGGTCAGAGGTGCTCCAGGAACTTGCATTTTTTATTGAGGTCAGAGGTGCTGGAGGTACTTTGTAATGGGAGTTGTTAACAAAGGTGCTTGGGGTACTTTATGGTTGGAGATTTCAACAGCAGTATTTTAAGCAGCTATGTGGTAGGAGAATTAAGATGATAAAAACTTATGTAGTACTAAATTACATAGTGGACTAATCAATCACCTTATCTTATCAAGACAGACAGTATATGACTATCTGTGGAAGTTCCAGACACTTGAAAGTATTCCACTGCATGCATAGAATGTACAATGTAACCCGAAAGTGTAAATATTTTCCTTGGATTATCAAATGCTTTAAGACTGAAACTAATTAGGTAAAGATAGAACCTTTATCATACATACATTGTAGATATAATATAAAAATAAGGAAACGACCACTCAGTCCAGTATGAATATACAGGTCAAGTACCAAGTAGAATGTGACTGAAATTCAGCATGAAATAAAACTGAAATATTTTTCTTTTCTTTCATATCCTTTTTATTGGATACAAAATTTGATGGTCTGTGCTAAGAATGAACTACATGGACATTTTTTTTTTAATAATGTCTTTACATGGTATACAGTATCTAATCCAAAAACTTGGCATGTCAAGTTTAGCAAGCAATGTAGGTTGTTACAACTACAATTTACTTGTTATGGGTGTTAACATAAGTCACAAAATGTGAATGCACACATGAAATTCCATAACCATACATGCTATAGTAACTAGGACCCTGAACTACAAGTGATAAAAGTTGCCTTGCTTTCTTCTGAAAGAAATTATGAGTGTTCTATGTATCTAACTGTAAATTAAAAATTTTCACTTGGTTATGCAATGAATGACCACCACAGTGCCATCCCAAAACAAGCAAAAAAATACTTTCTTTACTGCTTTACTCCTTGAAGAATACATTGTTGTGCATTAAAACAATGCGACAGCATCACATAGTGTTCCTTTGCAACAGAAATTCACATGAAAGCATCTTAGGGTCTTCCTGCTATTTAAGTCTCCGATGACATACTGAAGCATCATGTGACCATTTGACAAGTAGTCACGCTCTTTTTTAATCTGTGTGTTTGGGATTTTTAATGTAGCTTTAACAATATTTCAATCATATGGCTATGATGTCTGAAGTGTGGCAGTTTATAGTGATGTCTAGCACTGGGGCATCATGCTGCAGACATGTAGTATGATGTCCCACCCAGTCACATTATTCTGACACCAGGCCGACTAGTCCTAACACTAACCTCTAAATGCTGAGTGTTCTGTAAGGCAGGCGTTTGTACCATTTTCATAAGTCTTTTGGTAGGACTTAGCCAGGGTTCAACTCGAAACCTCGCACGTCTGAAGACGTTCTTAAACTGAAAAATCCCTATCTATCTTTCAATGTAATTATCATCTTTTACCCACTGAACACAATTTTCATTTCAAGATTTGGAAACATCTTGAACTGGAGAAATAAAACTGAATTAAAATTTATGAAAATAAATAAAACCGAGCTAAGAATAACAATAACATTTTCAAGATGGTTGCCAAGGTGACTAAACTGGATATCAGATGTACACCATTTCTATGAGGCCCAACTAGAAATCTTATGAAGTCTTTGGGTGAAAGTATAATGTCAATATCACCAGCCATTTAGGAGAAATATGATTTTCATGTGGCTATTATGGTGATTCTTAGTGAAGATCAGACTGGCACCATTTTCATTCACAACCAACAAGGTGTTTTTTGGTAAAAACACCATACAGATATTTCCATTCATACTAGATGTGCAGCTGAGCCAATTTTTATTTAAGACCAACTAGACACAATAAAAATTGAATGTCAATGATCTTTTGTATTGGACATCAGATAGGCACCAATTATATTATCACCAACTAGACATCATTAGAAGTCCTTTTGTGAAAACCTCATGCTGATATGCCCATCTATTAGGCTCAAAAATGGGTTGACTTGTTTGTCGGACTGCCTGTCACAATTAGACTAGCACTGGAGATTCAATGCATATCTTGGGCTGCAAATAACAGATGACTTGGCTTATATATATAGTTATGTCTGCTAAAGAGTTAAATATCTAAAAATCAGATGGTCCAGGAGTGATGAAAAGTATGCTAATTTTTTATAGTACTAGTGAACTTTTTTCATAAATAAGGCACATAGTTCTTTTAGCCACCTTGTCAGAGTAAACTTTTCAAAATCACTCTTAGTTGTCAAACATGAATGTAAAAAAAGAGGGGTTGGTGGCAGTGTTGGTTCAGTATAAAAGCCACCAGTTATGTAATGTGATTATGATTTTTAACATAGCTTTAACAATTTTTTAGTCATATTGCTATGATGTCTGTAGTGTGGCAGTTTATAGTGATGTCTAGCATTGGGGCATCATGCTGCAGACATGTAGCATGATGTCCCACCCAGTCATATTATCCTGACACCAGGCCAACCAGTCCTAACACTAACCTCTTACTGCTGAGTGTCAAGCAAGGCAGCTGTTAGTACCATTTGATATGGCTCAAACAGGTGTCGAACCTACAACTTCAACTTCCCGCATCAGAGGTGGATTCTCTAACTACTAGGCCACTAGCTGTTCTGGTCAATGATCAGTGCAACTAATAAAAAACAACAACCCAAAATCACTAGCACATCAAACAAAATATAAGAAACACAATACTCTGTAGCATCCTAAATTACCCACATGGCCACTGTCAAAATCTAATGCACCCTTTGCACAAACACTTCTGTGAAAAACTAAAAATAACACAATTTCCCACACTATGTTGCTGGTAAATATACTGTCTTCAACAGGATTATCTCAATTGCAAACAGAAATTGTATTATAATAATCCATACACATGTACCAGATCACTAAAACAAGCTTAAAAGTCTTTATGAATCATCTAGAACTTAAATATAACTAAAAAATGCTTTAAGGTCATATTGATTTCCTCAACAATTGAGAAAGTTTGGTCCAGTATACAAAATCAAAGCAATATGTTAAACAGGGGTTGTAACTCTGTCCAACAGGGGTTGTTACTCTGTCAAAGTCTGTCAGGAAATGTTAAAAATCAAACTTTGATTTGGGGTCTTTTTCATACACAGACTTGTATCATATTTCATTTCAATCCAGGGCTAGTCAAATCCTCTTGCCTAATGCCATAGACCATTTAATGGAGACTTCGGCAAATTTGCTCAGAATTTTGATAATGTGGCGGGTGGTCAACTGACCGCAATATCCAATCGATAGCTGGTAGGCAAATAGTCTGGTCCCCTGCTTAGTATGCTCCCTATTATAGTATAGCGGAGTACATCACAGGGAGCATACTAAGCAGGGGACCAGACTAGTGGTCAAAACAAGGCGGACAATTCAGCATTAGTATCAACTGTTCCAACTACTTCAGCTTCGTTTATAGAGTTGAAAAATGCCTATTCAACAGCGATGATGCCACAGATATTAACAAAATTTAATTTTGGAACCATCCTGTCTTCTTTTCTGGATTTTATAGCCATGCGAGAGAGAACTATGAGCTGTTTTTCATATTAATCTGCAGTATAACAAACCTGGAATATTTTTCGACAGTAAACCTGCAGAAGTCCCAGGCATTTAGCAGGCATTTCTTAATTTGTTTTAATCTGATACATCTACAACGATGTATGCCATTTTGTTATGTACAGATGCCTACCAGCGTTTGATTGGCTGGAGTATAAAGTGACTCTGGAGGTTTTTCACAACTCTGGTATGAAATGGGCTATGCCATGGACAAGTTCATTACAGTATTGGCTTGGGCAAGCAAAAGATTTGCAAGGTACTTGCCCATAAACAAGTTCCCTGAACTGCAATAACTGGTTAGTACATCACTGCAGTACATAGTGGAAATAAAAGTGTACAGATTCTGTACTTTCATTACCATAAAATAATTGTTTATCTGAGATCCCATGAGCATTAGAAGCAAAGCAGATGTTAGTGTGTACTGGTGTTAGTAGCTTCACATCTGACACAATGCATGAACACTACAAAATACGATTTTACATACTTTCTCACAAAAAGTTTAAGTGTGTTACTCTAATCAAGAGAATTATCAGTTAAGCACAGCTGACTCTTTCAAGATCTGGCTTGTCAAAGATTTATATGATGCAAATAAAAAAGATGTGAGTTTTGGTACATGTCACAGATTTCCAGATGACTTGGTGATAACTGTTAGTAAGGTATTACCAGTCTGTCTGGAAAGATAAGAAAACTGACTTACTCTAAAAGCATCATCATATATTATTTACATGGAAATGTCAGAAGACTGATTATACAAAATATTAACATTGATAAAAGTGGTCTTAAGTCATTGAAGTTTGTAAGTAAATAAATCATGACAAAAAAGTGCTATTATTTCCAAGATTGAGCTTGCCTTGTTGTTTATGATGTCCTTTAGCATTTCTGTGCTCCTCCAACTGTATGTGAATCCTATTATTATTGAGCTATTAATTTAATCCGCCTTCCTTTATATACACATACACACTCACTCTCTCTCTCTCTCTCTCTCTCTCTCTCTCTCTCTCTCTCTCTCTCTCACCTTTAATTATTCAAATAAGCTATTTAATTTATGCCCAAAAAGATTAAAAAAACAATAAAAAGCTGGGTTTTTTCTTCTAAAAAATATAAATACAACACACTTTCAAGAATACATCCATTAATTCATTTTAAATTAATTTGTAACTTTCATTATGATATTTTCTTGGCATATTTAGGGCAAGCTCACATCCATAAGTTTCTTCTGATATTTGGATATATATGTTGTGAGGTCAGTCAATTGCCAACTTAAAAGGTGAAATTCACAGAATAGCATAGAGTAATCACTTACCAGCTGGCCTAACAAAGTTAAATGATGTTACATCAGCCATACCTACATGACATTGAATGCAAAATGATTTATTTTAAAAGAAATTGCAAGTGTATAATCATTATGTCTTTAATCAACAGACAGATGAGATGAAACTACAGCATTGTTGATATTTGATCTGTTCCTAATCATCTGTGTCACTAGTCACAGGACTATACAAATCGTGCAACCTACATGTCCATGGGTAGGGTCAGATAAAACTTTGTCAAAGCCCGAAAGGACCAGTTCAATTGTAAAGCAAGCTGACTTTATACAGTTAGCTCAACCCTGTAATGCATGAAATCCCTCAAAGGTTATAGAGAGGAAAGGAAATCTGTGACAGACAGACAGATGGCACAGACAGTATGCATAACACTACATTCCCCCCCCCTTTATACTAAGCTACAAAGTGTATCTTACCACATACAACATTTGAAAAGTTCCACAGGTTAGAGCATAAGATTTAAGCCTGCAGAATGGTAACAAATTAGTCCCAGCCTACTGCACAATTTTGAATCCTGATGCACACTACCAACTTCTTTGTGTAATTACTGCAGATGCTGAACTTAACTACATGTAAATCAAAGCACATAACAGCTGCTAAACCATACAGGTTCCAACTCTGCTAGCATGGAACATCTAAAACCCTTTGCTCAACATCCCTTGATTTACATTCTTCATGGTGTGAGAGAAATATTGACAGCTGTAAGCCAAAAACTATTTATAGAGGCTACAGGATGCCAAGAGATAATGGACCTTCTCCAACCATGCCAAATTTTAAAAGTTTCCTGCAGGGATCAGAGAGGAAGTGAATAATATGCATAACCAGTTTATTTCAGCTAAAAATTCATTAGAGTAAAACCTTTGTGATGATCCCAAATGAACATGAAAAGCATTTTGATAACTAAAAAATGCAGTTATACTGATGCCAAATACATGTATATACTTAAGGGAGGCTGTAAAAGCAATTCCAATAGATACAGCTAAATGGTATTCTACTGTACTTTGTTGCTCTTTTACAATAATTAGGAACTATAATTACCTAAACCAGCCTCAAAACAGTTGATTAATCCCTAAAATAGTGTACATACATGACTGTGAATTGACAAAATAATACCATAATTGTTCTTGTTTGAGGAGATATGCCAGTTTTTCTTGGCTTAAGAAGTCTCAACTTCAAACGTGACATCAAGTGTCTTGAGAAAGATTTATAAGAATTTTTTTATTAGCTACTCCAAAAGCTAAAAGCCCATTTCTCACTAAACTGTTTAGCATTTCCATTTTGTGGCTATAATCAAAAACATTTTAATAGAAAATAAGCCCTCTTTTGACAGCAAAAGAGTAGACTTAAAAGATTTTGTTAAAAAAAGAATTCAATCTGTAGTTTGTACATTTTGCATACATGCATGCACACACAGAAATGAATGCTATGTAAATATACCATATGTACTAAATCATCAGTTGAGTCTCACTGCAAACAACACAGGTCCTGATGTGTCCAATGATTAGCATCTTATGTTGCTTGTTCTACTGATTACTCCTGATAGAATACTACACAGCCCCAATTCTGCATTCATATAATGCTCTGGCAGACTTGGGTCTATGCAGATTGCAGCTGGATTCAACTTGTATGTGTGTACATATAGCAGGTAATGCTGATAGGATAAGCAGACTTGGATTCTCCATATAGTTCTAGCCCATTCTACAACATTAACTGCTTTCTCTGTAAATATTCAACACTGATAACAAAATTGGGACAATTAATGCTATTAACTCTAATGTTAATGTACATACTATGAGAAGTTGTTTATAAGGAATGTGTGCCACCCTCTCTACAACACCATGCCTTGGCACTGTATTTATTATCTGCATGTAAAGACTTGAAGTATTTAAGCTATGAATGGGGGAGTCGAGTAGTCCATATATATGTGCATCTTCACTCCAAGGACTAGGTGTTGTGGGTTGTAGGACAAAAAGTTATTGAAAAGAAAGACACTGGACAAAAGGACACAATTTGAATTTTCACTACTATGAGTTTACATGTAAGAGAAAAAGTCACTGGACATAAAGTCACCCTTTGAATTATGTCCATGAAGATGGTTTCAGCTGCAGCTCAATGTTGTTGGCTGCAGTGCCAGATTTAGACAAAGCAGGCCCCAAGTTATGGAAATCTATAGAGGCCATATCTGGTATAAAATAAATTTAAGGGGCCCCTTCAGACTGACTTGTGACTTTGGAGCCCCTAAGCTGTTGCTTGTTTAGCTTATGCCTAAATCAGGTACTGGTTGACTGTCTTCAGCAAAGGCAATTACTCCACTGCAAGCATCTAGACCAGGGATGCACAATAGGTCAATCAAATCAACCTGTCCAAGAAAAGATAGTGTGAGGCAAAGATAGTGTGAGTAGATTGCACAGCATTAAACTTATATATGTTTGCATTTTTGTAGTAGGTAGATCATTTTGGCTTGGTCATTTTATAAGTAGCTTGCATTCTGAAAAAGTATATGCACCCCTGATCTAGACCATGTCCTAAATCAAAACTGGTTGTGGTTAATCAGTTCCAGTTAACTTCCACAGGAATAATTAGTTACAGGTGTGTGTGATCTGATTTTTAATGTAGCACTAACAATTTTTCAGTCATATCACTGACGTCTGCAGTGTGGCAATTTTTAGTGATGTCTAATGCACTGAAGCATCATGCTGCAGATATGTAGCATCATGTTCCACCCAGTCACATTATCCTGACACCAGGCCAACCAGTCCTAACACTTAACCTCTTAATGCTGAGCACCTAAAGAGGCAGCTGTTAGTACCATTTTTATAAGATTTTGGTATGACTCAGCCAGGATTCGAACCTGTGACCTCCCACATCTAAAACAGATACCCGAACTACTTGGCCACGGAAGCAGTCTCAAAGCTGAATTAGAACCACCCTTGATGGTTATGATGACATCCATTTTGAAATGATTTCTTTAACAAAATCCCTTGTATTTGTATATTTATTTCAGAGACCTGTATTTGAAGCCATGGAAAGGAAAGCCATTTAGCACCAAAAAAAGGGTATAATTGTATTAACATACTGGTTTAAAAAGTAATTAGAGATTGAAACCAAGGTTTTACTTGCATATTGTTATCAAAACTACCTTTTCTGTCTAAGAGCAAGCCTTAAATAAATCCTAATGATCTCAATAAGTTATGCTAGTTTTACAATTTGCCCTTCAGCTACTAAACAATTACTATATTAATTCAAATTGTGATTTTTTTTCTGTGACTTTATGTCTATTTGTATGCATGTGTGTATTTGTAAACTTTTGTCAACAATCTTTATAATGGTGCTGTGGTTGATGATACAGTGGGATGGCACACATACCCATGTCATGGATATCTGATATTTTGTTCAGGGCTCCCACAAAGTAATTTAAAACAGGCATTAGGTAACATACCACCTGTATTCAAATTTTGAAAACATGTAAAGAACAGCAAATATGACCAACAAAAAGGAGTTTCATTTGAAGAAACAATGGTTTGGTTCATTTTAACTCCCTTGTCTAATTCATTGTGCCCATTTGCTTCTCCAATCTGGCGCCCCATTGAAAATGGCTCCCTGTGCAATTGCACTGCTTGCTCAGAGCTTGCACCGGTCCTGCTTATGTCCCTTAATGAACTTGGATGTAACTTGTCCATTTTAAGCTTAGTTGAAATTTTAAGGTTTGTCACTACTCATTTTTTAACAACACTTTGAACACAATATTAGTTATATCATACTCAGAAAATGGTAGCCATGCACATTCCCCAAGAACACAATGAAGCAACTGACCAAGGCTGTTCAGGGTAGATACTGCGTTGCTGCTGTGGTTTTGTTTCATGCCATTTTTCAGCACATGATGGGCTATACTTGGCAAAGAGTATTGACCCATAGAAAGCCACCAGCAAGCTTTCTTACATAGCTACATTGGTCTAGCCAAGGCTCCAACTCATGTAAACAGAGGTGTGAGCAGAATTGTCTGAAAAAGTAAGTACTTTAGACTATTCAGCCAATCACAGCCCTGGATGGGTTTGAACACATAATTCTTTCATTACAATTCTACCAACCAAGCTACTGAAGCTTCCAAAACTTTTAAGCTTTAGACTATTCAGCCAATCACAGCCCTGGATGGGTTTGAACACGTAATTCTTTCATTACAATTCTACCAACCAAGCTACTGAAGCTTCCAAAACTTTTAAGCTTTAGACTATTCAGCCAATCACAGCCCTGGATGGGTTTGAACACGTAATTCTTTCATTACAATTCTACCAACCAAGCTACTGAAGCTTCCAAAACTTTTAAGCTTTATTTTCGACACCATGGGAGAGAACTGTCTAGTAAACTCATACATTTAGGTATATAGCTTTTCCAATTCATCTGATAACTTCTTTATTGCTCAACATGTCAAGATTAGGTAATCAATTTTAAAGATGGACTCTACCTTTGTAGTGGAAAACCTCCAAAATGTTACAAAACCTCCAAAATATGTTACATAACCTTAATTTAAATATCTAATTTTGTACAATACAATTTTTTTTCTAGTTTGCATGACTCAAAATATCACTACATTACTATTTCATAGAGATGATTTCACTTGTTACCTCCTGGTTTCATAACATTGTAAACTCTAGGAGAAAATATAAAAGATGTGAAAGCAACTTTTGTACCTTACTGAAAAATAAAAGGAAATGCCTTGAAACAATAAAAACAATCACTTTAAATGATTTACACCTGCTTTAAGTGAGACAGCCTTGCAGGCTAGTGGTGTCAGAATTCCAATGACAATTCCATAACTGTATTGTTGGGTAAATTCAATTACAAGCAAACATTTTCCCCATTCCAAAAGAGAAAACAATTATCTTTAAGCTTTGTAAATCAGATGCATTTTTAAATGCTCATTCTTCTCTATTTCTTCAATGACATGCATATGTTCAAAATTAATCCACCAGCTACCTTGAGAGACTTGGAAAGTACAGGCTGGTTCCCAAAACACGAGTCCAATGCAACATCTGACACAGAGGTGAAAAACAAAGCACAAGTCATAATGTTTTGTCCTTTAAGGTGACAGTTGACATTTTTTCTATTTCAACTGTCTGAGCATACCAGTAATCAAAAACACAACTCATTCAATTAGGAGTCCCTTGAAGGCATTCTAATGG
This sequence comes from Potamilus streckersoni, assembly GCA_016746295.1. Lineage (NCBI taxonomy): Eukaryota > Metazoa > Mollusca > Bivalvia > Unionida > Unionidae > Potamilus > Potamilus streckersoni. The sequence goes on from JAEAOA010002087.1 coordinate 1,169,243, forward strand.
ATGAACAGTATTTCCAGAATGATAAGAGCATTTCTTCCATTTAACAGTTTATTAAGGAGTGCTAAAACCATCTTTGATTTTCTTCATCATTATAAAGATTTTCAAATAAACAGCTATGGTGGAAGACATCCTGACATCATTTTCATTTAGGACCAACAAGGTATCATAAAAAGTCTTCTGCTGGAAACCGATGCTAAGATGTATTTACATTTTGGAGAAGCAATGATATGATTTTCAAGATGGATGCCATTTATGCCATATTATACATCAGACTGGCACCAATTCTATTTATTTCAACCAGACATCACAATACATAGTTAAGTAAAAGCATAATGTATACATGTCTGTATATCTAGAAGAAGCAGTGATAACAAGCTCTACAAAACTGGCATTTGTGTATTATATGAAAGAATGGCACCATTTTCAAGACATGAATTCAGGCAGATTTAGTTTCAGTTAATTTAGCAAATGGTATCTTATAATGATTGTGACTTTCAAAAAGTCCAACATAAAAGGGAAGCTATTTTAACTTGTTACAGTATTGGAGTTGTACTTCAAGAAACACAAGTTTGATACAGGCTCATCTCAATATCAAATCACTATGTTCTTGGAAAGGCACTCAGCTCTAATTTCATCAAATGATATAGCCAATCATGTGCTCAAAGTGCCATTAGAAACCAACCAACCAATCAACGAACCAATTAAACACAGAATATTAACAAGGATGATGACCAATGTAAGTCACAACTACAGCTGACAGGAAAGTCATACCCATGTTTTGCAATTAACAGATGACACAAAAATGCAAGCTGCTTAGTTATTCATACATTTCTCTGTGTGTGTGTGTGTGTGTGTGTGTATGTGTGTGTGTGTGTGTGTGTGTGTGAGAGAGAGAGTGAGTGATTTGGCATTTTAAGGTAGCTTTAACAATTTTTCACTCATATTGCTATGATGTTAGGAGTGTGGTAGTTTATAGTGCACTGGGGCATTATGCTGCAGATGTGTAGCATGATATCTCCCGACCAGTCACATTATCCCGACACCAGGGCGACCAGTCCTAACACTACCCTCTTAATGCTGATTGTCAAGCAAAGCATCTGTTAGTACAAATTTTTTAAGTATTTGGTATTACTCAGATAGGGATTAAACCCACGACTTCCCTCATCCGAGGTGGACACTCAAACCACTAGGCCACCAGAGTTTTGAGAAATATATGTACAATTCAACAAGTTGACTGTTAATGACAAGGTTTCAAGTCTTTTAGCTTTTATTACATAAGGTACTTGGCCTGTGGCACAGCCAGTGTTATAAAGTGTAAATTTCCTGTGAAGGGAACATAAAACATAATTGTTAATTGGATCCTTTCTAACCATGAGGAAAAGGCCTGGTTTACTGCAGCCCCACTCATAAAGATTTATGTCAACAACTTCCTCTTGATGTGCATGGTTGTAATACAAATATAAAAATAAAAAAAAAATGAAAAAGACTAGCAGCAGAAAACTTTTCTGAAGAGATTAATTATTCTTAAACTAAACAGTGCATATACATTCAGTGGGCAACTTTCTTAACATTTCCAAGTAATCATGCAGCAATAGAAAAGAAAAACACACACACACACAAACACACATGAATTATCTTCTCTTTGAGTACTAAAGATTAAGCTGCTTTTCTAATTATTTGAAGTCAATTACTGTGGATTAATCATTAAAAATCTCAGTTCTTCTTTTAAAAGACAGTACATATGGCTTTTAACATGGTGTAAGCTAATCCCCATTTCTACCTCAACCTAAAACAAAAGAGAACATAATTCCCCCTGGTTGAAATGCCAGTCCATTTGAGGCTGACCATCAACCCCATCCCCTAAAAATCAAGGGACTAATACTTTCTTAATTTTAGTAAGACTGTGAAGCTACTATTATTAGTAACAAACTATATTTGGCAGAAAAGAATGGACATTATGCCACAGACATTGAGGGACTGAAATCCCTCCAAGCCAAAAATTATGCTAACAATGTCAAACAGAATGAACTGCTCCTGTGACTAGTAGTTAGATCGTCAGCCTCAGATGCAGGAGGTCATGGATTTGAAGCTCAGCCAAGTCATGCCAAAGACTTAAAAAAAATGGTACGCTCAGCATTAAGAGGTTAGTGCTAGGACTGGTCAGCCTGGTGTCAGGATAATGTGACTGGGTGGGACATCATGCCATATGTCTGCTACATGATGCCCCAGTGCTAGACATCACTATAAACTGTCACACTGCAGACATAATTATGACTGATAAAGCTGCATTAAAAATCTAAATCACACTCAAACAGAATGACAAGAAATGATGAGAAATCAAAATTTTTGCCATTGGTTAGTAAAAGGATGTCAGAATTCATTCTTTCAGCCCTGCCAAAAAAAAAACTTAACTCTGATCCAGTCACCAGTGCCATTTATTTGACCTTGATGCCTCAAATTTATTTAGCCAAATTAGAAAACTATATTGGTATGGTTGTAAACATCAACTATTAAATACTCTGACCAAGAGGAAAACAAAAATATACTACTGAGCTTCAACTTTCAAGAAGTGGAATTCTGCATGGGAATACAAATCAACTGAAAGAAACTTCTGTATACAAGGTCAGAAAGAGCATCAGCATTTTCTGACAATTCTTCTGGTAATCAAAATTAATGAATCAACATTACACCCATGTTGGAGAGAAGATAACACTTTTATCACAAGGAGCTTTGGTGATGCACTTCCTATCTGATACCTTACAAACTGATTTATGACCAGTCCAATTAGGCTCTCTTTCTTTGCATGCAATAAATAGGAACAGTGCACCCATTATATATACAGAATTGGCAAAACAAATAAAGTACAATAGCATGCTTATACCATCCCATAGTCATTTAATCTCTCTGATTTGCTTGATTTTTGTGTCAAAGCTCAGCCTATAGCAATGTTCAGCATTTTGCCACACTGTAATTCATGAACATTACTACATAGATATCTGTTTAATTGTCAGATTTATATATCAACTGCAGAGACATGGATCTACCACCACATAGGGTGCTTGCAGAATTGTCTTTGCAGTTTTTTAGAGGAGTAATCAGTAAGACACGAAAAAACACTGACCCTGATCTGTCAATGAATTGTGCAATGGCAGATCAGGGTCTTTGTAGTTTGTGGTTGGATTCAACTTGAAGCAAGTATGAATGGTTCATCTTGCCAAAGGAATCACAGAAAAAATGGTTTGCCATTAGACACACCACAATATCCAGTCAATGGTAGGATATGGTAGGAATCAAAACCTTTTGTTCATTTATGTATCTATTAGCATTTAAAGGCACCTTCTGTACCCAAGTGAAGCTACTGGCAATCTTTCTCACATACCCAAATTGGTAGAGACTCAAACCCACAAAGACAGGTGAGACGCTGAGCCTACTTGGCCACTCAGGGCCCCCACTTTTTCCAAGAAAGTTAAAGCATAGAAGGTAAAGATATATATGAAGAATCTGTTCCACTATGTTAAGGTATGCACAAGTCAGACTGGCATAATACTGCCACTGATGTCTTTAATGTTACAAAGCTAGGTTTGCCAAGTACATTGAACATATCAATATTTGCACTATTTGAAATCACTACATGGAATCTTTCATCTGAAAATGGGCAACTACTGGGCAGCTTTGGCTGTTGCATCTGCCAATTAAAGGGTAATCACTAGTCAACATGGCTCCACAGGACAAGGTCTGGAAGAACAACTTTGGGTTGTGGCAGTTCTTATGTTAATCACAATTCAATGAATCATAATTATGCCCATGCTGGGGACAAGGCAGCACAGCATGCATTCATGCTGCACTTAATATCAGATATCTGATTTTGAACAGATGGATTTATGAATACCATATGACCAGTAAATGTTGATGGGTAAGGAATCAATGCTGTATTTTAAGGATTGCTAGGAGGGGTGCCATCTGTCTGGTAGTTCTGTGATCAAAGGTTCAAGCCCTAAATATAGCATCAAATTTGATCAGTGGATGCCTATTACATGTAATGACATATTATGGGGGGGAGGTATTTAAAGCAAGTTTTTCAGTTTCATACACTTCAAAAACCCCACCTACTGCCTCCAACAGCAAAGTCAAGGTCTTTTGGAGTCCAGAATCAAAATCAAAGCTGTACTATATAATATGGATGCTTTGATCACCCAGAAGTAGAGCCCCATCATATTCACATCTGTCCTTCAGTTCAATTCCTTCGATTCAGTGTCTGCAAAGTCAACAGTTGCTATTTCGTGGTCAACAGTTTTCTTCAATTTCCTTTCACCTCAAAAACACTTTGTCTCAACTGCACCACTGAATATTTATTACAAGTTATGAAAAACTATTATATAATTTATGTATACAAATGTAAACTTTAAAATGAAAAACTATTATATAATTTATGTATACAAATGTAAACTTTAAAATGAAAAACTATTATATAATTTATGTATACAAATGTAAACTTTAAAATGAAAAACTATTATATAATTTATGTATACAAATGTAAACTTTAAAATTGAATTTTATTGCTTTGTTTCACAGGTGCTATACAGAAATGTTTTGAAACTGTAGAGATATGAATTAAATGATATCTGGCCTGATAAAGTCATTGTGTACAAGTATCAATAGTCAGGTTTTCATCTCAAGTAAGTGTTATCATGTTATTATGTACATCATAAACTGACACCTCATATGTTCAAGATGTATTGAAATAATCAAAAGATAACAAAATCCTTTTCATGAATTGATGTAGGATAAGAACATTCTAAAACCAAAGATGACATTTTCCCATCCAATGTTAATGCATCATGTAGGATTATTTTCCCCACATTTCTGAACAAAGAATAAGGGCAAAGGTCAATATGGCAACTTTTACATACTAACAAAGCTTTCAAACAGCAAACATCAACTTTAAATTACATGCTAGCATTTTAAAAAATAGTTGAGACTGTCAATGCAATGGAAATACACAGCATCCAAACTTGGCAAAACACAACATCCAATGTTCACCCCAAGGACACAATGTGGCAGCCGACCTGGGTATCAAACCCATGATCCTTGACTTTAATTTCAACAAGTTCAACACTATATTAAGTGAGCTAATGTGGCTTCCTAAATTGGCCCACAGAAGCTATACATGTGGTGGATCAATGAACATGAAATGTCATTCTTGCTGGACAATAAATGTGTTGTAAGGATTTGTTGTTGGGCTTAACCCCATTTTTTTAGCACAAGATAGGCTATTCATGGCAGCCAGTATTATTGGTGGAGTAAGAAACCGACCCACCCATGACCCACCCACCCATGACCCACCCACGAAAAGCTACCTGGAACACACGGAGCTTTGGACCACTTAGCCACTGGCTGTGTTGTAAGGACTCTTGATAAACAACAACAGCTCATTATGTAAGTTTATCTGGTCTGGAGAGCTAAAATACCAAAAATGGGTTGTAATCCTAGCAACAATTGGCTTCAGAGATTAATAAATAAGACTATGTAATATCATGTTCAGGGGGCTTTATTTCCCAAAGTTGCCATATAATTAATGCCTTTAACAAGTTAACTCCTTAACCCTGGTAAGCATTAGTGAGATCTGAGCTCTACAAACACAAGTAGGACAAGCCCACCTGCAGCTTTACTCAAAGCACTGTCTTAAAATCCAAAGCATAACTGGAAAGTAATATGTGCACCTAGGTCTGCAAAGACTTGTGAGATAATTCCATTTCCACACTTCCTGACCTTAGCACCAGTTTTAAAAAATCACCTGTCATAACTTAAGCCCATCAATCTACCACTCCAAATTTTAGTCACCAAAGAAATTCATTTTAATTCACTAATTAATGCATAAAGAATTTTAAGTGTGTGTGTGTGTGTGTGTGTGTGTGTGTGTGTGTGCACATGCAAGCGCATGTGCATGTGTTTGTGATTTAGATTTTTAATATAGCTTTTACAATTTTTTAGTCATATTGCTAGAGGTCTCCACTGTGGTAGTTTATAGTGACATATAGCACTGGGGCATCAAGCCTCAGACATGTAGCATGATATCCCACCTAGTCACATTATCCTGACACCATGACCAGGAGTCCTAACACTAACCACTTATTGCTGAACACCTAGCAATGCAGCTGTTGGCAAAATGTTTGTAAGTCTTTGTATGACACAGCCAGAATTCAAACCAGTGACCTCCCACATATGAGGTGGACTCTTAAACCACTAGTCCATCAGAGTGGTACAGCTTAAAGGTTTTTTTCTTGCAAGCTGACTGGACCATTTTACAAGCTGTTTTGTCAAAGGTGTCTTGGCAGAGGCTCAACAAAGGGATCAATATGATGTCCTGGTCATCCACCAGCATGTTCATCTAAGCCCTAGAGAAAGATCAGTGTTAACTCTTCATATTAACCATAGTGTTCTACTTTCTGCCCAAATAAAAGACAGACCCAAGGTAAAAGAAATTACATGTATTTAAAGCATTTACTACACCTGAAGATCAGGGTCTATGCAGGTTATTAGGACTAATTGTTTGAACAAAGAGCAGATCAGGGTCTATGTTGTTTGCTGGTGGACCCAACTTATAACTGGGTATATACAATATCTTGGAAAATGAAAATAGAGTAAAATATCAATAAACTGAAGTAAAGTCTTCTCTAAGACTTGTAGATGTCCTTGATCAAACATGAAACATCTGAATATACAGCATCACTAAAATGACTATCAGTCTCAGTGAAAGTAGAGCTGGGTACTACAATAATATCTATACAGGGGTATACTACAGTATTTCTCAACACACTGTGATACCTACCAGTTTACAGCAATTATTTTTGGGAAGGACAACTTAAATTTCTGGCTCTCAAAATGCTGGAGAAAAAAATCTTTTTTGATTCATCACAAATTAACACCATATTATATCCATTATATTATCTTGAAATAAAATGAAAGAAAATTGTGGACTACTCCACCTCCCCTAAAAATAAAATGGTTAAGTACAGTACATGTAGATGAATTTGCTACAGGTTAGTTAACTGCTGCATAAGTTGTCATCTGAAAAGCTAGGAATAAAGTGGGTTGATCAAGCTTACACCCTGTAAAAGATAGTGTTGACATTAGAGAACTTGTTGATGATAAAAATGTAATGTGTTGACATAGTCCACAGTATTCCAGCTCAACTATCACTGCTAACATACAGCAAGGTAAGTCAGAGGACCAGTAAACAAAACACCCAAGATATGGTGGACTAGGGAAATTAAGTTGGACCCTAACAGGAAGAAAACTACGGCTCTCCTGTAAATCTTATGATAATTTGCAGTTTTAACACAAATTTGTAACAAGATTATTTTACAATTTACACCAAGTCCCTACTGACAGAAACTACCAATATACCAGTAAAATAAAAAAGTATATGTACTGTGGTACATACCATGGAAAGAAACTCCTCAGTAAACCAGTTTACTAGTAATACCATACACCTCTAATGAAAAGCAGTACTTTTCTGTGGACTAGACAAACTTACAAATGGATTTAAAGGTTTCTCTGCTTTTAATAATAATAATAATAATAACAACAACAACAACAACAACAACAACAATAATAATAATAATAATAATAATAATAATAATAATAATAATAATAATAATAATAATAATAATAATAAAGACTTTATTAGAGAAGGTAACTCAATTAGTTACAGAACTAATCTACCTTGAGGCCTTCTCTGTTATGTACAATATATATACAGTATACATAAAACATGATGTGAAGAATCTGGTTTGACACTAAATAATTAGGTAATTTTAAAAGTCAAAAGTATCAAGCCTGGAACACATGCACAGGCATCTGTGACTACATAAACATACATAAAATATATAACATCATCCTCTATTGAAAACTTCCAACTGTGAAAATGATACAACTGTAATTTTCTAAAGATTTCATCCATTTGAGAAGAGGAAATGCTAGGAGAATGCTTTATGTCACTGGGAATGTTGTCCCATACCAGTGGACCAGTATATTGAAAACTTTTTTTAAACAATTCTTTCTTTGGCCTTGGTATAACGCAATTTTTACTTCTTATGGACCTTAAATCTGGAGTACCATCAGCATCTCTTTGGTGAAAGATATTGCTTAGATAGGAATTGCTTTCCTGGATATATTATACATCAGTTTGGCCTTTCTAAGAAATATTCTTTCATGTATTGTTAAAACCTTCATTGCATCCTGGAAATTGTCAATTTATTGATCTAGAATTAAATGGCAAACCCTTTTGGAGTCTTAAAAGTGTTGTTATGTTTGAATTAGAAGTATTGTCCACAATTACATTACAATAATTCAGATATGTCTGATATATAACTTTTATAAAAGATGACCCTATACTGAAGAAAAATGTATGTTTTGAGTTTCCTCAGTAGCCAAAGATAAGAATTAAACTTTTTTTGAAATGTGTTTAATATGAATAAGGAAGAGTAAGGATGTTATCTACAAATGCACCAAGAATTTTATCCTGAGAGGTCACAGTAAGTCTCAAACTATCAAATAGAACCTGGTTTGTTGCTATCTAGACATGCTTGTTTTTGTTTCGTTGTAACTAATAGGGCTTTCGTTTTTTTTCCTTAAGACTGACAATGGCCAATATGCCAACATGCTTTTTGTCAAATTTGGTTAGATTCTGTTTGAAATATATTTGAAAAGTCAACATTTCAAGTTTTTTTCTGCTTTCAGTAATGGTGACCTTATTTTATGGAAAATGGGCACCTAATAAAGTTAAAAGATATTCATGATTATGATTTCTGTAAAATCGGGTAAAATTATGTCAAGTGGTTATTAAAGAAAGCCATTTAAATGTTTTTTAACTGAATGTAATGGCAATCAACAGCATTTTTACAAACCTGAACGTCTGCATGCCAGAATGCTTGCCTGCCAAGTTATATTCAAAGTGATTTAGTGGTTTTGAAAAGCTAAAAAATAATAATTGTTGATAGGAGCCCCATAGGGCTGAGTGGTCTAAAGTGATCAGCAGTCTAGATCACTGCCATCTCTGCTGTCTGCATGGGTTGAGTTCAGGCTTGGCTAACATGGGTAGGTGAGAAAGTTTGCCAGTAGCTTCACATGGGTCGGTGGGTCTTCCAAAGGTTTTCCAGGGTTTCTTACTCCACAAGTTATACTGGTCTCGATGTAGAGCCTATCTTGTGCTGAAAGATGATATTAAACCCTTCATCAACAATTATTTATCATGCACAACAGATGACAAATCATGCCAGGCCATAAGCCCCTTTGGCCTATGTCCATTTGAGCTAACAATTCTTTAGTAGCAACAACATACAAATTTTAGAAAAATTTAGAGTTTGCAAAAAAAAAAGGTTGTTGGCAAAAAAAAATTATTTTAAAAAAAAGAATGACAAAACTTTACAAATACAATGAAATTTGTAATGGTTAGAAAAACATTCCAACTAGTAAAAATAAATCAGATTGGCAAAATTAATGGTATTATTTGTTTTTTTTAGCAACCTCTCCAGTGGCCAAATGGTTAGAGCATTCGCCATGGACGCAAAAGGTCCAGGGTTTGACCTCTGGCCAAGTCATACCAAAGACTTATAAAAATGGCACCTAAGTGGCTGCCTCTTTTGGCACTCAGCATTAAGAGGTTAATGCTAGGACTGGCCAGCCTGGTGTCAGGATAAAGTGACTGGGTGGGACATGATACTACTGTCACACTGTAGACATCATAGAGATATGACTGAAAAACTGCAAAAAGTTATAAAAATCCAAAGCACACACTGTTTTATATAGCAAGACCTAAGACAAACTGGAACACATGTAACATGGCTGTATATTTAATGGCAACAGTCTTCTAAATTCATCAATTATATTCAAAACGAGATACCTTGTAACTCAAGTATACACCACCCATCCGTCTACCCCTCCCCATCTGTAAAGAAAAAACATTTGGTTGTGCATGCTGTGTGAAAAAAAATATAATATTAATAATAATATTAATTTCACATGGAAAATTAAATTGACTTATTGCTGCTTGTCAATCATGCTAATAAATTAACCAAGCGGCGAGCATAAATTAGACACATCTCTAGGTACTGCTTACATCCACCATTTTCATCCAAAAAAAGCTTCTTATGGCAATAAAGAATTGATTATGATAAGTGTTTACAATTTTTGCAATGATTTCTCATCAATAAAGGTGAAAGAAGGCAGTGGGAGCCTTGTATTTCTCTCAGTCATTATCCAGATCGTCTAAATAATGAAATTAAATTTGTTCCTTCCCTGAAACACATAAAAATGAATAGACTTTTTGTTGTCATATGTACGATCAGCTTAATATGGAAACAACTGGTGGCAATTACAACATTATTTTCTTTTTTGATAAAAGTGTAGAAAAGCATGTCTTGTTGATGGCTTGAAGGATGAAAAAAAAATAAAATCGAAAACAAAAGTTTCTAGAATATGGTTGGAGAACCCCCTAACTTTAAGGCTTTGATGTTTATAATTTTCTTGTATAGGAAGCACTTCACCCCAAAAAGTATTATTTTAAAGTCTGAAAATTTAATATTGGCTTTTCCCAAATACAATGATTTATTGTCTCAATCTGTCAGACACTCGAGTCCATCCTGACTTTTTCATTAGGCTAAAGGAAGGATGGGGATACAAAAATGTATTAATAAAGAAACACAAAAATAATGGTTTCAGATAATTATTATCCAATATATTAAGTATGCATTTACATATTCACAGATGAACATAGAAGTTCTAACTTTAAAATTACTAAGTACAAAAAGTATTCTTCTCAACAGCAATTATTTTGGATTTTGTTATTAATTTTCAATTCCTTTGCTTCCAAGGCAGCATAAACATAAGCCAGATAACATTAATAGGGATAAGATGAAATACTACAGATATTAGCATTATTTGGGGTGAATTTCTTTCGACATGAATAAATTCTTGAATAGCTTTAAAATTTGTTTATTTTTTACTGAAAAAAAACCTTAGATTATTACTATACAACTAGAACTACAAATATAGATATTGTCTACTGCAGTAAAATTTATGCAACTTCAAAATTCTACATGTTTTCAATAAACATATTGTGATGTGTGGAATTTTGAAAACTCTTAGAAGCTTTGGTTAAAGGAATTGTATCAAAGTCAACTTAATTAAAGTAGAAAGGGCTAGAGATAGATGATTATTTTCATTTCATCTCTGAATGTCAAAAGGGAATTCTGTTTGACATGCTATGGTACTATGATACAAGAGAATGACATAAGACCTTTCCCCAAAATCAACAGGTTAAAGTGGCAGCTGGCTATAGATGATAGTTCAAAGTAATGATTAATTGGGCATGATTAGTTGTTTAGTTTTCAGGTCAATCCAAAAATTCTACCAACTGGTTTAGGAAACTGTCTATTCCTATTGGTTAATATGGATTTATGGTCGTAACTCTGTAAGAAATTTAAGGGTTTACTTTAGGAAAATTCAGCAGTCTTCAATCTTTACTTGAAAAAAGAGTGGTGGAGACTCCTTATCTGGTGATGGCTGTTAAGACTGTAAGACATTCTCCTGATTTGGCAGTGAAGTGAGAGTTTGTCTCAGCAAGTAGGCAAACTCTACATAAAAAGTACGTCTTCATTATTGAGTAAGGGGCCAGATAGTTGTCTCAGGAGACAGACTATACGAAAACGAAAAAGAATAAAGAAACATAAAGAAACGGCAAAAGGTACGCAATCTTAGTTTCCCCGATTTTAATATGTTATTTCATTTGTTGATCTATTGCAAATGTATTCTTGATATGATATATGTGTGTACGGTTTCATTTTGCAGGATTTTAGTGAAATGCTACTCATGACATTTTATTCTTTGATTTCCTAATTATCAATTCATTTGGAGAATTGGCAAGAGTGAATGTAATTAAAATTTCATTAGATTAGTTGAAAAGATTGCATGTAATTGAATCTTTAATACATAGGAGTGATTATGAATTTTCATGAATGATTTAAGGAATGATGGGTAATATTGCATAGTTTTATGGATTAACTCTGTCTAAAATGAGTATGACCTAACAGTACATGTATATTCATATACTAGTTTGTAATATTTAATTGATCACTTAAGTGTATATCTATATGCTAGTTTGTAATATCTAATTGGTCGAGTAAACTATTTTAGAATAGTTAGATCTGAGGGTCTAAGCATATGTAACTTAAGACTGCTAGATTGGTAGAGTCAGCAGTCGAGTGGGGGTTACATATGGTTTCATACAGCTGAGTTGAATTTAATTGACCATCCCTAACGTGAACGGAAAAGCATTTATGTAAACATAACAGTTAGCTAACAGAAGTTACTGTGGCAGAATTTATGCCTTTTGTTCTAAACCGAATTAATGTAAAAATACAGATATACCTGAGAATGTGACCTATTGTCTATTTTGAGAAATTTTGTTTATTGAAGGAAACAGCTTTCCTGGATTCACACGAGAAATCCCTGAACAATCACAGGACCAGAACAAATTCTATGCAGAAATCAAAGTCCAGAGACAATTGTTAAGTCAGAGTTCCACGGACAAGAGTCCAAGACGAAACAGCTAGACACAGATCGGCAGAGCAGGGACAAACAGAAGTTTTGATGTCCACATAAAATAGGTGATGAAGTCTCTCATCCTTGCATTCAAAGGTCACATCTCATTGGCAATGAAGATAGTATATTAACGTGGAAAGTAATTTTACATTTAAAGAAATTTGTATTGTCTTTTTTATTTGAGTACATGTTAGTACCATTTTTCCTTCTTTTGTAACTAAGTCATTGATTTCTTTTCATTTTAAATTCTGTTGATAAACTGATTAAATTTTATATTTGTTCATTGAAAGGGGGCTCGTTGTGTTTATTTCTTCAATATACTTGTTCAGTGATCTGCATTCTTCTTTCTATCTATCCACACTGGGTAAATCACACGCGGAGGTCATTCCCTAGCAAGGAACTGTAGTGAAAGAGGTTGGTGTGTTTTTTGCACCACCACAATTTGTCACACATATCACTTAAGATGCCAGATCACTCCACCGCTTGATTAGTGTGACAAGACCATGTTAATCTCCACAAACATGCAGTATTGAGTATGGAAATATGTTTCAGTGTAAGCAATATATTTATTAAAATTGATTTGTAATATTCCTAAAAATAAAAAACTAAAAAGTTGCAAAAATTATAATGCAGTATACAATATTTATATTTGTAGTTCAAGTGCGCAAAGAAAAAACCTAAGTATTTTGTTTCCAATATTAAATTTGTTGGAGAAATTATTAATGTAAAAGGAAATTCGCTTGCAAAAATGCTTATATTCTTATCCTTATTAATCTTGTGGCCTTGGAAGTAAACACATAAAAATTAATAAAAAAAATATAAAAAAATATTGTTTAGAAATATAGAGTTGTCCATAATAATTTTAAAGCTCTGCTGTTCCTCAGATGGAAGTTTGATTGATGATGTCTGTTGATGGAAACATGTAAATGCATGCTTAATATATCAAATAATAATTATCTGAAACCATTGTTTTTTGTTATTTCTTTATTACAGTGTATCCCCCAGGGGTGTAAAACTGAGGGTCAAGAAAACCCCTTGGTGTCAGAACTAAGGGAGAAAAAAAAATTGTGGGAGTCCAAAATGTACTGAAAAATTTTCATCTGATCCATTCGTTTTCAGCTGAAATGGGATATTGCAACTTGCACAACATACTCTCTCTAAAATATAAATAAACCAACAGACAAAATGAACACAAATGCACTGTCCATTCAAAAAGATAATTTTGTTAGCTCATTTTCATTTTAAAGTCGTACTTTTAACAGGCTCTTTATAATCTTTTTGTAGCAATATTATACATCAATACATAAAATAAAAACCAATACAAAAATATAAATCTTTTTAACCCAATGACAGTTAATTTACTGACTGTCATAAAATGTGTACTATCATGGGTTTCATTGTACCTAGTCCTAACACACTTTTTGATCTTTTCTTCTTTGCAGAAAAATTAACAAAATATGCAAAGACACTGAGTGTTTACACTATATAAGCTTTAATACTGGCTGCCATGTATAGCCTATCATGTGCTGAAAAATGGTGTTATGCCCCACAACAACAACACCAACAACTGTGTATAAGAGACTGACTACTGTGTGTAATTGTATACACACAGAGACATACAAAGCTAAGGAAAATACTAATCAACCTACAGGTACCTACAGAAAAGAAGGCAGATAGGCCCTATGGTATTAATTAACCAAGAGAATAAAGGAAAGGATTATACAATCTCTGCTGAAACACAAATACTGAAGTTTATTGATACCCCCCCCTAACTGGGAGATTTTCTTAAATCAGTTATCTACAAGAGAATAGTTTCATGGGGGTATTAAGGTCAATCAACACTATCAAAGGACATAATAAACACTCATTATAAAACAATGATACCTCTCACCCTCTATACTACAAAACTTCAGTCAATTCTGATTGTATATTTTTATAATTGTATCACCACTAGCCACAGATAAATCTTTAAAAGCATCAGTACTACTTACTCTATCTGCAGCAATCTAAAAATATATTTAAATCAGAAAATAAAGTTTCTCCCAGCAGTTAGACATCACCAAAATGCAGTTTTTTTACAAACTTATCTGTTTATCCAATAATTTTCATAGTGCCAAAAATGCATTTTAGATCTTGCAATATTTTTTGCTGTGTTTCAATTCTGCATTGCTAAAAGGGCACTGTTTTTGCAATACTGCATTTCTCCCTTGTTGATTGAAGGGCAGTATTTTTGCAGTTTTACTTCTGCCCTGTTGAGTAAATGTCAATATTTTCTCTCTTTATGAATACTGAACATTTTATCAAATTTTCACTAATGTTGTGAAAGACAGATAGTGGACTGATTTTGAAATGAATATAAAAACCCATGAATATAAAGAGTAGAATAACATGTTATATCTGCAGTGAGCTTCCTATACAATTATCTGTATTCTGAACATGTCATATTATTCAAGTACATAATTTTTAATCAAACCTTAGCTGAAATTATGACTTTCAAATTAGGATACAATCAGTTTGTTCAATTGTCCTTATATTGTATTTCAGACATGGAGGATGAATGGTTCTGAAAACCCCATTATCAAACAGATAAATACACAAACCATTACTAGAAACTCTTACCTCATAAATTATTGACCGAAATTAGCCATCTCTTTATCAGCAAAACAAATACAAATCACCCATAAAGTCCTCCAACAAATGTCCCTGTATTTTATTACTCCTCCATTTGTAAGCAGAGCACAAACAACATTCAGTGAGTGCAGTAACTAATGAACCCACTCACTGATAGGGCTGTTAGCTGACACTGTAAGGCTGGTATGGTAGGAATCAATAGAAGGCATATGAACACAAAGCTGCCATCCTCCCTGTGCATGAGTCACTCCTCCTCCTCCTCCACTACTACAATGCTTTTAAGAAAATCCCATCTTTGACACCAAATATAATCCATATAGGAGCTCAATGGGTCATTCACGACACTGATTAATAATGAAAATTTGCAGCAAGAGGGGAAGCATAAACAGGGCAAAAGAGGGAAACAGCTTTAAAACAACTGCTTATTCTTAGGTTTACAAACCAATAATAGTTTGGTTTTTTTTTTTAAATTTGAAACCCTAATAAATGGTTCAAAGAGGAAAATAACTCTTTACAGACTACCTGCATTGACTTTTCTATTATAATTACATTTATCATTGGCGGCATTAACTGTACTGTGTAAAGATAAAGTTTAAACTGCATGATTAATATCAAGGATGGTGTAGGAATATATTGATTAGCACATGATATATTATAACTGTTAGACTTAGTGCATTGAGAATACAGGAAAGAGACTTTACAAATCACACTATACACTTGGCAGCTACTCTTCAACTAAACTCTAAAAACATGAATTTCACCTGCCAAAAGGTATTATCCCTCCATTTGACTTTGATAGATTTCAATGGAAAAGAATAACAGAACAAATTAAATACCAGATAAGGACAAGCATGTCTGCTGAGTTACTTTTTAAACAAATATTGCATATATTAAATCCTTCATTTATATTACTATTCTGTAAGACCTTCACACATATGAAATCAATGACAAATTATAGGAGGCTTAAATAAAATAGATACTCTAATTTTGATTGCTTTAATTAGTTTTTCTCTTTTCTTTGTTCCTTATTTAATTTTTTACACTGAAAGGGAAATAGTTTTGAAGAATGCATATGTCAATGGAGATTTTTTAATTTTCTTGGCTGCAACACTGACAAATCATTAACAGGTTACTGTGACAAATTTTTATTTCTGATACGAAGTTACAATTCCTTCAATTTTTCTGTTTATTTCTCTTTCTGAAACTGAACTTTAGAACTAATACTTTGAACAAAGTCTGGTCAAACTGCAAACAACAGACCCTGATCTACCATTGCATAAAGTGTCAGCACATCTTAGTCTAGATTGTTTGATCCACTGATTATTTCTAACAGCATTGACTTACACATGCATGGTATTCATTATGGTAGTTTCCCCAGGTATAATACTGACCTACCACCGTTTGATTGATCCTCACAATGCCAGCAAATGATCAAAGAACAGCTATATTTACATGTAATCATCCAAATCCTTTTATCTTATGAAAAAAATGTCTAAAATCTATTCTTTCTCCTTCCTACCTTATAATTTCTTTTTTTTTCCTTTCCCAATTAAGTTTTTTCTTTTCATTGTTCATATGGTGTGATATGTAAAAGCATTTTATTTCTGTCTACCTTTCATGTTATTTCCTAAATTGTTGTAATTCAAAACTTTTGATTCTATTTCTCTCAAGGCTTCTTATTTACTTAAAGTGACAGCCATCTACAAAGTTTCATCCAGGTCTGTGATACAGAATTAATGTTATGTTATTGTGTGGAAAGTCTTCTTTATTCAGTGACCTTGACCTTTAAACCCTTTATACTAGGCTTTTGTTTTATCCAAAGTCAATTCATCCACAAGTTTGGTTAAGGTATGTGGAGTGCAGCTAATGTGTGGTGTGGTGTGGTGTGGTGTGATTATGCTCTTTAACATAGCTTTAACAATTTTTCACTCATATGTCTGCAGTGTGGCAGTTTATAGTGATGTCTAGCACTGGGGCATCAATCCACAGACATGTAGCATGATATCCCACCCAGTCACATTATCCTGACACCAGGCCAACCAGTCCTAACACTAACCTCTTAATGCTGAGCATCAAGCAAGGCAGCTGTTAGTACCATTTTTGTAAGTCTTTGGTATGACTCGACTGGGGATCGAACCCCCAACCTCCCTAATTTGAGGTGGACGCTTTAACCACTAGGCCACCTGAGAGGTTAAAATGTATAGTGGTAAAACTACTTTGGTTTTTAAGTCAGGTAACTTGATCTTTGATCTTTCTAGTCTAAGATCAATAGGATTCTTCCCTATCCCAAGTACAAGCCATCTAGAGCAGGAGTCATTGTGCAGACACTATGTTTCATCTTTAAGTAAAGCTTGCTGATAATAAATGGCAAAAGGGGAATCTTTTTTTTAAAAATCAAAAACAAAATGTTTCCAAGTTCAGATATCAAGAGCAAGCAAGACAATGAGTAACAACTACAGTTCGAAACTCATATTGTGGGACTGTTGGTTGGTGTGCCTTTATCCATCAATAGATCTCCATTTAATCTCCTCATTATTTGTTTTTAGTAACTGTTTATGAAACAGTTCCAAGAAAACAGATGGGATTCTTGAATGTGAAACCATACATCACAGTTTCTTTATATTTTTTTATATACACATAAAAAGTGGACCAATCTAAACTGAAAAAGAAAATGGCACCAGATATAAGTCAAAACCAGCTTTATTAATATGACTCATGGAAGTTATAGGACTGAAAAATGTTATGAAAGGGGTTTTTTTAAAACTTAAAAACGTGCTGCATTAGGAAAAGGACAAATTAAAAGCACTTTACAAATCTTGAAAGAATAATTTGACATTGACTTAATACTGAATTCATCGTTTGTGAACTTCTCAACCATTCAGTTTGCTTTCTGTCTATACTCTTGTACTAATCCACATGGATTTAACCAATTTATGACAAATAATTTAAGTGCAGATAAAGGTAAATAGAAAAATAACATTGTAAAATTTTCATGCAGTTTTCTGTAATTACAACATATATTACAGTATTTAGACTGCTCTTTTATGCCCATCGACACTTTCTATTACCACTTACATTATTAGTAATTACACTTATATCTTGGGGAGGGTGCATTATAAACCTACAACAAAATAAGTTCAGGCTCACATTTAATATAGTTCCCCTTGAAAGTGGGTACCTAGATGAGTGATCATTATGACTGACAGGTATCTGGTAGAGGTTTCCTGAAAATTTCAGTTTTATCTTTAAGTGACCTTGATCTTTGATCTTTGGTTCCAAAATTGATACCCTTCTTTCTTACCCCAAATGAAAGCTATTCATAAAATCTGGTAACTGGAGATGATGAAAATGAGAGCTATGGTGTGGAAACTTTCTCTTATTTTTGTTTAATCATTTAATGACTTTCTCCTTTTAACTTGTGAAACCAAACTTGATCAGTTTCTTCCTTATCCAATGTGCAAACCCTCCACAAAGTTTAGTTACAGTATTGTGGAAAACCTATAATACTATCAAAATCAAAATGGTGACAAACTGCCAGATTAACATCATCACAACATAGTGTCTAATGGAATGCATATTTAATCTGCAAATTTATTAAGGCCTTAAAAAAGCAAATTATTTTGTGCCACATGTTAAATCAAATGCTTTGATTGGTCAATTATTTCACCCTCACAAAAGCTGAAGTATATGTTTCATCAGCTTAACAGAAACCCCAATGTTGCCAAATTAATGAAATTATGATATTAAAATTTAACTTTGTGCTTATATAAATTATTAACCATAATGATCAATTTGAAATTACACCAATTATATCAAATGTTTCATAAATTACAATCTTTTGTGCCTGTATAAGCTTTAATATTTTCTAACAGAAATACTGCACACAGCTGTTTAAATTTATATGTAGTCTGATTCAGAATGTAGAGTAATAAGTCAAATTGCCAAATTAGGCCAAGGACCTGTTGACAACAAATTAGACTATAGTTATATACTTTTAAAGGCAAAATTCTATATGGGGATGACAAGGTATTGTTGGCTTTTCTTGTAGATATTATGTACTTTGGTAAACTAGTCTAGACCTAATGGCTTTAGTTCAAACTGATTACATCACACTGTGGTAACTGAAACAGGCTCAAATCAAGCTAAACAATACATTAATTATGTTAAAAAACAAAAGACAAAACTGTGTCCTCAACACAACCCATTTATATGGTACATGTTGTCTAAAACATAAGATCAACTGCACCTAAACATGTCTCTTTGAAAAATATTTGAAATTTAGTCTTGTTGAAAAACTTTTAAATTTAACATAATGTTCACAAGTAGCTAGCAGTACATGTTCATTTCAGAATGTTCAGAGCATAAAAACTTTCTTTTATTACATCTCTTAAGTAATAATAACACAAAAAAAATAAAAATAACAAAATACAGAAACACTGTAAAATCTCAGGTATAATATGCACACATGTATAATATGTACAAAGATTTTCTTTCACTGTAATGCAATAATCTTAACACCTATGTATAATAGCACCCAGATTTATTAGTTTTACTGTGTGTAGATACTTGAGAAAACCAGTGTTTAATTGGAGCATGATTGATCAAAGTCAGCACTATAGCCTACAGAACATTCCTAAATATCATTTTGATGATTTTTTTGTGGACAGAACAGCACCAGTATTTATCACTAAACATATAGCTTCCAAAACTCTGTTTAATAATGTATATGTAGCCCTACAATAAAACTTCATTAAAGTTACATCTAAGTATAATACACACCAGGAGTTTAAAAAACTGCATACTATACCAAAGATTTTATGATGTTTTCAGACCAATTCATCCACACAAATAATTACACTCTCAAAATAACTAGTACTTCCTGTTTTTCAAGCAAACACATATTTTGTGCTGATTATCTCCCCATTACAGTGCTGCATGTATTACTTTCGTATCTGTTAACTGCTTAAATATTGCAAGAACTAGAAATTCCCAGTTTTTTTTTCTTCTCTCTCTCTCTCTAGAAAAAAAGTTTCCTTTTTTCATAATTCAGCCAAGTAAGACCTAAGACAATTAAAATTCTTTCCATTTGTTTAGCACCAAATGACCAATCTATCTGAACAATGATTAGTCAGCATTCTGGTCAGTTTTAAGCATGCTAATTCACATATCTAAACAATGTAATTTGATTTGATGTATATCAATCATAAAAACACTTGATAATGCATTACAATGTGACTCAATAATTACTTTCAAGCTGTGGAACAAAAAAGGATGCAATATTTACATCATAAACTTAAATATGTTTTCAATAACCCAAATTATACCATTTAATTAAAATGATTAAAAAAACTCAATCCTTTTCTGTATCTACCAATTAGCATAACAACTGACAACTTGCACCTTGCCTGGCTTACAAATGTTTGATTTGCTGTACATCTTTAACCTCTTATTATCACATGATTCAGTTGCTAATTACATCTTTGTTGAATATATCCCTGTCTGGGTAAAAATCCCTTGAATCACTGTTATTTTTCTCTACTGATACTATATGTAATATCAATAATGAAACCAGACATGGGCTAGACATGCACATGGGATGCTTTTCTAGGATCTTAAATTACAGTAACAGTTTTTATACAATAATAGGTTTCTAATCAAATAGGATGAAAAATGGTAAATACAAGTTCAATAAAACATCAGCATAATTAGTAAATCAACATGATGTGTAATATTGTGTAATCTGAGATCTAAGCAGCAATTGTTTTCAACTTCTGCTTTTTCCTAGCAATGCCACATTCAATGTTGAAAATCAGATACACATACTTTAAGAAAAGTTGGTTGTTTTGAGGTTTGATGATTGTGCCTGTGTAAGCGCAAGATAGGTTATACATGGTTGCCAGTATAACTGGTGAAGGAAAATGTACACAAATCTGTAAGAACCACCAACCCACTGCAAGCTACTACCAATTTTCTCACATACAAATTTGCTGTGCCCTCGATATGAAAAGAACTACCTAAAAAGTTCTCCTAAGAAATCCTCATCATGTGCAATTATAATTTAACTAAAACATGTAGTTCCTGCATTCCTACATCATGGTCAGCCTTATGAATAATTGTTTACATGTTTACAAATTTTGTAAGTGTTTACAGGCAGTACACTAAACTAAGTCATTTACACCTGTAAATGTTGTAGCCTTAGGGACATGGAAGGTTAAAAAAAGAATCCAGGTATGCTTTGATCCTTTAATAATTGATTCAAACTTGGTTGTTTGTGAACCAAACTGTGATGAGAGAGACAATCCATGAGCATGTGTATCAGAAATCCTAGTGTCAAGAATATTTGATGGCAATCTATTCCTTACAAGCCCATCTGGAATGGATAACACATTCTTTGAAAGGATCAAACTCTACCCAACCATACCTACCATGAGACAGTATCAATTACTGTCTGGTGAGAGTAAATTGGTGCATCCATCCCTCCAATTCCAGAAGCATTAATTCCTTCAACATTTTTGTGCAAAACAATAACCATAAAAATAGTTTGCCTCAAAAATTACCTGTATCTTTATTTTCTCTTCATCTCTACCACTATTTTTCACTCATAGTCTAACCGACTGGTTTCCTGGTTTCCATTCACTTACAGAGTTCATTTACATCAAGAAACTATAGTATATGTACCAGCCTACCATTCTAGTGCTTAAGTACTTTATACCCTACCTATGTCATGGAAGAATCTAGACACAAACTACAGTTTGCAAAAGCTATTTATCAGAGTGAATCAAAATATGGATAGTCACACAAAATTTGAGAAATATTAACTGCATTACATGATAAAATAAAAAGTCTTTATAAAGTGGAATCTAAAAAGTGTATGTGTAACAGTTACACCAGTAATTAGGTCAATACAGTAGGTTTAAAAGAGTTTTCATGCATGCTCTAAGCTTCTTTATTTATTTTATCCGAAGAAAAAGAAAGGAAAAAAAATATTTCCATTTAGACAGTTTACATTAATTAGTTCATGGATCCTTCTAATATTGACAGTTTAAATGTCTATTATGATTTTTCAATCACCAGGCCAAGTATCATGATTTATTGATGTACCAATGATACTGACTGAACCACATCTTCATGGTGTTACAGAACTGTCAAACAGTTACACAGATATATATGGTGTATGTGTGTGATTGTGTGTGTGATATAGATTTTTAATGTATCTGTAAAAAACATTTCAGTCATATCACTATGATGACTGCAGTGTGACAGTATATAATGATGTTTAGCACTGGGGTATCATGACGCAGACAAGTAGCATGATGTCCTACCCACCACTATGAAAACAAATTAATGACTTCATGAACAATAATGAATTGTTCATAAATGTTCGTGAACATACTGAAATGTTCATGATCAGTTGATCATTTGAGTTCATGAACAAATAGCCATGAAAGTTCATCACCTAAGTTCATGAACACTTCAAGAATTTTGATGAATCATGTACTTTAGTTCATGAACACAATGATGAACTTTTCTGAACTATTATGATATCTTTGAAGTTTCTGAAATGACATGAATTTGCTTCATGAACAATTCAAGTACTTTGATGCACCACCAAGATATTTCTTAAAAATGTACATGAAATTTCTATAACCATTTTATTCATAAATGTTTATGAAAATTCATCATACAAACTTCTCACAATATTAGTGAAATATAAATAAATGTGAATATTTTTTAAATTATATGATACTGTATAACTGTTCAGAGATCTTTTATTCAATACTTGTGTTCTTAACTTGAGTAGCTCTGGATTATTATGGGAAAATATTTTCTGGCCAGCATAAACAAAATGTACTAGTTATAAAAGCTGTTAATGACTTTGTTCTAATGTTTTTGTCCAGTATTGTCATAAACTGCATATTTTATTGACTTTGTAACTGGTTGTCAAGCTGAAGTAAAAACCAAAATATGTAAACAATGATAATCCTGATTGGATGACTGTGAAAGAAGATGTGATATGATTGGGTAATATATGCACATGATTTTAGCTGCTGAGCATCCTCCCCCCACCCCACACAAATGAAAGAGCATGCAAAGGGTTTTGCAACAAGTAACAATCTCCCATAAAATGGACAGATGAGAATATTTTCAATATCATTTCTTTTAAGTACATAGAAGTGCAGAGAAGGAATTATGAAGAATATTACGGAATTGACTTGGTGAGAGCAAAATTAGGTGGAAAAGCGTATACAGCGGGATCATCAAAATAACGGTGAGTATATCCTTTTCTTGGTCATTCATAATTATTTCAGTTGGAATTATATGGATATTTTATTGTTTTTTATATGTCATCATATCAGTTTTAACCAAACTAATATACCTGAATTTTGTCAGACCCAATTTAAACTTGCTCTTCAATTTTTTTTTAAATCACTAAACATTATCATACTCTCCACACCCTTTTTCGATCTATACCATATGCGGTACTGCATCGGTGATTGGAATTTATATGTTCTGTATCGTTTTCTGTTTCATAACATCACTATTTAAATGATCTGATGTAATTTGGTAAATTAATACAAAACAAAAAACTAGTTAATGTGTCAAACTGTACACAATACATGTGCAAGTTATTGTTGTTGTTGTTGTTGTTGGGCTTAACACCATTTTTCAGGGCAGGATAGGCTATTCATGGTGGCCAGTATTAATGGTGGAGGAATAAACCGGAAATCACCATGACCACCAGAAGCTACTGGCAAGCTTTCTCACATATCTACATTAGAGGAATCCTAGACTTGAACACACACAGAGGTGAGATGGCAGTGATCTCTAACGGACATAGATTTAGACCACTAGGACATAGATTTAGACCACTAGGCCGGCCACTGGGGCCCCACATGTGCAAGTAACATGATGAAACCGGAAACAGCTATAGAGTGGATAAATTTTTATTGATTAAAACATTTGACTCCTCTTACTTATATTACCTATGGCTTCAGTTAAAATACAACTAGTGAAAATATTCTCCAAGAATGTAAATGCTCAGTAAGTTGTTTATTAAGTGTAAGGGATTAAATAATTTTGACTTGGATCAGTAAATAAAGTTGGGTACAAAAATAATGTGTTAAAAGCCGAAGACAATGTTGATCAGAGATTGTCTTTGTAATTAACTTTAACTTTTTTTTAGATCAGATAGCAGAAAAGTAAAATTATTAGAGGATGAAGTCTGTAGGATAAAGAGGAAAATTTGACAATGAGGCTCTTACTGCCAAGATAGAATAGACATTAAAAAGTTACTGCTGCAGCAATGTTAAAGATCCATAGAGTAATCAGATGGAACAGCTTAAGTTGCAGATGGATACATTCGGTAGTGACAATAGGTGGAATTTTATTAAATTAAAATTAGCCCTGAATTTTATTAAATTAAAATTAGCCCTGACTGTCTTCACAAAAAGAGTTATCTGACAGGTCAATTTGGGTGTGGGTATCCAAGTAGTCAGGAGAAATCCCAGTGGAATTAGCCCCATGAAAATGACATATAAATATGCTTCAGCAGCTGATTGAACACAACTGCCCCATTATCTCTGGAACAATTTTCAAAGAAAAATTACAAAATGTGTTGCTAAGAATTAAAAAAATATTGCCTAATGTCAATTTACATGTTCTTTGTTGCATATTAGAAATTTATCTGAAATAAAATACTATTTTTGAAGATAATATGAACTGTTCATGAATTTAGTTTATGAATAGTTCATGAACATTTAAGAACAGTTTGTAAAGTTATGGTTCATGAACGTTCATGAATTCATTATTTTACTATTTTCAGTTCATGGACAGGTTCATGAACCATTCAAGAACAGTTCATAACAGTTCATGCATTATTCATGATCATTTCATAGAGACAGTCACCTTATCCTGAGACCAGTCCTAACACTAATCTTTTTAATGCTGATATACATGGTATATTGATCATTGTACAATTCCAAAAACATAAATGGCATCTGATTAGAGCAAATGAACATGGGTCTATCTGCAAAGCCAAAGTAGCAGTCACAAAAGTCTGCAAAAAATATTTTAAAAATGTAGAATCTTGACTTTTATCAAATTTTCATACATGATTAAAAGTTTCAATCTTTTTGGAGCCAATGATCCTTTGTTTCACATACTTCACAACTGTGATGTAATAGACTTAGACTTGTGCAATATGTCACACAAGCATGGGTCATAACAATTATTCCAATGACCATACAGTTGTTAAATTGGCAGATATATTTGATGGTCAGTTCCAACTACATTAAATATACAGGTATTACCAGTACTTTGATGACAGGTAACAGTCATCCCCCAAGGCAAAGATTTTTATTCTGAGGTAAGACTATATGTGGAAAAACATCTTAGTGATGTTTCAAAAGTGTGAGACATACTATATATGCTTTCATACTAGTCTATTCCAACAGAAAAATTTGACCTTTCATTACATAATGGGTCCAACTTCAGAGTATGTAAGGGTAGCAACCATAATGACGTTGATTGCCCCAAGTTATGCCCATCATTTATCTTAAGGTCATTTGGGTAAAGTTTTTTTTTTTTTAAACCTATTTCCCATATCAAAGACTGGCATTACTGCAGAGTACCTATGTACATGAAGATGACATTTTGTAAATCCATCAAAAGAGAGAGAAAACACCTAATGACAAATTTAATTAAAGATCAAAGCCAACTGCAGGTGCCATTAATCCAAGGGAAAACAATAAATTTGCATACATACATGTGTCATCTGAAAATTAACATACAAACGAGAAAGTGTTTGTATTTATCTCTGTACCTGTGTTTTTAAAGTAGCTTTAACATTTTTTCAATCTTATTGTCTAGCATAGGGGCATAATGCCACAGATATGTAATGTGATGTTCCACCCAGTCACTTTCTCCTGACACCAGGCTGAATAGTCTTAACAACAACCTCTTAATGCTGATCACCTAGCAAGGCAGCAGTTAGTACCATTCTTACAAGTATTTGGTATGACTTGGCTGGGGTTCAAACCCACAACACCAGGTCTCTGATTTAGACACTCTAACCAAAAGGCCACTGGAATGGTCTGAAATTAAAGTAAATGTCATAAAGTAAATCTAGTCCTGTAAAATGCATTTGATATTTTCAACTTAAAAGCTTTCATAATTCAAACCATCAGTAAATATTCTTTCTATAATATTAACCATTACTAATCAACAGTAAGTGTAGAAATTAGATTCAATTAAAAACATTAGCTTACCATTTCATACCTTAGTTAAAAATGTTCTGTTGATATAAAATCCAATGGGGGATTGAAGTAATCTATAAGATCACAATGTAACTGTGAGATGTAAACATGATAGAGACCAATAACACTGCTAATTAAACCAAAATAAGGCCATGATGACAAGTAGATATTCTTATCTTTACAAGATCTGTCCTTGAATGTGTAGCCTTCAATGCACACACACACACTAAAGCTTGGTAAATAGAGCTGTATATAGACATTGATTAGTCTTTTATAAAAGGGCATACAGGGTTCAATAATAACCTACTGGATGACAACAAGTACTTATGATTATCATAAGAAATGCATGTCAATAATGTAGCAGGGGAAAAAAATATCTGTACAAGACAGTAGAAGGAAGAAAGCTTGCATGCAAGATATGTTGAATCAACATCCACCATGTAATGTGTTTGAGTGTGTGTGTGTGTGTATGTTATTGTTGTTGGGCTATTCATAGCGGTCAGTATTAATGGTGGAGGAAGAAACCGTAAAATCACCAGAAAGAACCACTGACCCACAAGAAGCTACAGGCAAGCTTTCTCCCATATCCACATTCGCAGAATCCTAGAATCCTAGACTTGAACTCACGCAGACAGAGGTGAGATGGCAGTGATCGTAAGGGACAGGCTTCAGACCACTAAAGATGTGTGTCTGTGATTTAGATTTGTAACATAGCTTTAACAATTTTCCAGTCATATCACTCTGATGTCTGCAGTGGGGCAGTTTATAGTGATGTCCAACATTGGGGCATTATGCCACAAACATGCAGCATGATGTCCTTCCCAGTCACATTATCATGGCACCAGAGTGACCAGTTCTAACACTAACCTTTTAATGCTCAGAGCCAAGAGAGGCAGCTGCTTGTACCAGATTTAAGTCTTTGGATTGACTTTGCTGGAGATCAAAACTGTGACCTCCACATCCGAGACAGACACTCTAACCACTAAAGCAGTCAGTAAAAATGTAAAGGTTGAAAATCAGTATACAGCAGAAGACATGAACTGTATGTAAAATATCTCAAATTGTTTACATCAATCTAAGGAACTTGTTTTCTTGTTTCAGGTTCAGGTCTGAAGCAGCCTTGTGTATGCTATAACAGGCAACAAATAGAGGCAGGAGCTACAATAGCTCAGACACCAGTGTGTTTAGACAGAAAGGATGCAGGTTCAAATCCTATCACCAGACCAGTCTGGTTCAGCTATGATTGTGTGCTTATTGGTAAGGCACTTTGCTTAAGCACTAAACAACCCACTTAAATCTAACTAAATCAAAGGCAAGCTAGGGGTTTTTAACCTTTTTTCTGCTTGCTGGAAACCATCACAAATTACCCACAAATTTTATATCCAAATCCAAAAGTCTTTGGGTAGCAGCTACACACCCTTTGAATACAAAGAAATAGAAATTCTGAGCAGCAATTAATTTGCTTAACTTATGGTAACTAAATACTGATGAGGTTTTGTGAAATGCAATCACTTTATCTTTAGTATTCTATTTGTAAAAAGACACTACTTGGCAAAAAGAATTTCTAAGAATTCAAAATAAGACCATTTCTTTGTTTAAGGATTTAGTGTCCAAACCAGTTCAGCAATAAAATATGTTTCAAATTACCTAAGGTGGTAAACAAACAGGATGTCAGCTTAGCACCATTTTGACTTATAACAAAGCAGACATCATCAGAATTGTTTTGGTGAAAACAACATGTCATAATGTTCTTCCATTTTGGGAGAGGGGGTGTTGTGTAAACAAGAGTTTTACAACAGTCATTGTGGCAGCAATATTAGCTGCACCAGTGGCACCATATTTCATCTAGGACCAACAAGGTATAAGAAGGATATACATGAAAACCTCATGTTGATAAGGCCATCTATCTGGGAGGAGTTACAAATGAGACAATATTTTCAAGATATGACTTTCTATAAAAGACAAGCAAGGACAAAATTTTAAAGTTGCTCTGGTGACCATAAAGAATGGTTCTATTTTCATTTAAGACCAACAGACATCACAAGAAGTATTTTAATGGATCCTGATTTTGTTGTAACCATCTATTCTGGAGTAGTAATAAACAAAGTTTCAAAATGGTCACTGTGAGGTGACCATATTGGATGTCAGATAAACATCATTTTCATTTAGGACAAACTGGATGTCATAAAAATTCAGATTAAAACCATATGTCAAAATGACTCTGTTCCGATAGAGATTTTACAATATTTGTAAAATGGCTGCCATGGCAGCAATATTGGATGTCAGATCAGCACCATTTTTCTTTATTACCAACCAGACATTGTAGGAAGTATGTTGGGGAAGAGTCCATGTTGTTATGACCATCCATGTAGGAGGATTCTAATTATTTTGGGTTTTAATGTCCTGCCAACCTAAACAAGACCTCAGTAATGCTGTCAATTCTTTTTAGACAAGTTCATACAGGTTTAAGTAAGGTGTAATAAATAAATCATGTAATGCTATTGCACAACTGGAATACATGCTTTAAAAAGTTCAGAACCTATATTTGAGAATGGTATAGTAATGGTAAATATTCTGTTCAACTAAAAGTCTGTGAAGTACATTTTTATGGTAATTACCTCCTGTACAGTTGCACAAACAACAGTTCCAAACTCTATGGAGTTTAATCGTTTCTTGCTATCTGTCAACTTGGCATAATACTTAAGATTTTTATTTGGAGGGAACTCGGAATTTCACCTGATGATATCAATCAAACCTCCTGCCATGAGACATATATTTGTTGCCCTTCCCACCCCCACCCCACAAAGAATCTTAATGTTTTATTTTATTCTTCTGTACTGGCAATCAGCAATTTTTAAAGTCCTAATTTCTCCATTTTATCTTGAACATAGATTACCTGTTGGATGCAATTTGTAAAAAAATTATAAGCAACAGCATAAGCATGCAGATATTTTGCATGAAAAAAATATGTGCAGTCTTAAGTTCACAGACTGACTCTGCTAAATATAATATGAAAACAACCAGACAAATAGACAAATTTCCATTATTTTTGCTTTCATTCCTTAAGTCTGTATTTTAAGGGTCATTTTTGTAAGACGTGTGGTCAAATTTTTACAAGTTGGCAAGTCTGGGTTTAACACCATATTTCAGTACATGATAGAAATATACATGGCAGCCAGTACAACTGGTGAAGGAAGAATTTTTTTTAAAAAAAGCCCCATAAGAACCAATGACCCACAGGAAGCTACTGGCAAGCTTTCCAATATATCCATATTGGCTAAGCCCAAGTCTTCAACATAGGCAGACAGAGGTGAGACAGCAGTGATCCATTATGGTGAATGCTATAAACCACTTGGCTACCCTATAAATCCCCTATAAGGATCTGAAGTACTAATCTGACCTTCCACCCAAACTTTATGCTGCTGAAGAGGATAGTGAAAGAAGAAGATAGTATGTTCTTGTAAAGAGAGATAGAGTTACCATCGTATAAAGATTGTATATGTTTTTGCAGATATGCCTGTCCAAAACAAGCCTCATTTTGGAATACTGGATGCCCCCAAGACCAAAGTTTCTCAATACTGCCTGTCCCCAAAAAATGGCTGTTTTATTGCTGCCTCTCCCAAAAGTCCATTTTTCATTCTTATCAGTCTCACATGATCCCTTTTTACCATAATGATTGTTCCAAAGACCACAAACTATCATAAGATACCACTCTATAGACTAATAATGAGTTGTACAACACACACCAACTGACTTCAGACATTGGTACCTTAAACATGCAAGTTTAGTTTTTGTGTTCTTGCAGTTCTGTATGCAGGAGTAGAAAAATCATTTGCTCCATTGCCAGGGACAACTTTGTGAAAGCCCAGTCAAGAACTTATTAATGAAACTAAAGACAATGTTCTAAATGAAAATGGAATTTTCCATTTTTGGTAGTGACAAACATTTCATTACTGGATTATCCCTCTGGTGACTTAACAGAATGGTGCCAAAATTATCTTTCTACATCTAACTACATGTTGGGTGATTGCAGGCCGTGGTCAGGTTTAGGCAAAAGGTCAGAGGTCACACTAATCCAAAAATGTTGACTTGTTATCTGAACAAGCACAGCCCATACTAACAGTCCCCAAGGGAGAGAACAGCTTGATAATGACCATGATGAAATATAGTATATGTATTATACTTTGACACTGGTCAGCTGAAGAAATGGTCTCTTGATATAAGACTATGGTGACAATCACTTTTGTTCACTAATTTTACATAAGGAACATGGCAAGTTTATATCATTAAACAAATCATAATTATTTTTTAATACTACAATGGTTTATGGGGTAATGACTAAACAAAAAAACCTGTCTGATAATTTAGACACAGGATTAATAGTGTTGGATTATTGATAGAGAAGATGAAGACTGATTGGATGTGGAGGCATTCCCTACCATCTGCTGGGATGGTCTAGTCACCCACTTTCCCTGACCACTTGGTTCCTGTTGTAACTCATAAGAGGGAATATTTTGGGTTGATTAATATGCTAAACTGATATAATTATTAAATCTGTTATAGAACTCTCAAGTAGGACTTTTAACAGGAAGACAATTTCTCTGGATATACCAGTATACCTGTACATATTCTACAGACAATTTGAATCAACATCTGTTTAAATGGGAGTTCAGGCATTTTTAACTGAATTAATAACAACATGAACCATAATTATGCGAGCTACAATAAGCATATGTGCACAATTCTCATGGGGGGGGGCAAACTATTAGAAAGCCGACAAACAAGACACCATCAAAAATATAGAAATGTTTTCATTATCTTTAATTTCTTGATCTCAAATAGATTAAATATGTCTGTCAACTTTTGTGACATTTTCCACTAGAAGTATTAATGCCAAGTTACAAGCACTGTGTGGATTTAGATGAAATAAATATAAGACAAAATTTGGGAGAAAATGTTTATTACTGCAATTTTGGGTGCAACTGCAGTAATTTACCCGGCAACCAGAAAGACCTGTTGTGCAGCAAAGTTTTTTCAAAGCTGGTTGCTTGGGGACAATCATACATTTTCCTAATGTTTTCACCCCTAATAAGATTTTCAATTTTGGGGTTGGATCAGTGCCATAAGAGTTGTCCTTCATGGCCAGTGAGTTCAAAAGGTACCTTGTATCTATACCATTATACATAGTGGAGTAAAATCAAACCTCTAGTTTTACATTAAGAGATTATCTTGCATCAATGATCATTTCAAGGAAATTTATGAAACAAGTAGTAGTTTTTATCTTTTGCAAACATTGACAAACAAAAAAAACCCAACAAAATTATTCAATAAATTTTTATAAATCTAATTAACAATGAGCACTAATGTTAAATCCCACTGATCAAAAAAAGTAATATTTAAATTTATGTACTATACTGTTTATAATCTAGTACTTTCTGATGAGTGAGTTATTACATCTCTGCCTTAAATGACACAAGGTATCTGTGACCTCTGGTGGTGTTATTACACAATATAAAGAAACATAATAGGGCCTGACTCTCGTGTCCAGTAAAGTGAGGGCACAGGGGGCATCTGGACCACCCTAGTCATGGGGGGCTCCCCTGATTGCTGTGGATAAAATTACATCAGTTTAAATAAATCATATATAGGTCTAAATCATCTAATACTTAGACCAATATAGCTATAATAATTATAGACATATAAATGACAGTTTAAGTAAAGCTTTTAGGGTGCATTTGTAGATCTATATCTTAAGTGACCATGCACACGCACAATCCCAAAGCTGAAATACCTCACACAAAAAAACCCATATCATAGCACTAGATCAACCTGCCATGCAATTAGCACCAAATCAAAGGTTTAGTAAAAAATAAATAACTAGTGTTAGCACAGTGATATGAAGATAAATGCTGCCAAAATCAAAAGCGATGACCATAGGTAGTCAAGCAAGAGTAAAAGTTGACAAACATTATTCCAAAGTAATGGTAAAATGAATGGATATACAAGTCTGAAAATGAAAAACTACTTGGCCTTATGACTGACCCTATCTTGTGCTGGAAAATACAAGCTGATAAGGTCATTAAAAAAGTTAATTCACTGATTTATATCTTGAAAAGAATAAAATCTTATCTACCTCAAGAACAGATAAAGATATCCTACACTGCATATATCATACCACACAAAGAATAGTGTTGTTCTGTCTGGGTAATAGTGGTATAGAAAATCAGGATAGATTACTGAAATTTCAAAAAAAGAGCAGCTAGAGTTATTCTTGATGCTGATTTAGATACACCATCAACAAATCTTTTTCAAGACCCTAAAATGGCTTCCATTTCAGAAGAGAATTAAGTTTCAAAAGGGTTTACTAGTCTATAAATCTTTACATGGTTTGGCTCCTGTTTTTATTAAATGAAACTTCAAAGATCCATCTAAAAAAAATAAGTTGTATTTACCTAAATCAAAGTTAGTGTTGTAAGAGGACTTTTGCTTTTTTTAAAGCCAAACTATGGAATTCCTTACCACCTTATATAAAGTCAGATGACACATGCCAAACTTTTAAAAAGCTTCTTAGCTAATGACTACAGAAACATCATTTGTATGATTTTGTTTAATTTAGTACTACTACTTTTTACAACATTGTTATGTACTCACCTATAATGTTTTACACATGTTTGATACTACTATTTGTAGGAATTCTTTATTTACTCATCGTTGATGCCTTGTACACATTTTATTGTAGCAGTAGATCAATTGTCAAGTTTTTAACAGAATTTGTTGTCTAAAGACACCTCATCTTGTAAAAATTGCTCATTATATTTTTGTACAGATGTCATTGTAGAAGGCCTCATGGAGGATGGTTAATTGACCAAATAAGCTTCTTTAAAGTCATTATTATTATTAGTAGTAGTGGTGGTGGTGGTGGTGGTAGTAGTAGTAGTAGTAGTAGTAGTAGTAGTAGTAGTAGTAGTAGTAGTACCATGGCTTTATTAATTTATAGTATATATTACATTAAGTTATGTGACAAAAGTCATTTGAGAAAAACATGAATCAAAGTGACTTCTCCCAGTTGGATCTTCTTAATTCTGTAACTGATATCTATTAATCTCCAATTGGCCAGGATAATAGGAAATGATGAAATTGATGTAACAGTGTAGGAAACCATTACCATCCTTCAGTCCTTTTTCAAACATAAATTGTCAGCATGTGTGGATGGATGTCACATTACATGTACCACCTTACATCTAGCAAAAGCTTAACAAAGTTTCTAGTATTTCATATTTCATAAGTAGGGAATAATGGAGGCAACAGTCATTTGAACATGAGATGAAGGTCACTATGACCTTCTTTTGTGATGAGCAGTTCCCTCCACTAAGAATAAACACAAAGTTTCATAACTGTACATACCAAGTGTCAGAAAAAGTGAGCTTTAATGCAAGCACTTAAAATCCAACTCTACAACAATGATAACACTATTGGGGAAGCTATCTAGGCTTCATAAGCCAAAAAAAAACACAGACAAATAGACCAAAGTTTCAGAAGACCATCTGTTATTTAAGATCAATTTTGTTAAAGCATAATCAGTTTTGTTACATGAAGAGATGGCTCTGGCTGAAAGATCACCACCAAACTCAAACAATATACAAATTAAGCATCTGTTTTAAATATCATCTTGACAAGGCTGTATAAACAAATTACTGTACAAATAAATATCCATTAGGCAATGACCTGTTTTAGCAGAAGGGTGTATTTATGATGTTGCCTGGGTGGTTGCTTCAGATAGGTTTAACTGTAATTTTAATGCTGGAATTTAATTGAATCTTTTATTGATTATTGGTGTAATGCTAAATTATGCAACAAAAGAAATGAGGGAACGCATGTTACTCAAATGTGATAGGACAAAGATGAGCCCAAAACACAACAGAATGCCATTTCCACATGTTCCCACAGCACTACACCCGTGATTCTGATTGTGAATTTTTATGGCGCATCTGAGCACTATAGGCTATATAGTAAAAACAAAATGGTTATATGATAAAAATGTATTAAATATAGTTCTTTTGGCTGATAAAACCAATTTTAGTTAGGAGTCCTGAGAGGCTGAGTGGTCTAAAGTGCTCTCCATTACAGATTGCTGCCATCTCACCTCTGCCTGCTTGGGTTCGAGTCTAAGATTCGGCGAATGTGGAAATGTAAGAAAGCTTGCCAGCAGCTTCTCGTGAGTCAATGGTTCTTTCCGCTGATTACCCAGTTTCTTCCTCCACCATTAATACAAGCCGCCATGCTTGTGCTGAAAAATGGCTTTAAGCCTAAGAACAACAACAATTTTAATTATGCAAATACATACCCATAGCTAGTGATTAGTTTTCTTTCTCATGCCAAAAAAAAATGCATCATCAATTTTATGTGTATACCGTACATCCTCCCTTGAGTAAAGAATTATCAGTATCATGCAATTTCTCATGCATCTTACCTTATTCTTGGTATGTTATGTGCAAAATAAGCACATATTTCAACCTCATCATCGACAACATTACATATGGAAATTAAGAGTGGAGTGGGAGAAGGGCATTTGACAACAGCTATGGAGCTCTGAGAATGATCTAAGCAGTGGAAGTTCTGACAATCTGTAGAATCTGAGGAAAAAGTCGGAATGATGAGAAGGCATAAGCAAACAGCCAATCCCACTTGTGACTGAAAACATTCACTATGCATGATCATTGATTCAGAAGAAGAGAAACCAAAAAATGGAAGTCTTTTGTTAAACCTCATTACAAAAAGATCCACTAGGTGTCTTCCCCACAGCGAGAAAAGGTACTAATGGTCCATGGAGATTTTCCAATTAGACAAAGTGTATTCTGGATTGAGGAAGTGGTCTCCATCTACAAAGGTTCTTCCAAAAGAAACCAGCTTAATGGGAAGAGGTTGATTAGAAATGCGGAACTTTCCATTTTGGTGACCAGGAATATACAGAATAGAAGGCAGGTGACTGATCATTCAGGACCCTGTCAACTGCCTCTTTCTGTAAAAGAGTGTGCACTTCCTCCTTCAATTTCACTAGATCGGATTGGTGAAGATATATGGGGTCCTGAAGAGGGGTAATTCCTGAAAATGGAGTGTTTACCCCTCATTCCCTATTGAAAGGAACCAACAATCATCAATGATGATTGACCAGACCTTGGTGAGCTTCAATGGGAATGTCTTGAAGACGACTGTGCCACAGGAGACAGCTTAATTATCTAGGTCTGTCTCTCATCCCCTCTTTGGGGATAAGAAGGGGCTGTGAAAACTGTCTCTTTCTTATCCTGTCGAGTCTGTTTTTTCAGTTTCTGGGAGCCAGAAGGTTGTGGAGGAGGTGGTTCATTTTCAGGATACATATTGGACTGGGGCCATGTCTACCTGAAGAACTTGACAGATCGACCCATGAGCGCAATTCACAATGACATTGCTTCACAGCCAATTGTAATGGACCAGGATAGGACATGAAGGAATGAAGGATCTATGTTGAATAACCAACAAGTCTTGAGATGCCATAGTAAAAATGAGGCCTCTGAACAGACTCTTGGCTTCAAACGGAGCAGCCCTAAATAAATCTTTACTGTGATCAAGTAGTACCTTTGAGGAGTCCAAAGCAACGTCATGGCAGATGTGAAAAAGATCAGCCAATAAAGCCATGTAAAAGTGCATGCCATGATGACTTGGCCACAGCTTCCAGCACATGTGTAAGGGCATTACGTTAAAATATATCAGAAAAATACTGTATGCATTCTAATTAGGAAATAAATAAAGCCTTGCAAAATGGGAGTGGGGGCTTATCTGTGGGCCAAGGTCTAAGCCTGAAAATTTTAGAGCTTTTCTTCTCAAATACGGGGGGGGGGGTTACATTTGATTGACGAAGATGGGTTCACATGCCTAATGATGCCACATGTGCTGTCTTCAAGTGAAACAAGTAGATTTTCTAACCTTAATAGTAGGATAATGAATGAAAAACATATATTACCATATTTGACAGATTTCCACAAATAAGAAAATGCAGCCATACATGTTATTTGAGCCAGTGTATTTTCCAAAAGAACTGCCATATAAGTAATCTCTCAAAGAAGTATTTAACCTTCAACTAATCAGTAATCATTAAACTCTGCTGTACAGTATAAATGAACACATCTTATTTCAGTGCTAATATGAAAAGAAACTATGGTAAATAAAAAGATCTAAGAATCATATTTTGGTGTGGAGAGACATGTACATGTATGATAGTTTACAGTAACCATAGTGAGAGGCTCCATAGAGTTTGTTGCACATGAGCCTAGGAAAGGTAAATACCATGCAAGTAGCATAGACCAGTGAGAGTGATTAATTGATAAAAATATAATTTTAGGGATTTCTTTGAGTGTGTTTTAGAAGTAAAAGGCAGCTACAGTTTATCTTCTAATGTTGTTTAGTTGTTTGTATAGCAAAGTGGTTGTTAGTTGTTGAGTGTTACACAATAATTACCAGTATGTTTAATCTGTGGTAAATGGCTCAGTGATTTGGTAGCAAAATGTCACTGAATTTACTAGTACATACTAACTCTCAGATCTACTGTTTAATGAGACAAGTTAGTGGACATGGTTTCTGCTTAAAGTTATAACTGCCACATTTTTTGAACAATGTCCACCCTGAAAACCAATCACATTTTGGTGAACTGAATCACACTACCTGCATTTAAAAAAAGCTGATAAAAAGAAAAGAATGATCAATAATTATCCAATACAAATTGATAACCAACCACCCATGAGAAAAATTACACAGTAAAGTATAAGAGATACTACCACAATAAAAAATTATTTCAGTTTAATCTTTCCTGAAGTTTATATTCAATCTGATAAAATGAATAGTGATGGAAGTAAAAAAAGGTGTCCTAATCATGATGCAGCATTCAAACTTAAAGTTACTGACTATGCAAATAACATCTGTGCTGCAGCATGACAATTTTGTGTAAATAAGAAGCAATTACTGGAATGGGGGAAAAGCAAAGCAGCACTGAAGAAATGCCAAAAGCCAAGAAGGCTCATGGTAGTGGGATTGCCTCATTCCATGAATTGGAGAAAGAATTGTGATTTTGTAAGTGAATGTCAACAAAATGGCTACACTGTCACAAAAAGCACAATTTGTGTGCTAAACAGATGGCAAAAGATGACAAATACATGATGGCAGATTCCAAATATGTTGCATCAGCTGGTTGGTGTTCTTATTTTATGAATGGTTTCAGCCTCCAAGGCAGTGAACAAAGATAGCTCAAAAGCTATAAAAAGACTTGGAAGAAATAACTGGATCATTTCAGCAGTTCAGCATTAAACACAGAAAGGATTGCTCATTTCAATTATGACAAATCAAAAATATGGAGACGCCTATGATATTTGACTTACCAAACAATAAAACAGTCAATGCTGTTGGTGAGAAATGTATTCCGATAAAAACAAATGGCCATGAAAAAACACATTTCACAGTCGTTTTGGCCAGTTTAGCTGAAGGATCAAAGTGCAGCCTCCTGTCATAATTTTTTAAAGGAAGACACTGCCAAAAAGCATATAATTTCCTGATGGTGTCATGGTTTGTGCAAAGGGATAATGATGGAGGAAAGTGGAATGATTAAATGTTTGGAAAAGGTCTGGAACAAGAGATCAGATGCACTTCTTCAGAAATCTTCAATGCTTGTCCGGGACAAGTTTTGAGCACACAAGACAGATTAAGTCAAAAAGGCCCAAAAGAAAATGAAATAACATCAGTGTTAAACCTCTTGATGTCTGCCTTAACATGCTGTTTAAGGACAGGGAACAAAAGATAAGGTAAGAATGGTTTTGTTCAGATTCGGTGAAGATTATAAAAGGTGGGAATTTCACAAGGCCCGACCTCAACTTGGTCCATCGACAAGTGGCTCAAAGAGGAATGGGACCTAATTCGATCAGAAATAATTGCCAAATCATTTCAAAAGTGCTGTATCAGCAATGCCATGGATGGAACTGAGGATGATGCCATATCTAAATCAGACAATGATGAAGAGAATGAGAAGAAGAATGACACTATTGGATGACACTGATGACAATGACGATGTATATGATGACAGCATGCCTATAACAAAAGCAGAGTTTTATGAATTGTTTGGCAATTCTGATACCAAGCCAGATTTTGAATGGTTGTGAATGTGATAAAACATTTATAATTCAGGATTTTAGTATGAGGACATTATTATTTCAATTATTATTTAACACTGAAGATAAATTGCTTTTATTTCAACATATAAATTAGATTTCTTAGTTTCATTTTCATTATTTTGAAGAAATTATTTTTTTTATTACTGTGATTTACCTAATAAAGTGTACCAGTCTTTATAACTAACTTTGTTTTGTGATGTAGTTTTGTGATGTAGTAGTGCACTTATGAGTCAGCTTGTGCATGGGTTGTGCAATTTTAACTAGTCAAGTTAGGGTGTCAGATTATATGCAACTATATACTGTATTCTCATAAGTCAAAAAGAATATCCAAATCTGTTTTCTGAGTAACTTTACTACAAGAGTCCAGTGCCATTTATAGTCAAGATCAAAAGCCATCTGACATCTGCCAAAAAAAATTTTCATATGCCACCATATACATAGATTTTCTGTATTCCTAAATTTGTAGAAACTTTTTATACTAAAAAATATTTTGTTTTGATTTTCACAAGTTTGTAATTTTCCAAAAATTGTTCCATTTCTACAAGGGTAATTGTTAAAACTTTGTCTATGCCCTCCATGGACAGAAGAATATCATACTACCATGTTTCCTGTCAAAATGTTACCAATGTCACCCCTGGCAGAAAATGAATGGCTCACACTTGGTCTAATGAAGAACCTAATCAATTTGAGGTTCAAAAGTTCCAAGAACAAGGTCACTCTCACTATAGAAAAAACTTAATTTCTGCTCAATAGTTTGATCTGTCAACATCAATAGTTACCAAACATTAGAAATTAGGTCAGAATATGACTGATAATGGTGATGATCAATCAAATTCATTGGATCCCTCATTGCTGTAGATCTGTGCATGCAGGTAAAAAAGAATATTATCAATTTGAGGCCAAAAAGTCAAAGGTAAAATTCTAGGTGACAAAAAGAAAATGGTATCCACACAATAACCTGATTTCTGCATGTCAAAAAGTTAAAGGTCAACAACACTGTGCCTGAAAGAAGAACAATGATTTCTGCATATAATATTAGTTTCACATCATATACCTGGACTAAACATTTTGGTTGGCTAATGCATTTGGGGTAAGGAAGATTCCATTCCATTTTGAGATTAAAAGCACAATGGTTAATGTCACAGTGACTACAAAAATAGTTTTTGGTTAAAAACTTCACATCCTAAACATGAACATCCTAAATATGAACATTGACCAAGGTTTA
Source organism: Potamilus streckersoni (assembly GCA_016746295.1). Taxonomy (NCBI): domain Eukaryota; kingdom Metazoa; phylum Mollusca; class Bivalvia; order Unionida; family Unionidae; genus Potamilus; species Potamilus streckersoni. The sequence goes on from JAEAOA010002087.1 coordinate 1,209,148, forward strand.
TGGAGATCAGGCACTTAAGGAATAGACAAGGTCTATGGATTTTGGAACCAAAGGTCAAGATCACTGAATGAAGAAAAATGATTTTACAAAATAAATTTTGTTCTAGCATAAGTTTGTTGTGCATAGTATTTATTTGAAAAAATAGAAAAAAAAGAAAAGATTTGATGGTAAAATGGTCACAGATTATAGACACATGAAGTCTAATATGAAAATAGCAGTTTCTGCAAATTACATTCAGCATATATTGTGAATATTAAATGTATCCGAAGACATGTACTGTACCCTTTATAGTGATCCTGCTGCATTTTGTGACCAGTCTGGCAAAATCTCAGAGAGAAAAAAAGCACAAAAATTTTCAGCTATGCATTCTACATTTCCAAGTAATACAGATTGCTCTTCTACCATATGACCGGATGAGTACAATGACTGTGTACCTGTCAATAGGTTACCTAAAAAGTTCAGACAACTGACAGGTGGTCAAGCCTCAGTTACACTTTATGCCTACAGGGAGCTTACCTACCATAAATCAGGATTGGACATTTCTATTGTTCTGTTAACTTCCACTAACAAATTTGGTCAGAATCTGACTGATAATGGTGATGATCAATCAAATTCATTTGATCCCTCCTTGCATAGATCACTAAATACTAATTAAGTTAACAGTCTAACATGCCCTAAAGGTAACTACTACAGTGTATTAAGCAATTCTGTCTTCAATGGTCACTTTTTCAAGTTCCCCTAGAGCAAATTATTGTTGGAAAAGACTGACAAATTACTTACCTGTCTGCTGAAAGCCCTTTCATCTTTCCTGAGGTGACAACTGTTTTAAGATCAGTTTACCTCTATATTACACACACACACACACACACACACACACACACACACACACACACACACACACACACACACACACACACACACACACACACACAATGCAACAAAAAGGTTAAGAGGTTACTGCAACCCTGAGCCAAGAACTGTCAGATTTACTTTTTTTAAAACTGCAAAACAATTATGTTAACATTGACCATAACGACAATGGCAGGAACAAGGTTTAACTTTCAACAATATCCACAAAGACTTAAATAGCATGCCATGCCTCACTAAATCCTGTGGGCTGGATGGTGGTGAAGTCTTACTGCAGACATTTCACCATTATTATACAAGTAACAGGAAACTTATATTAGTGCCAAAGCTTCTGTCAGCAATCATCATAATCTAATGATCATGCCATGCAAACACACCTTCAATCTGTTTAGTCCTAAAGCAAATTATTGCACAAAATAATAAGTAAATCTGCAATGCTTAATGCTGTAAATGGTTACAAAATTATAACTATGTAAACACATATACATTGATGCATCTTGTGTTAGCCAATACACATTACAAGGCAGTACCATTATGTTATGTCCAGTTGCATTATTATATGCTCTGTTTTTTTTTCATAACTTACTTCAAAATCATGCTGTATTTTTCCATACTGCAAGGCTTCATATTACACAATATTTGTGTTTAAAATTAGTATCATCCATTAAGAACTACTTTTGATTGTATATATAAACAATGTATGTTCATGTAGCAGATCCTGTAGTTCTGAGTTTTAAGATTTGTTTGTGGATGAACTAAACAAATTGTTTTGGTCCATTTGAAAGAAAAAAATTTTCAAAATAACATTGTGATCATATAAATAGCTTATTTAGGAGAAATGATCACAACTGTTCTCAAATTGAATGGTTTGGAATATGACTTGTGCTCTCAAGGGTCTATAAAAATAGCACATCCTGTTTCCCTCAGAGATGTCCCACTTTTACAACTCAGCCAAAACAATAAACTTATAAAATGTAATAGAAAAAGCCAGGATTTTGGTAGAAAACTAACTCAGTTCTCATCCAATAAGCCAAGATAACAAAAAAATCTTATTCCTGTTGGAGAAATGGACTGTAACAGTCAACAGCTTCTTTGCAATTTTACTTTTCTTTATATAATGTTTTAATTTATTTTATTGTTTGAAGTTCTTCCATAGTGTTTGCAAATGATGTCATAAACATGTCTTCTCTAGCTGTTAATAACAATGGCATTAAATATACTTATATTTTTGCATCTTGAGTTTCCTCAAAAGTCTTGCAATGTGTTGCGCTGAAGAATGATATAACAACTACAAACCCCTGAAGTGTATGTTAATGTGGTCATGTAGATGCATTTACTCAAGTTAAATGTCACTGTTGTTCTAAACTTTCAATACTAGTATAGTTTCTATTCAATTCTGATATTCTGTGAATACTCTACAACTTAAATGTCATTAAGAAAAGCCAAAACTTATTGATTACAATGATTCTAATACCTGTAGTTTTCATTTTGTTATCTGTGCATAACAACATACAATCCAGTTTGTACTGAATGAAACCTTGAAGTCAACCAAATCCAAAAATATCCATGTACTTTAAAATCAATTTTTTACTTTTTGTATTTCTCAAGGCATGTAAATTATGGCCTTCCAAAGAATTATTGATATATGCAAATCCAAATAAAGCCAATAATCACCACCTAAAGTTTTTTTTTATAATTAAAGTATACAACATATTCTGTACTGAAATAGATGATACTTGCACTATAGAGTGGTAGGTACAACTGTTGTCTATGTGGAAAAATATGGAGCAGAAAGTACAATCCCTTAATCCTACACAAAAGTATAATCCCTTAATCCTACACAAAAGTATAATCCCTTAATCCTACCTGATACTATACAGTACAAGTATGGATGCAGAAAGAATATTATTATAGGAGTTGCAGAATTGTTTAATTAGTTAACTAAATGAGATCTGAACCCAAGTTCACAGGTTACACAGCCTATTGCCTTGCCTGCACCCACCAAACCCCATATCCTCTTGACAGTGTTGCCAACTTCACCCTATTCTGACTAGAAAGAGAAAATAGTTTCCTAAAATTGATGCCCATCAACAACGGTAGAGTTTTTGTATTTTTTTTCTTAAAATCAGCCATTGTGATCTCCACAACTGTGTAATTCTGATAAAAAAATGCACCCACCAACATACTATTTCCCTTGAGCATTTGGTAACTGGTGTTGATAATCTTCAATCTGCTGCAAAGTTAACCAGTTTTTAAAATACTTATTCAGCTATTATTTAATTGACAATCAGCGAAAGTGTACATTTTCCCATACTTTTCTATGTGATGATCCTTTTGTGAAATGGATAGATATTCAATTAAGAGTAGCACAATAAAATACCTATCAAACAGTACATTGTGTATCATCAATGTGCATTAATTACTCGGACCCTTAGCTATGTAAAACCAAAATTTTTACAAAAAGTTCAATACTTCATCTATTCTATGCTGCCAAACTGACAAGCAATTATATGGAGTAGACATTACACCATACAACCTCAAATAATCCACACAAAGTTCTTGAGCAAATCAATAGTAATTACATAAAGATCTTCCAACTGAAGGATAATAGCTGCCTGCAATGGCTAATTATAGACCCATGGTGAAAGTCAGCCCTGTGAGAAACAAAAATGTCTATACAGTCAAAACTGTCTGTTGAATTTATTTTTAATGTATACATAGGCTGGGTTTCAAAATTGTACATCATGCCAAAACAGTATCATACATTGGGACATAGAACAAATAAAAAAAGCAAATGGCAGTAATGTACTGACAATTAATGGTAAACAAATAATTATAGGTTAAAATTATCAAGTCTAATTAAAAGGTAAAAGAATATGTATTTTAAAATCACTTTGCAGAGTCCCACACTATTATCTAGAGCTAGGAACCGTTCACACCCACCCACCCCTCCTTTCCCCATTCTCTCCATTACAGCTCTGCTAATTAACTGTTACAATTGCTCACCTAATGTTTCTTTTGCTTTCAAACTTTAAAATCATGTTACACTTCACAAATAGCTGAAATTAAAATGGCATTCAGTGACCTTACTGAGTGGCAAAAAGAAGAATATTTCTCAGCTAAAAATCATCATGTGTTGTAATGAATCCATGTCCATGTGTAAAAGTACTGATATTGAAAGTAGATCTACATACATGTATATATGCATATGTGGTAGGGAAAGGTGAGTAATAACCTAGCAAGAAAACATATCTGCCATGAATAAGGTGACATACTAAAACATTCTGCAAACATTGGTTTGGCCTTGTAATTAAAGAATCACCAAACAAAAACAAAGCTTACTGAATATTTTGGAAAGGTTTTGTATAAAAACTAGAAAAAAAAGAAGAAAAACAACAAAAAACATCAACATGGGCAGAGACTCATTACCTTATGGTCAGATAAAGTAATACCAACCATCATATAAATTGACTTATAAGTCCAAAATGCAAGGGTCTGTGTTGTTTGATCTACTGATTACTCTAAAGAAACTGCACAGACCCGATTTGATGATGCAGAATGCACCAGTAGATCTGGCTCTGTGCAGTTTGCAGTTAGACTCTACTTCTATGCAAGTACATACAGCATAAGAAACTGTATGATATCCAACATCCTTGTTATGTTATTGTCTCCATTCAATAATGCAGTGGTAATTAATTGTCTATTTATGGCCTCTTTCTCCCATGATTCTCACTACAAACTTCCCTTCCACTAAACAGTCAAGAAAACAATGAAATGACTTTTACTGATGGAATAAGCATCACTTTTATTTGCTGATAAATTTCAATAAATTGTTAATACTTCTGAGCTAATGAACTGTTTACAGCCTCCCTGCCTCATGTAGATGACACATTCAACTGGGTCTGTTCTAGAACTTAAAGGGGGCGATTCCTTCTGTCTGAAAACAGCAGAATTATCTGATTACAGAAGGAATCTCAAAGATGCAATGTTAAGGTTAAAAATTTAATGAACAATTTAATTCATGCAGTTCCATTTAGGTGTTATTTTTTACATAAATTATTGCAAATCATGCCATCATGTTTTTGAATATACCCTGTTTCAGATCCCCTCCTCTTACATTTGAATATTTCTACTGACCATTAAAAGCCACTAACAACCATTCATCTGAAAAAAGAAATGTATGTTCCATCTTACCTTCAAATCACTATTCATGAATCACAATAATTCCCAAAATCCAAAAAGGATGCAATGCATCGTGCAGCACTAGTTGTACTCTGGATCGGAATGCATGAAACTCAATACATTTGGGACCCAGAGGAGGGAGACAGACTACATGTTGTATGGTGAGTAATCACTCTACAGAAATCTGCTTTAATTCCATCTGTTAGACAGAAGGAACAAAGCCTGAGGCTGCTTCAGGACTTATTCATTTATTTAATGACTGATTGGCCCTTACAGACAGTGTAACCATTATCCCTAAATCAGATGTTAATATTCTGATATCCTATTCTGTTTCTAGAGAATGATACAAAATTATATGTGCAGCAGGAGTTTATTGCATATATGTATATACATGTATATGAAAACTACATACTCAGTTTGTCTAATCTCCAATATTTGCTACTTTGTTTCCATTGGTGCTTTTAGCACATTATTACTGCATGGCCCAGTCTGTCCTATGAAAGAAATGAGTGCTAAATGCCTTTCCCTAAGGACACAGGTTTAAAGCATTGATGCTGCAATATAGATTAATTTTTTCAATTTTATAATTTATTTTCTGTTTACTGCTGCATACTTGTACAAATTATAACCCTTCTGACACTATTAAGGTTGTCTTTATTGCATATATAAACACAGAGTACACCCTTTTGTTGCTGTTGGAAAAACTGCCAAGGTGCCAAATTCATTGATAACTGGTATAAATTGATAAATAATTAGTAACCAGAAAAGTCATATTCAATTCCCACCACTACAAAATGTATCAGATGCTAATGCCAATTCTGTCTTTTCTCACATCATAGAAGTTGAAATAATGCATTGGAGTTGAAATAATACATAAAAGTTGAAATAAAGCATAGAAGTAAAAATAATGCACAGGAGTTGAAATAATGCACAGGTGTTGAAATAATGCACTAAAATAATGCACAGAAGTTGAAATAAAACATAGAAGTTAAAATAATGCACAGAAGTTGAAATAAAACATAGAAGTTAAAATAATGCATATGACTTGAAATTAAGCCTAGAAGTCAAAATAATGTATAGGAATTTAAATAATGCACTAGGAGCTGAAATAAAGCATAGAAGTAAAAATAATGCATAGGAGTTTAAATAATGCACATGAGTTGAAAAAAGGCAAAGAAGCTTATACAATGGATTGGAGTTGAAATAATGCATAGGTGTTGAAATAATGCATATGTGTGTTGGTGTTTATAATTTTTAACGTAGCTTTTAACAATTTTTTAGTCATATCTTTAACAATTTTTTAGTCATATCGCTACATGTCTTCAGTGTGGCAGTTTATAGAGATGTTTAGCACTGGGGCATCATGCTGCAGACATGTAGCATGATGTCCCACCCAGTCACATCCAGACACCAGGATGACCAGTCTTAATACTTAACCTCCTAATGCTGAGTGTCAAGCTAGGCAGCTGTTAGTACCATTTTTGTAAGTCTTTGATATGACTCGACCTCCCACATCCAAGGCAGACCTCCCACATCCAAGGCAGATGCTCTAACCACTAGGCCACTGGAGTGGTTAATAATGCATAGGAGTTGAAATAATGCATAGGAGTTGAAATAATGCATTGCTATTTTAAATAATGCATTGGAATTCAAATAATGCACAGGAGTTAAAATCAAGTATAGAAGTCAAAATAATGCATAAAATTTTTCAAAATCAGAGTTGTCATTTTTTTAAAAAATTTGTTCCACAAGTAAGCTGCTAATATTTTGCCAAGATCTGTTAGGCAGCAAAGGGATTTCAAATATTTACTGTTAGTACCATTTTTGTAAGTCTTTGATATGACTCGACCTCCCACATCCAAGGCAGACCTCCCACATCCAAGGCAGACGCTCTAACCACTAGGCCACTGGAGTGGTTCATAATGCATAGGAGTTGAAATAATGCATAGGAGTTGAAATAATGCATAGGAGTTGAAATAATGCATTGCTATTTTAAATAATGCATTGGAATTCAAATAATGCACAGGAGTTAAAATCAAGTATAGAAATCAAAATAATGCATAAAATTTTTCAAAATTAGAGTTGTCATTTTTTTAAAAAATTTGTTCCACAAGTAAGCTGCTAATATTTTGCCAAGTTCTGTTAGGCAGCAAAGGGATTTCAAATATTTACTTAGAATTATAAAGTTTTGGCAAATATGATCTTCAACTTATATTTCTTTTGTAAAGTTTCTGCAAACAGATACCTGGAAAAATTTACTTAGTCAAATCAATAACAATGTTACAAAACACAAGCAAATGTTTTGCAAACAAGAATTTGATTGGTTGGTTTTATAAGTTACTTTTGGTACTATGTTTGGTGATAACATTTTACATATACATGTATCATTGTGAAGAAATGGAAGTAGGTGCTTTTCCAAAAACACATGGAGACAGCCAACCTGGGCTGTCACAGGAGGTTATTGTAACTTACAAATGTTTCAGAAAGATTCTTGCAATCTTCTGTTCAAACAGGATCAAAAATGAAGATCTTCAACAAATGACAGAGTCAATATCTCCAGTCCAGATTGAGAGAAAAAAGGATGGAAATGAAAGGGCATGCATGGCAACTGTCACTGGACTTGCCAGGACAGCCCTCTGCTGGACCTTGGATGGAAGACAAAAGAGACATTGGTCCAAAGATAATTGGAGGAGGACTATAGAGAAAGAAAAGAAAGAATGCTGCCTGATACAGTACATAATCGGACTACAGACCAACAGCAGTGTCACCTATGGCATGAAAAGGGATGATTAAGAGAATATTTTTCAGTATGTCTTATACCAAAATAATTTTTCATGTTTTGTAAAGCCATCATTTTAAATGAGTTTTATTGAAGCACTTGTGTTTTTGACATCAATTATAGTTATACAATGATAAGAAATGGGAAACAGACTAATATCACTTTCTGAAAGCATGATTTTCATCCAGAAATTGCCACATTAAGTTACAATGATAATTCAAATTGTTGAAAATTGTGAGAATCACATTTAGCTATTCATAAGATTACAGAAATTGATATTATATACAAAATTTCTTCTGAATTACTTTCAGCTAATAATAATATGGATTTTTTTTAAAAATGCTTGTGCAAAAAAATACATTTTTATTTCATGTTTCATATAATGAAAACCAAAAAAATCTCGAGAAGTGCCAGCATTGGGTGCATGCCTGTGGAAGGGAACATTTTACCACTGGCAAAATCACAAGATGGACATATATCTGCAGTAAACATTTCATAGGTGGGAATGGATTGACAACAGATCATCCCAACCCTATCCCTGCAACACTTACACCAAATCAGGTTCATCATTTACATCTATTTAGAAACTAGAACATGTTCGATTAACATCAGGGGTGGGGGATGTTTTTAACCAATAGATGTACTAGTAACACAAAACCTTTCAGTTCTATAACATGGGCGGATCCAAGAATGAAATGGAGGGGGTCTAGAAAAAAATATATATTAAATAAATAAAGTACACTAGAGTTTAAAACTTAAAAAATTACACATAATGGATCTTTTCCTGCTAAAACAAATGGACATTTTATCTCAACTGCACGTCCAATTAGTCTGTTGTTTTGACAAGGCCATCAGGACTATATCCAAGTTCTGGATACAGAGTATTCATCCAAAATCTACCATTTTGTAATGTAACATCCCTTTCAGTATTTTGAGCCGTGTACTCTTGAAAAGCTTTCTCTTCATTTTGTCTTCCATATTTTAAACTTTATTTTTTTAACTTTTTGCCCCATACAATTCTGTGCAGCAGATTATATTTCCCCCTTTTACTGTGGACATATTTTGGTAAAGAAGTTATTCCACAGAATCTGCTACTGTGTAATATTTCTGACTCTGATCTTGTGTATTTGGTACTTCAAAGGGGACTGTGTTTTTGACAAACTGCATTAGCTATAAGGCAGACTTAGTTCTATCCTTTAATAACTACCTCCATGACAACTTCATGATCAGGGTGGTCTATCTCTATAATGGATCATAGTTTCTAAATCTCTGCCTTTGATTTCTTGCTGTATGATGCTGAATGGCATGGCTGTTGTTTAGACTTCTTCCCAACATTCCATGCACAAAGTTTGCTGGTAGATGCATATGGCTTATATCCAAACTAAAGAGTATAAGGCAAAAAGGAATGAAGCAATATGATTGCATCTGCCCACAGAGGAAGTTTTACAGTTGCAAAATGCATCCTTTACTTTTCCTCAGTGTTGCTCAAAACACTAATAAATGTTAAACAACTTGCTGCATGTATGATGCCATTACTGATGATTTTATTCTGTGATGAATAATCAAACTTTTAACAAACTGACTCAAAATTCAGGAATTATAATCACCAAACCTATACATATATAAAACAAAATGAACATCAACTACTATCTTCAAACAAAACCCCTGATGATGCAGTTAATTTAACAATCACTTTATGTTGTTGTTGTTGTTGTTGTTGTTGTTGTTGTAATGGTGGAGGAAGAACCCTGGAAAACCCAGGGAAGAATCACCGACCCACAAGAAGCTACTGGCAGGCTTTCTCACTTACCCACCTTAGCTGTTTATCACTTTATGGAAACCAGATCCATGACTTTACTCATCATATAAAATACCATGTTCTACACTGAAGTATACAATGTATACAATGTTATAAGTTCTACACTGAGTATACAATGCCAAAGAATCCTGCCAAGTCATAAAGGATATCTCTAGCAGTGTTAACAGCACAAAATCATGACATTTTCACACAAGTTCAGTACATGTTCCGAAAAATAGATCAGTCATAGCAATAGAGTGCAATTTTTTCTGCCTCTATGTACCTGTCCTGGCTGCTGTTTTTTTATTGAAATACTTGTAAAAAAAACTGAATAGTGATAAACACATTGGATTCCTAGAATGATTCAAGATATTGTTAGGTTCCAAGATCAATGCTATCAGACCATGGATTATAAACATATTCCTGCTCTTTAAGCAAGTTCAAAAGGTATTTCCTTGGCATTGCTTACCTTAAAAAACAATACTGCATTTGATTTTAAAAAATTAAAATATTATATATATATATATATATATATATATATATATATATATATATATATATATATATATATATATACACACACACACACACACACACACACATATACAGAAAAAGAAATACAGACACGTGTTTTCCTGATATTTGACCATACAGTCAATGGAGTATTTTCCCTGATACACAAGTTATTCTTTGTAAATTTATAATTTATCTTGGCAACCAATTATCAGGTCAAAATCCACATCCCCCAATGAGTCTGGATAACATGTAAACCAAATGTAAATCTACAAAGCCAAGGGAGATTTATTGCTGACCACTAAAAAAAATGACTAGTGTTACTGTTAATCTCAAAAATTTTCAATAATTTTGTAGTTAATAATAGAACATTCCCTGCAGTAAAAAGAATTACCGTATACACTCACTTTCAAGTCCATTCAGGCTGCAAAGAACAAACTTCCTTATCTGCCCAAGCCTAATTCATCTGCAGATCAGAGTCTATGTTGTTTGTTTGTTCCACTGATTATTCCTAACAAACTGCACAGACCTAGACCTATCGGCTCAAATCGGGTTCTGTGCAATTTGTTGTTGGACTCATTCTTAATGTGAGTATATATGGTAGTTAATCAAGAAATCTCCTGCATCTTCAACAGTCCTTCTGCACTAGCTCACTTGCAACAAATGCAACTCTGCTATGGAAATTATGAAAGCAATGTGTCTGCAACCCTTGGGCTACCAGACTACTGCTAATTTTGAGCCTGGTAATTTAAACTTGTAGCCAATTTTGAAATACAATAAAGGCTAAGATTAAGTGAATGCAATTTACAGTGCCTTAGAACCAAATCAGGTCATTTATAGGATATTTTAAGCCAATGGTTCACTTAAGATCACAAAATCTTGACAATTTTACACATTTTCAGCAGCTGAACCAAAAAGGGATCTGCCACAGTAATACTGTAAAACACATTCCTGCCACTGCAATATTTCTACTCCAATGTACCTATATATATCGTATGAATAGAGACTGTTCTTCAAATCCACTGTGTTAAAAGTAACTTCAGAAAAAATGTAAGACACCAATGGGACCATTGATGTACAATTAATATAGCAAAATCAACCGATTTTGTGATTGTGTTATAACAAAAACAATAAAAAAAATAAAAGTTAAACAATCTTATAATACTGATCAATGTAAAAAGTCATATTTGCTTTTCACAAATAATTATAGTACAAATTAGACGGCCATGCAAACAAACAACCATCGAAGATTGTGGTACACATATGAAGACCATCCAAATGAATAATTATCAAAGATTTTGGTACATAAAAGAGAATCATCCAAATAAATAGTCATCAATGATTATAGTACACACTAGAGGGCCATCCAAATGTATAATCCTCAAAGATTATGGTACACATTATAGGACCATCCAAATTAATAATCATCAAAGATTATGGTAAACATTAGAGGACCATCCAAATGAATAATCATCAAAGATTATGGTACACATTATAGGACCATCCAAATGAATACTCATCAAAGATTATGGTAAACATTAGAGGACCATCCAAATGAATAATCATCAAAGATTATGGTAAACATTAGAGGACCATCCAAATGAATAATCATCAAAGATTATGGTACACATTATAGGACCATCCAAATAAATAATCATTCTAGATTATGGTAAACATTATAGGACCATCCAAATGAATAATCATCAAAGATTATGGTACACATTGTAGGACCATCCAAATGAATAAACATCAAAGATAATGGTACACATTATAGGACCATCCAAATGAATAAACATCAAAGATAATGGTAAACATTATAGGACCATCCAAATAAATAATCATTCTAGATTATGGTAAACATTAGAGGCACATCCAAATGAATAATCATCAAAGATAATGGTACACATTATAGGACCATCCAAATGAATAAACATCAAAGATAATGGTACACATTATAGGACCATCAAAATAAATAATCATTCTAGATTATGGTCAACATTAGAGGACCATCCAAATGAATAAACATCAAAGATTGTGGTACACATTAGATAACCATCAAAATGAATAATCATCAAAGATTATGGTACACATTAGCGGACCATCCAAATGAATAATCATCAAAGATTATGGTACACATTAGCGGACCATCCAAATGAATAATCATCAAAGATTATGGTACACATTAGCGGACCATCCAAATGAATAATCATCAAAGATTATGGTACACATTATAGGACCATCCAAATGAATAAACATCAAAGATAATGGTACACATTATAGGACCATCCAAATGAATAAACATCAAAGATAATGGTAAACATTATAGGACCATCCAAATAAATAATCATTCTAGATTATGGTAAACATTAGAGGCACATCCAAATGAATAATCATCAAAGATAATGGTACACATTATAGGACCATCCAAATGAATAAACATCAAAGATAATGGTACACATTATAGGACCATCCAAATAAATAATCATTCTAGATTATGGTCAACATTAGAGGACCATCCAAATGAATAAACATCAAAGATTGTGGTACACATTAGATAACCATCAAAATGAATAATCATCAAAGATTATGGTACACATTAGTGGACCATCCAAATGAATAATCATCAAAGATTATGGTACACATTAGCGGACCATCCAAATGAATAATCATCAGCTTTAAAGACTTAAGTTGACCATTTAATTTTCCTATTTTGTCGTGCAGTTTTACTGGGTTATTATTCGTAATTCAGATAATTTAAATTTAATGTCCACCAAAGCTGACATGCATGTCAAGGATTTCTTTCCAATATGTTACTGAAACATGAACTGTCTCATTACATCTCTATGATACAATGACATTTTTACTTTTGTTGTGTTATTCTTACAGAGTGATGTGATGAGATTATTATTTTTAATGTAGCTTTAACAATTTTTCAGTTATATCCCTAGCTATGATGCCTGCAGTGTGGCAGTTTATAGTGATACCTAGTACTGGGGCATCATGCCACAGACATTTAGCATGATATCCCACCCAGTCACATTATCCTGACACCAGGCCTACCAGTCCTAACACTAACCTCCTAATGCTGAGCATCAAATGAGGCAGCTGTTAGTACCATTTTTGTAAGTCTTTGGTATGACTCGCCCTGGGATTGAACCCACGACCTCCTGCATCCGAGGCTGAAACTTTAATCACTAAGCCACCGGAGTGGTTAATCTTACAGAGAAGTTATCATTATTCATATTGTTGTGTTTATCAGAAGAAATATGATGTCAAACACACACTTTATTACTCTATTAAAATGTACAGAATTGTTTAGGTGTGAGCCATTTGATTTATCTGCAATGTGTATGTGCCTAATTAATTTTTATTCTGTACAAGCATGAGCCACTTGATTTATGATCAATGTGTATTTACTTTTATTATCAATTTATCATCCTTATATAAAAAAAGTTTTTTTATACCTGAGATCTAATGAGTACACAACATTGTACAAAAAAAATCAACTAATTTTTTGGAATGAGCAGTGGCTAAACAATCAGCTCCATCATTTAAAAATGTTTCCACACCAATTTCAAACAATATCAGGCATACAAAAATGTGTATTTCTGATCAGCCAACCATCATTGTTTCTCATTGCCAACATAGCACATTTTCTCCCACCACTTACCCCCATCCTCCACGCCGCATGGTTAAAAAAACAAATCACAATGAATCACATTAAAATGTTTATGGAAAAGAAGCCTGCCTACCCTAATTTTAAATGCACTGCAATATGAAACACATTTATGGGTATTTTTGAAGGGGGCTCATGTAGACTAAAATTGTTCACCAATTTATACCTATTTATATGACATGTATTTCAATCTTCACTACACACAATTCCATACAGAAATGGTTGTTTACACAGATGTAGTGGGCTGAGCATTACATCTGAAGGGGTGGGAAACATGTTAATCACAAGATACCATAACTGTTTCCAAATAACATGCTAGATATAAACAGTTACTTTTTCCACATCAGAGAAAGAGTATATTTTTTTCAAGCAATCTGTGAACTGAAACTTTCTTTCTTCACAAAATAACCCAGGTCAATGACCTACCCACTCAGTCCACCAAAACTTAAATGGTTGATCCCTGTGGCAAGAAAGATGTACATCCATTTTGTCTGCATATTATAACGTTACTTAATCATAACAACCTCAATTTCAACACAATAAAACTATGGAATGTCCTTAACATTCTACAAGAATTTTTTATTCTCAAAAAACTTTATCAATATTATCACTCTGTTGTTAACTGTAAGTAAAATAAGACAGCTTTGTGTTCTTTGGGGGGGGGATCACAAACATTTCTGTGCAGAAATACAAATTTTCTGTGACATCAAATTCTGTAGCAGCCTGATCAATGTGTGGATTTTTAACATAACCTTAACAATTTTTCAGTCATACTGCCACAAAGTCTGCAGTGTGGCAATTTATAGTGATGTCTAGCACTGGGGCATCATGACACAGACATATAGCATGATGTCCCACCCAGTCATAATATCCTGACACCTGGCCTGACACTAACAGTCCTAACCTCTTAATGCAAAGTGCTTAGTAAGGAAGCTGTTAGTAACATTTTTATAAGTTTTTGGTATGACTTGACCAGGGTTTAAACCTGTGACGTACCACATCCATGGCAGATGCTCTAACCACTAGGCCAACTGACAAATCAAAATTGCTGTTTGTAGATCTATTTATAAATACTGGATATAATGATTGTGATGAAATCACTTTATATGGTTGCCAACTGACCATCATGTATGTGTATTTTTTTCCTCCAAGGGTGAAAGAGTAATCCAAGGAAATGACAAAAAACGTTAGTGTGTTATTCCAACATCAAACACAGCATTCCTGTTTAACTTGCTTGTAAAGCCTGACAGAAGCAAGACAGTAACTGCTCAGTTTTACAGAATCAACTCCAGTGACATCATGTAAACCAAATGCATGGCTTGTCATGCCATGTTTAGGGCTCAGCAAATGGACAAATACATCTCACTTCCAACACCAACTGCCACTGCAGTATATCAGTAGTATTCAAATGTAATAAGTCCACTTGTAATCATGCATTAGTGCTCAATTATACTAAAAGAGGTAAGCAGTTTTGCTTGTGCTCAATCCTGTATGTTTGATGCATTGCATATGTTATGTGATGTGATTAAGATTTTTAACATAGCTTTAACAAGTTTTCAGTCATATCACTATGATGTCTGTAGTGTGGCAGTTTAAAGTGATGTCTAGCACTGGGGCATCATACCACAGACATGAAGCATGATGTCCCACCCAGTCACATTATCCTGACACAAGGCCGATCCAGTCCTAGCACTAACCTTTTAATGTTGAGCATCAAGTGAGGCAGCTGTAAGAACCATTTTTGTAAGTCTTTGGTATGACTCAGCTGAAGATTGAACCCATAACCTTACGTATCTGAGGCAGATGCTCTAACCACTAAGCCACTGGAGCGGTGATGTATTGCATGTTAATTGATACAAATTAATACCCAATAAATAACCAAACATAATAAGACTGTTTACTGCATACCTATGTTGTCAGTAATTGCATGTAAATGTTAAACAAAATGTAATGTGAGAGACATAATCTAGCATTAATTCATGTTTTAAAACAATGAACCTTTATTCTTCACACCACCGACCAATTTGCATTCCCAATCCATGGTTACATGATGCTGCTTGCTTGAGAGTTTGTTACTATTTTTTATTTGAAAATGTGTCAATCTGTACCATCATACAAATTAAAATCTTTGATTAAATATCAAAGACATAAGATCTTAAAAAAAAGTTCACCCAAACTGAAGCCATCTGAAAATAGTATTTGCTACTTGGAATTACAATTAACTGTAAATAATAAACCTGTTAAATCCAGCTGTAACCTATAATGTCATGAAATGTGCTATATCTGTATGGATGACTAGAAACAAGCAATTTCAACAAAATGCAATTAATGCATACATGGTGAATGTCAAGAAACACAAGGTACTGCATATGCAAGCTCCCAAACATTAAAATTCTTATGGTCAACATCTCCAAAACAATAACAACTTTATAGCCAAACTGCTGACTGGAGGATACACTGTAGGACAGGTCACACAAGGTTAGAAGGTTATGTAAACAGATAGGTATAATGTATCCCACCTCTGACACCCTGTGTAAACAGTTCACTGAGGCAACCTGCAATGATTGACCTGTTTAACAAATACCAGACATTCCTCTAGTAACAAAGTCCACCATCTGTAGCCACATGTCAAAGACAGCTGCCCAATTTTCCAAGAAAAAGTGAAACCTGTTGCATTTTCAGTTTAATGATTTCACAAGACAACCTTATTATTTATAATTTTATGTGTTTCCCTTTTTTGCTCTAACCAAAGGTCTGAGATGGTGCTTATGAAACAAGAATACTGCATGCTTTGTTGAAGTTACTGGCATTCCATTCTGACTGATTCAAGATCTTAAAAAAAAAAATGAGACACATGGCCATGGTTGAATTTGAATGTTTTTAACTATATGGCAAAGTAGAAATCTACATCAATGCAGTCATGTTCCCAAGATATCTCAATACAGTAAATTCATCATACAATGAAGTTTAAGGGAGCCCAAAAATTCATTTTATTATGTATGAATTCTGTTATAAATGAGTAGGAGTTACACTACAAACAAACCTGAACTTAACAAGTGCCCTGGGGACACCACAAAAGTGATCTTTGGATAGATGATCCTTAATAGGCAAGTGAGACTGGACTGACACAAGTGGATTTTTGAATGAAATAATAAAACAAGATAGACTGACAAAATGAAAGCAATTAGGTGCAATTTGTCAAAACTAATTAACCAGGTGAGATTATGTCTTTTAAAGTGAAGGTTATTAAATAAGATTGAGGACTTCTGAAGTAGGGTATTCACCATAAACTACAAGGTGTTAAGCAGGTGGGTTACCTATGCAGACCAACTATACAGGAAATTTCAAAGAATCTGAAAAAAATATAGTTGTCTTCACAAGCAGCTGTTCACTATACAGTAAAACCTGTCTTGAGAGACCACTGTTGAGACCACCTGTCTTGGGAGACCTGGTTCTCCTTGTACAGAATTTTTAATTATATAGTTATGACTTGCTATGAGAGAGCACCTGTCATGTGAGACCAATATCTTTTGGCAAAAGAGGTGGTCTTTCTAAACAGGTTCCACTGTATACACACAACTAGTTTAATTACCATACATAACACACCCAAGTGAACCATACAATGTACTTAAAAAGATACAACATTTTGTTACATATGAGCTGATGATACACAGTGCTTAATATATTTATCTCTTTGCACTGCCAGCCAGACCAAGTGAACAATAATAATTCAAAGACCAATGAGCAATGTTCTAACATAAAATCTTATCTGATGCAAGGATGAAAATGCCATGTGTATGATACTGCCAATATTTTGAGTTCTTCATCATCATAAGCCCTTTAATATTGATGTTCACAAGTGCTAATAAACATGCATTAGAAGTGATGGAACCATATTCTGTGGGATGTTACAACAATTCATAATACAGGTAAAACCATTGTAACTTGATGATTGAGGTCCCAAGAATAGTATCACAATATCATGCATTAGAACTGCATTTAACCTCACTAAGTGCTATTGGTAAAATGTTCTTAATTGTTAGATAATCAACAGAAGGGTCTCACTACCCAATTACAAAAGTCACAAAGTAATTGCATGATTATTGTTTAGAAATCCAGGGCCAATGCTAGTTGCATAAACAACTTTTCAATTAGAGGAAATGCATATATAGTTTTCAATGTGGTGGGAACACTAGAGAGGCAAGACTAAGAAATCTATACTAAATGCATATGTAAAGAGTCCTTTTTATACCCAAAAAGTGGACATTACTTTTGGGGTGGGACTATGAACAGTTTATCAGTCATAACCCAGAGTCAGTGTGAAAGGGGAGGAGAAGGGACAGGGGCAAATGACAGTTAAATACTGGTAAATGACTTATCTTAATGATTGCAAAGATATAACCAGGGCTAGACATAAAAAGAAATAAGGACAAAAAAGCTTAATACAAAGTTAACACAAAGACAGTTTTTCCACCATTGTCCCTAAACACTGATATAATTCCAACACAAGGCAAAGATGTGACAATCAAAGGTGAATTGATTGACTGATTAATTAGTGTTTAATAGCACTTCAGCATATGAAGGAACCTTTGGTGCTGGAGTAAGGTACCTTGCCTTATTAGGAGGCACAGTGGCAATTTAGATGGGGTTGATCCTGCAGGATTGGAACCAAGGCTCCAAATGGACAGATGAACAAAGATAACACTATATAATGCAATCACATCTGCCACAGAGTCAATGTATGCAATGCTATGTTTTCCTTCCATCCATTTTTCTCACTCGGCCTTGGAAGAGTTTTTTGGAATCCCCCCCACAGAAGAACAAAGAAGAACAAAGAAAAAAGGCAAGAAGAACAAAGGAGCCAGGAGTTTTTACTATTATATACAACAATAGTAAAAGTGGAATTTAACTACAAAAGAAGAAAAGAAAGACTGTTGCTGATACAGTATTTACTGAAATACTGTTCCTCCATTGTTGTTTTTACAACAGTGGGGAAGTGAAAAGATTGTTAATATCAATTTGCCATACTTTGGGCTCAAATTTGGCTATTCTGAGCCCTCATTGGGAATAAAACCTAAACCGGTGGCCCTGAAAGGAATGATTGGTTTTAAATAATTTTTCAAACTATCCCTAAAATACCAAATTAAGATCTCAAACTTGAAAAGGGTACCTGATACCCAAAAAATTTGACATACTTTTCGGTAACAAAAAGTATGCATAGTACACTAAAACAAATAAAACCTAAAACATATTAGGAAAATGTATGTGGCCTACACATGTTTGGCAGATAGTTAGGGACCCCCACCCACACCAGACAACGGGGAAACACTTGATCACTTAATCACAACATTTATTTGCTGCTGGTTGGGGAGTACACAACATCTATGGATGTGCTTGGTTACTGGAACTAGGAGGAGAAGGAGGACAGATGGAAGGAAATATCAACATGGAGGGAAACTTCCACCCAAAAGAGTTACATTATGTAATGCCAAAGAAAAGATTATGACTTTCGTTCAACTTCTAGTGTGGATGTGGACCTGGGGTATAAACTACAATCCTACGGACCTTGGCTTTCGGTGGTGGTGTTCAAGGTACTGCACTTTCCTTTGCCTTTTTCTGTGGCTAGCGTGGCAGCGTTCTGGATTGTTTCAGTGTAGAATGGTAAATTCAAAGTTCTTAAGGTCTCGAAAAAGGCCAAACTCCATGGCCAAAAGCCCAGCACAAGGGCTAACTGCCTCCCTGGATAGCAATGCCACTGAAAAGTGACATCCAGCTATGGCAGTAAGCCATCCAGAGGGGTTATAAAGACCCATGCATCGGGGCAAAAAATGTATCCAAGCATTGGGACATTGGAGAGCTCTGCCATCGAAGGGGGGGGCCTCTAGTCCTTTTCGGGGCTTTAACCAGTCATAAAGCATGAAAGTGCATACATGACTATAAGAGTCCACAGAGTCAACATTCAATTTGCACTCAATGATATGCTGAAGTGGTATATTTTGAAGGCATTTCATAAGGTGTGAGCTAATGTCAGTACAAATTATCAAAATTTCACATTATCAAAAATAATTATTACAGAATGATAACAGAAGTATAAGAAACATTTCAAACAGTATTTACACAGGTGGGCCACAAATACACATGTGTGTGTGTGTCTGTGTGTGTGTGTGTGTTCTGCATTTGTGCTTTCTGGGCACAGCAAAGTAAGATGGTTATTTATTGTGCAAACAACTGGAGAGAAGTGCCTTGCCCAAGGACACAACAAGGCACCTGACCAAGGCTGGGTAGGTTTTTTAACAGAACCACTTCAGTCTTACCAGCAAACATATGATGCAGAAACCCAATTGGTTGACTACCTTCTGTGATACCTAAAAAAATGTTGTACTGCATATGTATGTATAAATATGTATATGTATTAAAGTTATAAAATCGCAAATATATAGACCTGCACATTAAGATAACCATTTCAATAAACCCAAATATAAAGACCTACACAGGAAGATAATCATTCCAAATAAACCCAAATATAAAGACATGCTCATGAAAATAACTACTCCAAATAAACCCAAATATAAAGACCTACACAGGAAGATAATTATTCCAAATAAACCCAAATATAAACACATGCTCATGAAAATAACTACTCCAAATAAACCCAAATATAAAGACCTACACAGGAAGATAATCATTCCAAATAAACCCAAATATAAACACATGCTCATGAAAATAACTACTCCAAATAAACCCAAATATAAAGACATAAACATGAAAATAACTACTCCAAATAAACCCAAATATAAAGACCTACACAGGAAGATAATCATTCCAAATAAACCCAAATATAAACACATGCTCATGAAAATAACTACTCCAAATAAACCCAAATATAAAGACATGAACATGAAAATAACTACTCCAAATAAACCCAAATATAAAGACATGCACATGAAAATAACTATTCCAAATAAACCCAAATATAAAGACATGAACATGAAAATAACTACTCCAAATAAACCCAAATATAAAGACATGAACATGAAAATAACTATTCCAAATAAACCCAAATATAAAGACATGAACATGAAAATAACTACTCCAAATCAACCCAAATATAAAGACCTACACAGGAAGGTAAGTTTTCCAAATCAACCCAAATATAAAGACCTACACAGGAAGGCAAGTATTCCAAATCAACCCAAATAATAAGACCTGCACATGAAGATAACTATTCCAAATAAACATAAACATGAAGTAGTACATGTACAAGATATACAATGTGTACCATAGAACTTGTAAACACAAAGTGCACATGAACTTTACACATCACTATGCAAAATGACCACAACAAAGTGTCACAAAATTCAAGTCAAATTATTTATAAAGTTAATAGATACCTGACTGCTAATTCAAGTTTTTCTGTTCTCTGTCTCTGTCTTGAATAGCCAAATGGTACTTCTTTGTAGTTTTCTTTTCACCTGCAAAAAAAGGAAACCCAGGTAAGATATTGTAGAATCATTTATACCAAAAGATAGGTAAGCTTTCCTTATGAGCTGACAGTAAGAACTATAGACAGATCACCTGCTTCAATAAATAGGTAGCTAGCTACCTGTATACACCAGGGAGCTGGTCACTGATATCTCTAAATTAATGTGTCAACCAAACAAGGTGTAAACATCTCCATTTACTTTGTAGGAAGAAATATCAGTTTAATTGAGTAGGCATTAAATTAACTTATAATTCTTATGCACAAGTAAAGTGAAGAAAAATGGGGGAGGGGTTCCTCATTAAAGAATATGACATTTCTATATGAAAGTTATAAAATTGCTGATATTAATGAATATTCAATGAAATTATGTACAAGAAAAAGAAAGAAAAATTCTTGTAAATTTCTTCCCAAAATTCCAGCAGATCATGTGACTTTAAAAAAAATACAGTAAAATATTGACAGTTCAACCACCACTCTAACATTTTGCATCACTCTAATAACTTTCAGTGTTTGCACACAAGGCCCACATAGGCATGTGACCTTAAATTCAAACCTGTGAAAAGCTGTTGGTTGGAAAAACAATATTGCATTGGTCTTACCATTCGGGTCAGAATAAAAAAAGATTGTGTATCTGTCTTACTCTTTTGGTAGGTATAAATAATATTGCATGTGTATCTAATGTATCTATATTACCCCTTGTCTAGCAATTATCAGTATGTCACATTTGCTAAGCACCCAGCTAAATTCCGTATAAGTCTTGGGTTTCCTGTCTTGGGAATATTACTGCTGCCTTTTGTTTGATCTCTAAAGTCAGTATTGAAATCTTATGCAAGGTTACCATGACCAGCCAGAGACCATACACTAGAGAAGGTAAAGTTGACTGGTTGTGTAATTTAACTAAGGCTTGCCATTATTGTACCTACATGTTAAAGGTTAGTTCAAGGATCTAAAGGAAAAGTCCACAGGGTGAATGGGATATGTTCTTATCCATCCCCATGTTGACAGTGAGAGGAACATTGTTTGCTAAGTTTGATTGGATCGGTCCACAGCAATATTCAATCAAAATTGAGATAGAGGGCATAATTACAATTCAGACTCCTTACAAAATCATAAGTATAATTTAGTATTCACCTGGAAGGATTGCAGATCAATAGGAATTACTCCTAGAAAGTAGCCACTCATAATCTGGCAGCAGAACTCAGAGGCAGTTTCTAAGGAAAGACAAAGCTTTGAAATGGTCTGTATGTTATTTGCTCTATATTTGCAGAATATTATGGCATCATAATTGTAATTGCTTGTAGTATGTCCACTTAATTGCTATGATCATTTAGAATGTAAAATTACCTTTGTAGTTTTTCATTTTTATGTGTATTTGAGAAATGGGCTTGAACCTTGCGTGGAGAATTATTAGATACGAGGCTGAATTATGTTGATTGTTAGCTTGTGGACAGAATTAATTTTTGTAATTCACTATTAGGTTACTTGGTTGTAAACCAGTGCATTTATTAATGTTTTATGTTAGAATTTATGCATGTATATGTAAATATCAAGAGCATGGATATTTTAATATTTCTTTGTTTGAGTTGTAAGGTATGGAAATGCACCTGATTATTGTAATATTTAGTATAATGGGATTAGTAATATGTACTGATGTGATAGAATTTATTGATATATATATATATATATATATATATATATATATATATATATATATATATATATATATATATATATAAGAAGTAATTTATACAATGGTGTATTATGATGTTGTTTTATCATACAAGAATGTATGGGTATCTTGACCATACAAGAACGTATGGGTATCTTGAATGAATGCATGACAGACGAAATTTAATAGCAGTTATCTGATAATAGATTGTGCAGTGTGAGATGAGAGGGCTAAGGAAAAAGATTGCACCATCCTTGTTTTCACAGAAGCTTTTCAGGGGACAAAGAACTTTTGGTTCCACTGGATCCCAAGTCTTCAAAAGTTGGGGATGGAATTGAAACTGTAGCTGATACAGTCAAAGTCGAAATGAGTGTAGTCATGGGAGAGGAAGTGGAGGAGGAGGAGAAGGAATTGGGAGAAATGTTGTGGAGGAAGAGAAGGAATAGGCATATTAAAGAGTCTAGCAGAAGGAGTATAATTGGAAATTTTGAGTCATTTGATTACTGAACTGTTATTAAATTTTTACTCATTGAATTTCAACCTTTTCTGTATATTTAACCATCTAACCATCAGCATTGCTGACTGGGCAGGGGGCAAGTGGTCTAAAGTGCTCTCTGTTACAGATCACTGCCATCTCACCTCTGTCTGCATGGGTTCGAGTCTTGGATTTGACCAATGTGGGTATGTGAGAAAGCTTGCCAGTAGCTTTTCATGGGTTGGTAATTCTTTCTGGGGTCTTCCCAGGTTCTTCTTCCACCATAAAATGGTGTTAAACCCCACATCAACAACGATTGACTGAGGACTCAGAGCTTTACATTTATCTTTCACTAAATTTAACACCCAACCCCAACCATACTGTTTGTTACACAGTACCATGTTATGGTAGTCCCTCACAAAAACACCATTCTGAAGTGCCACTGAAGTATATTTAAATATAAGTAAAATGGCTTTATAATGGGGTACATTATATGCAAATGAGAGTATGATGAATGTCAATGTATGCCTTCCCCCCAAAAAAAAAAAACCATTTAACAATCTTCTGTGAAGATAACTACAAAAATCTTTGTGCTTCATTCAATGTCCTTGAGCTCTGGCTCCAAAATTAATTAAGTTCATTAATTAACCCAAGTCCAAGCCATCAATAAAGTTTGGTCTATACTTGCAATGCAGAACTGATGTTGTTGGGTCATATCATTTTTCATCTCTGAGTCACCCTGACCTCTGATCTTTCAACCCTAAAATCAATAGGCTGTTTTTTACATTATGTATAAGCCATCCACAAAATTTTGTCAAGGTGTATGATGTAAAACTAATGTCCACTTTGTGGAAATCTCAGCTCTGTTGTGTTCTTCCTTACCCCAAATAAATGACATCAACTAAGTTTGGTAGGTGTAGATTGTAGAGAACTCAAATCGTTTAATAGAAACTATTTTTTCTTCTTTCAGTCAATGGCAATAACCTTTGGCCTTTTGACCATGCAATACATAGGGTTTTTCATCCACCATATGGAAAATATCCACAAAGTTTTGGTGGAGAAATTGGCTACTGAATAGAAAACAATTTTCAGTCACTGCAGCCTTGACCTTTTTATCTTTTGATCCACACACCCCAATTATGTGTCATTTCATTAGCCCCTAATGTAAGCCATCCACAAAGCTTGGTAACTCTCAGCAATGACTTTAGCAAATGTGTGGCCTGATTTGGATAAGTTTAGCAGGGCCCACTGGACTTACACACTAGGCCTCTGTGAGCGTAGCATTTGGAAATAAACTTTTAAACAAGTTTTAAATGATATTCAAATGAAAATTTTCTTCCATCACTTTAAAATTACTTTCTCTCTCTATACCTTTAAAAATTACTAATGTATGGGGCTCATGTGAGCAAGGGGCCCAATTAGTCCAATCAGCCTAAGGCCAGCCTTGGTAATTGTAGATGGTGGACAACTGAGTGCACTGTTCAGAAACAAAACTGTTAATAGTTGTTGCTGTTGTCCAATTTTTCAGTGTGTGATACATGGCGGTCAGCATATTTGGTGGAAGAAGAATGCAAAAAATTCCAAAGAAATGTTACTAGCAATTTTTCTCATGCATCATTTTGGCTGAACCCAAAACTCAATCCCCACACTAAGATATCAGAGATTTATAAGGTAAGTACATTGGACCACTCAGCCACCCTGGAACCTCACTAAATTAATAACAGACAAAGACATGTGTGAATGCTAAAATGACCATTATGCTGGACTTCTGCCAAAGTGGGCTAAAATAGAATTCCCAGCTAATGCATTTATTTTCTTATGCTACAAGACCTACTCCCCTTTCAAGACCCCCTACAGTTTATAATATTTCATATGTAAATGATACCACACAATTAAGTATCATTATACTTGTTCTTCAGTCTTGACACATTTTATATATACATGGTAAACAAGTCTGAAATCCATCCATTCCAGGTCATCCACCATCCATGAAATACAGGTCTGACTGTTTGGCTTTATATAGTAAGATATGACAGCAATGCATGCTGGAGCATTCTATTTGCCAAATAAATCATTCCATACAATTATGTATAAAAAAAAATTGCTCACAGTAATAGGCATCCCATCGACATGCAGTTAAAGCCATTGAGGGAAGACAACTGCCACTAGTTATGGGAAGAATTGGGTTCTTTTTAAGTACACCACATCATGTAATTGCAGTGGGATAAGCAAAGGCCCAATGGTTTTTCCTTATTTCATATTCCTTGTTTTGAAATGCTTTGTCATAATGTGTTAGGGTGTAACAAGATAACTGAGTTTGGGATTTTCGGATTGATAACAAAACATCATTGATGGGAATACAATACATTTAATATTATATGGAAATATCAAATGAAGTATGATAGATACGTGCGTGCGTGAATGGCTCCCAATATGGAACTAATTAACATAATCAGCACAATCTTACTAATGCAACAAATAGGGTACCAAGACAAATAAAGAAAGAACAATTCACGATTCACGGTATATAAAGAACAGAAATATGACTTCACAATAGTAAAATACAAATTATATTTTCGTTCAAAATAACGAATTGATAGTTTTACTCATGATAGCAAAACAAATGATAGTTCATTCAAAATAACGGATTGATAATTTTAATCACAATATCTACACAATAGCAAACACTGGGTATTACAAAAACCCTACATTAGCCAATGGCCAAATATTATATATCTGGAGCAATGTATATACTCCCTTAAAACTCTTTGCTACCAGTTCCACTAGACAAAACAAACAAAGATTTGTAGACACTTGACCACTATTGATTCCTGGGTTTGACAATCAGCACCAGACACTTTGGTCTGCAACACCCGATTTCCCTCAACCGGACTGGCAACTGGCAACGTTGGAATATTCAAAGCACTCGAAATCAGCACGGCTAGGCACTGCACACGCAGCATACAGCATACGCATCTCTACACAGCACACGCAGCTTTTCACAGCTGTACACAGCACAGCTCAGCACTAAACTCTACAGCATAACACAGCACGGCAAAAACACAACACAGCAACACCAACATGGCACTGCAACACCAACACAGCTCTACACAAACACAGACAGAATAGCAAACCACTGTATCAACACAGCACTGCAACACCAACACAGCTCTCTACAGCTGGAGATATGCAGGTCTCACAGTAGACCTCTGAGCGACAAAACGGTTGGTTATGTGATATTTTCGTTCCAGTTTGAATCATATATACACAATGTAGCTCAACATTGTCTTTGTATTTCATGTATTCGGTTTTTCCAGCCTGAAGCACTTCCCACATGCCAGCAAGGAAGAACCGAACTCACTATTTTCGAAATGTGGAATATACATTGATCACCCTCGGGTATCATTGTACACTAAAAGGGAAACGGAGTATGTTTACTTAATAAAGGAAAAAATATTTATACAATTCCGTGACAAGGGCATATCTTACACTACCCTGTCTATCTGTCCATTAATCTGTCCATCTGTCCAACCAGTTACATTTCCTATTCTGTATGACTTTCTGGTGCTAGTAGGGCACCCATGTTCCGTAAACATTTTCAATTGTGAAAAGTCAAAGGTCAGCAGAAAAGGGTCAACAGAGCATGTTTGTGTGCAAAAGAGGCCCATGTGTACCTACATCACTGACCTACTTCACTTATACCTGATAGCCTACACCAGAGCAGTTAGTTAATCTGGTTCAGCAGGTCACTTTCTCATTACATTTCTTCCAATACTGTTGATTTTTGCAAATCATTATAGCCTCATAATTGTCATTATTTGTAGCATGTATACTTAATCACTGGGATGTTTTAATATGTAGAATTATCTTGTAGTGTTACATCTATTAGCATATTTGAGACATGAATTTGAGTTTACATTGAGAATTATGTAGACTGCTAGTTGGTCAGGTAATATTGCAATTTTGTTGGCACATTACTTTGTAGCAACTAGTACCTTTTAGTAAAGCGTTATATTAAAATTTAGGAAAAAATATTCTCTAATATTAAAAATTCTCTCAGTCTGAACTACAGACATAAAAGTAGATATGTTTGTTTGGAGATAGTTATAAGCTTATGAAGGAAGCATTTTATAATCTACCATATTATACTCAATTCAAATTGCAAACAATTGAAAATGTAATATGTTGAATTTTGAAGAAGAGCTGAATCCTAGTTGAATAAATTGTGCATTAAAAGGGTCCACGTTTAAGCTTCAATGGAATTGACTGGGTCGTCCTAACAGCATAGTGACAGTGTACCAACTTACCAACTCCAACGGTTGGAGGAAATTTTATGTAAAATATTTGATCTTTAAAGTAAAGTTAATTGCATCGTATTCTATGCTGTTAAAAACTGATGAAAGACATGATTTGGTGAAAATTTAGAAACAGTTGCTTTCGATTGGTCATTTATTTATAATTAAGGCATGCACTTAAAAATAATGAAAAATTTAACAAAGCGGTTGAGCTCAGGATTCTGATTTTGCCTTGTGAGAATACAAAAAGGTCTGGCTCCTTGGGAAACCAAAAAGTAGTTTCCCTTGTAAAGAGACCAGATAGATATCTTGAAAGGAAAAAGCAGGATATAGTGCTAGGATGCAGGATTGTGTGGGAAAGAAACAGCATTAAGATATGTAATTTTATTTTCTATTTCGTTTGTTTAGTTTTATGCAAATGTTTGTTATACATATGATTCATGTATCGTGGATTCATTTCATAGGACTCTATTGATATGTTTGAGTGTTATGCAATTTAATTCTTTAATAAAACAGTTATTAGTTCATTGATAGAATTGACGAATTTGAGATGCAATCCTAATTTTCATGTGTAGAATTTCTTAGGGATTTATGAGTTAATCCATTTGAGATGCAATCCTAATTTTCATGTGTAGAATTTCTTAGGGATTTATGAGTTAATCCATTTGAGATGCAATCCTAATTTTCATGTGTAGAATTTCTTAGGGATTTATGAGTTAATCCAAGTATGTAGAATTTCTAATGATTATATGGATGAATTTCCTTTGTAGGATGTTACTGTATAATTAATTAATGACAATTGCATATTTATATATGCCTAAATGATCTTGCATGTTATTGGCTACTGAAAGCTAGGATTTAATGTATCTTATACAACAGGAATCAAACATTTATCTTATTGAGTGGAATTAGCTATAATGAGATGTATAGTAATGTATGCTGATATATACGGCAAGTTGTGTTTATATACACCACCCACCCACATGTCAACTGCTGCTGCAGGCAGATCTAATTAGGCCAAGCTGGCCAAGCTCATATGTATTTATGGATGTTTAGTACAGGGGTCATTTGTAAGGACCAATAATGATGTCATACTAGGTCAGAATTTAATAACAAAATAAGAGATTTTTATATAATAGGATAGGTGGTGAAAACATAGCTGTAATCTTGCCATTTAAGGCTTTCTGTATCCATTTCCAAGAATCTGATGAGGACAATCCAAGATGGAAGTCCGCAAATAGAGGGCTCAGCACAGAAAGGGTCAGAGGAAGACCAAGCTTAAATGATAGACATAAAATATGCCTATGCCAAGCCTAAAAAACAGAAGTCAGTCCTACTATAAGGAGAAGAGACCTGGAGAACCACCAAGTTGACCATGAAGAGAGTCCAGACCTTCATCAACAATTGTCTAAGAAAAATTCTCCAGATCCATTGACCAGATACCATCAGCAATGCCAACCTGTGGCAGAGAACCTCTCAGCTTCCAGTAAAAGATGAGATCATGAAGAGAAGGTGGGGTTGGATAGGATACACCTTAGTAAGTCACCAACCAACCTTACCAGACAGGCATTGAGGTGGAACTCTCAAGGCAAGTGGAGAAGGGGTCACCAAGAAACACCTAGCAACCTGACTTTGAAGGGACATCACTAAGCTGTTGTCACACCTGGAGTTAGCTTGAGGAATAGCACAGGACAGATAAGTCTCTGGCATCATTTGTGGGCAGCCTATACTTCAACAGGAGTGATGGGCAATAACTAAAGAAGATGCAAGGCAGTGTAGACATTGTACTTTTCACCACTATGTATAAGTCAATTCAAATTTATTTTATTTTATTGTTTACAGGGGCTTGTGTTTATTTCTTCTCAATAGTCTCACTTAGTTCTCTGTCAATATATTCTTCTATATACTCACACTTGGCAATAACATCGAGAGGTCATACCCTATATAACCATTGCCAAATCAATTAACAGGGCACTACATACCAACTAACCCCTTACAGAGACCCCAATATGCCATAATGTGCTGACAGATCAAGGTCTATATTATTTGTTTTACTATTTAATCTCAATAAACTGCAAAGACCCAGATCTGCTAGTGTATTATATGATGGAAGATATGGGTCTATCTAATTTTGCAGTCACTTGACCTATAAGCCAGTATATAGGGTAATTATGGGCTCCACAAATAGACATTCAGCTTCTATGCTTAAGTAACCCATCCACATGAATTCTTATATATTGAGGTCTCTATTTGGATGTTGAAAGTGAAGAATACATGGGCGAGTCATATCCAGATATAGCAAAACTAGCATATAAAAAAATGGACCAAATATATAAACTGAGAATCAAGAATCCCTGGCCCTATTCAAGTACTGAAAATAGTTAAGAAGTTACCACCTTTAAGATCTGAAAAGAGGAGAGGGATTATCTAATTACAGGAAGAAAGTAAAGATGAAATAAATGTAGGTATTGCAAAAAAACGATATATGATATGTACATGTCCAAGACCATGCTTCTCAATTCTCAGCTTGGTAACTGTATCAACATCTCTGTTCCTGCCTCAAAAATCTAAATTTAAAATGCAATCTGCAGATCTGGAAAGACTGGTACTAAAGTCTGAAGCAATAAAAACTAATAAACTTGGCAATATTTGAAAAGGTAAAGAGAAATCAATCAAATATAGTCAATGAAGCAGACACTACAGCTAATTTCTTTTATAAACAAATCTTTCCTTAATAAATCCCCTTTAGCTCTAAAATTTTAATTAGTAGTTTATAACCAGGCAAAAATAATAAATATTTGTATACAAAGAAGTTGTATGTTTATGGATGTAAACAACAGAGATCTAACTGCAGATCAAGTTAAATGCAAACAAAGGAGCTCTTTGAAACTCTTCTTTCATGACCTCCACTTTATGGTTCTGGACCCATAGGGTTTAAATTTGATCAATATATTTTAGTAATTTAATACACTCATATTCAATTCAAAGGTGTTGGTTTTACATATCTTTGGGGGTTGATTTTTGGGGTTTGGG
The DNA here is from genome assembly GCA_016746295.1 of Potamilus streckersoni. Lineage (NCBI taxonomy): Eukaryota > Metazoa > Mollusca > Bivalvia > Unionida > Unionidae > Potamilus > Potamilus streckersoni. The sequence continues at coordinate 1,239,918 of JAEAOA010002087.1, forward strand.
GTTAAACCTGGTTTATGACTTCCATTTTTAACAGTGAAGTATCAATTTTCAAGTAACTGTGGAAAGGCCAATCTCTTTTTCTATGAACAATATTCCATAGAAATTCAAAATAACACATTAATTTTTATTTTTTTTAATTTTTTAATAGGATTGCTAATTCTGAATTTTATGGTTTATCTGTACCTGCATATAAAATTGTGCCACAAAATTTTCTTTCCAAGTATGGCTAAAAATAATTGGTACAAGTGCTTCAATATGACTCATACAGAAGCAGGAATTTTTTTATAAGTACAGTAAGTACATGCATGCATTCTGGAATTTTATTCAAGTTATCAACTTTATCATGTTCATGAATACCTCCCATCCCAAAACACCAATGGTAATCTCTCTACTTAAAGAATATATATTTAGTGATCTTATCATCCAATGATGCTCCAGGAGAGATAGCCCACTTTCCTACAGCTGTGGTAATCTGAAAATTTCATATCCTCAGGAAAAAGGGGCATCAGCTTTCGTTCAGGCTGCCAATATAAAAAATCTGTCTGATAATAATTTGCACTGAAACTTTTGTGGGGCCTGGTTTTCTCAATAATGCAGGGCAATGTCTTCTGAATAGAGCTGGGCAACATGTTAACGTTGTACCTTTATAGGCCTGGGTTTGATGCCTGGTTCTGACATGAACTGTTAAAAACAAGAAAACTAATGAAATTAATAAAACTGAGTATAGACTTAATTTAAGTTGCACAGAATGGAAGTTACTTTTAAAATCCTGTTTAAATGCATACCGCCCAGAATGATGAAATAATAGTAATTATTTCTACTCAGATTTTTTATTCTGAAAAATTCTGGAAGGGAATTAGCAATACCAGCAACATAGGAGTTTAGGCAACTGATATTGCATGACAATCTTCTGTAAATGCATCTGAATGCAACAATTAGTGACAGTATGATGTCAAGCCAAAAGATTGAAGAGAGAATGGGAATGCAACAGAAGTATTTCTATCAAAAACTTTAGCCACAAGTTGTGCAGTTATCTTGAATAAACTAACTACCTGATAGTGTCAATTATTGCCTTGAAAAGAAATCCTGTTCTAGACCTTAAGTCTCAGCCTTGATGACTCAAAGGTCAATGTGCTGGACATGTAACCAAAGTAGTGCAGGTTTAAACCATACCATCATATTTGCTTAGATCAGCTACCATAAGGTCAATTCAAACTGGTTATCACTATTTAATCTACCTGTGTGTTGATCATGTACAATAAAATAACAAACCAAATTGACCATTTTATATAGCTTTAGCTGTCAAAATCAATATGGATTACTAGTTACTCCATAAAACTTGCCATTTTCATTTTTCACTCAAAGCCATTGCACCAATAATCTATATTTTTCATATTCCATTAGACACAGTTCCCTTAATTGCACCTGAATGGCACATAAAAATGACCAAAGAAAACAGATAAACAATCGCCATGGTTGATTTTAGATTAAATGAATAAAGCAAATTCCTAGTTTACTTAACAGACAGCACTCATTGCCAAAATAAGCAAAAGACAATGAATTTCATTGGCTGACAGAAATGTCTTCCTGATTTAGATTAGCCTGGACACCAAATTAGAGCTCATGATCATTAACCTAAAATAGTTACCCATGACAAAGTCCTTGGGGTGATGGCAGACAATATGTAATGGAATGAATTTAACCAAGTTGCAACATTGTCAATAAGTTCATGCCTATGATTATGAAACATTAAATGGCCATGTCTATCAACTAAATATATAATCATATACATGTATGACAAAAACCGGTATCTAACCATACCAAGATGGCAGTGTTATCTGGCAAACACTTCTGGCAAGAATATTTGCAAATTATTCCACATGCAAACAAGAGCTAGCAAGCTCATCCTAGGTAATGCTGAAAACATCCCAAAATGCAATTACTGATACTGAATCTTTAACAGCAAGTGAATGAGTAATTTGAGAGAGGCTAAACTTATGCACATAGTTTTAAACAATATAACACCAACAAATAATAAAGAACTATTAATCTTTGATAAAAAAAAAAGAAGGCAATACTCAAAATTTCAGATCAGTTTCATTTAACCCTCTTGCAATTCCAAAACCAAAAAAAACTCTTTCAAAAAATTTCCAATAATCAAGGCTACAATTTTGGCACAGAATACCAAATGATAATACAGAAAGTACAAATCTGATACATTTAATTATAATCCGATTCAATGGATGAAAAGTGGAATCTAATTTGAAATGTATATAACAATTTAATGTAGAAATTCTTAAACTCCCCACTTTATTGACTATTTCTATACTGTACTGTATATATTGATAATGTACCAAGCTGGCGCCAGTTCTTAAAATTTTTTATTTTTGTGCAGCCAATATATAAATTAAGCTTATTATTATTATTATTGGTTTGTTTTTGTTTTGCTAATATTGGTTGTGATGGTTTGGCATTGGTTGCATTTGTTTCGTCTTAGTTTCTACAGGAAGATTTTTTTTATTTCATATTTTACTTTAGAAACAAATGAGTCATATGTGCCTTTATTGTGCAAGAAACTATTTATGAATATATTAGTAGCCCACAAGAAAGATTATATATATAGTTCCATGCAAATAAGTGTTACTCTCTTTAAAGTCATTATTATTATTATTATTATTATTATTATTATTATTATTATTATTATTATTATTATTATTATTAAAATTATTATTATTATTATTATTAGTAGTAGTAGTAGTAGTAGTAGTAGTAAAATTTTTATTATTATTATTAAAATTTTTATTATTATTATTATTATTAGTAGTAGTAGTAGTAGTAGTAGTATAATTAAAACTTTTATTATTATTATTATTATTATTATTATTATTATTATTATTATTATTATTATTATTATTATTATTATTATTAAAAATTTTATTATTATTATTAAAATTATTATTATTAGTAGTAGTAGTAGTAGTAGTAAAATTTTTATTATTATTATTATTAAAAATTTTATTATTATTATTATTATTATTATTAGTAGTAGTAGTAGTAGTAGTAGTAGTATAATTAAAACTTTTATTATTATTATTATTATTATTATTATTATTATTATTATTATTATTATTATTTTTATTATTATTATTATTATTATTATTATTATTATTATTAAATTCTCATCAAAAACACTGCTCAGCTTTATTTCCAAAGCAGCATACAATGAGGAAAAATGAAGACAAATATATGTAAAATAAATAATAGAGGTGAATGGTTAGAGATGAAAAATTCAGATTCCAAAATGGAATGCATCTGACAAAGGGGTTAAATTTTCATTTATATACCAACAGAGTTTAGGATTCAATTTAATTTTCAATATTTCTTTATGATCTTTATAATTACTTACATAATGGGAATCACCACTATGTCTTGTTTTGTTGAGTAATATAAACCAATGGTCCACAACCAACCTGAAAATCACAAAAACTCAAGGGGGTTGATGCTCTAGTGACCAAAAAGAATTTCTGAATTTAAGACAAGGCAATTTCATCTGTTTAACTGCAATATGTTGAGACCATTTCTGATATTATTTAGCAATAACATGATTTTCAATTTGGCTGCTTTGGTGAATATACTGGATATCAGACTAATTTATGTCAGACCAATACCAAGCAGATTGTTTGAAGTCATTTGGTGAAAACCATAGTTCAATATGACTGTCCATTCAGGTGAAGTAAATACAAGATTTCTGATACACTATTGTGGTAGCCTTACTGGACAACTGGCAACATTTTCAGATAGGACCAGCTATGTATCATAAGATATTCATACAGAAGATATAACAAAAATTTAAAGATGGCCACCTTGGTTGCAATATTTTTAACACTCAGTTTGCATAATTTCCACTAAGGAATTATACACCATATTCTGATGAAAATCCTACATAAAAAATGACTTTACATTCAGAGTAGCAATTGTAAGATTTTAAGATGCCCATCATAGCGGCCATCCTGGACATCAGGTCAGCATCATTTTAAATTATGATCAACAAAACAAGACAGAAGTCTTTTGGTGAACACCTCATGTAGATATGACTTTCTGTCTTGGACAAGGAACATTAACAAGATTTTCTATGATGGTCATATTGGTTATCAAATACCAGTTTAATTTAGAACTAGACACCATAAGAACAGTGCCATCTTAAGGCATTGGTACACTGGGCAGTTGCCCAGGGCTTCACTCTTCTAGGGGCATCATGCTGCCCATATTGTTAATGGCAATATAGTAGGGCAGGTAGGAGGCCCCAGTGCATTGCTTTGCCCTAAGCCTACAATGTCATTCAGATAGCACTACATAAGAAGCCTTTTGGTGAAAGCATAATATTCTGTCAATATGACCAGCCATTTAGGAAAAGAGATAAACAAGATTTTCAAGATGGTTACTGGGTATGCCATACTGGAAATGAGATGGGCACCATTTTCACTTTGTACCAACCAGACATCATTAGAAGCCTTTCTGAGAAAATCCAATGCCAATATGAGCATTCATTCAAATATAGTGATAAGATTTTCAAAATGGTCATGGTGGCAGCCATGCCAGATGTCTGTGCTGGACATTTTTCATTTATGACCAACTAAATTTAATAATTTTGAAAAGGCTCATTAATTCATGAGGTGTATCAATAACAGGAAACTCAAGATGGCCACTGTGGTGGCCATACTTGATAGACAAGCAAAACCTCTTTCATTAAGAATAATTAGAAATCATTAAAAGTCTTCTGGTTAAAAGTCCATATCAATCTGACTCTCAATTCAGAAGTGGCAATAACAAGATTTTTCAAGATGACTGCCCTAGAGGTCACATCTGATGTCAGATCAGCAATATTTCAATTAGGGCTAACTCCATATCATAATTATTCTTACAGTGAAAACCCCATATTGATCTAGCCATTCTATTCAGAAGGACTGTCAGCAACTATCTTTTCAGAAGCACTGCCAATAACAAGATTTTCACCCCATGCTGGATGAATGTGTGTGTAAAGTTTCATTACACTTTTCCAGGTAGTTTAGGAAGAGTAGTGCTACAAATGGATGAATTGTTGCCGACAGACCAGTAGAGCTAAAACTATATAAAAGTTAGTGTTGCTAATAACAGCCGATTTTGTCTCTAATACCATTGTAAGGGTGCAAATTTCTGCTGATCTACAAAGATGACATTAATTAAGCAGGTGAACGTTTAATTAGATTTATAGGGACCGTGGCATGTTAAATAACCATAATGCACGGATTTGTAATATCTTTCATGAGAAGAGTGATTCTTAATTGAGCATTAATTTATTGAACAGTCAGACAAACTGAGAGGATAGGGATGATTTTTGATTTTGTATCGGAACTGTCAGATTTTATGTACAAAATTAGTTATTTGGGAATCTAGAGGTCAATCTGACTAACTACAATTTGGTGCCTAAAGGCAGGAGATAAAGTTAATCCAGAATGGTTACATTAAATAAAGGGCATGATTCTAACACAAAAATGCTTGGGTTTTAAAATGTCCCATCACAAAATTTTAGTCAGTCTACACTTTTCTGCAAGAGAAAACAAATGTAGTTGACTCAGAGTTTGAATTTAGAAGAAATTCCCTTGTAAAATAATTATCCAAGGGATCAGATGTCTGGGAAGTCGACGGACACTATTTTGGCAGTAAAAATGAGCGAGATTTTAAAGGAAAGTATTTGCACCAGTCTCATGTAATTCATTGATATCAATATAATCATAAGGTATTTTAACACAATTAATGAAAATGAAAGAAAGAATAGAATGTAATACTATAAAAGGAAAATTAGATTTAGTCACTATTCAGATCAATTCTTCATTGATATCAATATAATGATTTCTTTGATTTATTTGCCTATATTTGTATGAATTTATTGATTTAAACTCATAGATCAATTTTTCTTGATATGAATACAACAGTGTTGAGTTCATCTATAGGAATCCGTACAATAAAATTCTTTATAAGTTTGACAAATTGTTTGAATGAGTCATCTTGACTGTTGTAGGAAAATATGTACCTAAGAATTTCATTTGATAATTTCATGTATGATAAAGACTTGAGTTCGTATATTGACTGAAATATGTGCTGTTAAACCATGAAATTAGATTTCATGCATGATAAAGATTAGAATATGTGTATTCACTAGAATTAACATAGTTAAGCCATGTAATGAATTTCATTCATTCATTTGTGTAATTGAGACAAGAACAGAACTGTTACATCTTGGGTGATGATAATTCGAGTCAGGTTCAAATAGCCATTAGGAAAAACATTAATGTTATGAAACTAGGTTATGGACTGCCAAATAAGTTTAGCTTGACCAGACAGCCTTTGTTATCTGTTTGACTTCTGATAGAATGATATCTGACATAAGGAGAGGGGAGTAATGATATATTCCCAGTAGGATATATCTGACAGAAGATTTTGGTTGCTTCTTTGTTTATTTTGGAAGGTGAAATAGCTACATGGGACTTATCTATGTACCTACTTATCGAAATATGTACATATCTACATACTTACATATCACCTACCCACACAAAGTTCGAGGGCTGAAAGAAGCAAGACAATAGAATTCGGAGAAGAGAAAAGAAAAGTGGAAAAGATCAAGGAATAACTGCCACTGTGAAGCTGGAATAAACCAGAAATAATCAGGTCATGAAGTTATACCAGGAAATAACTTCAATTGTGCACTCAAATTCTATGATCAACTAATTCTATAATTTAAAATAGATCAGCTATTTATATAAGTATATTTGTGTCTGAAATTTAGTGAATTATTTATTCCAAAAGGAAGTGTATCTTCCGAATGTAATGTATTATCATGTTATGTAAATGATTAAATTTGTTTGCCTTTTCATGTACAGGGGCTTGTATCATTCTGTTTATATATCTGTTCAGACCTCTATCTATTCAATCTAAAAATTTCACATTTATATTGATATCTACTTGATCCAGGCAATAACACCAAAAGCAATCACCCTCTAGATAACAAAATAATTTCCACTAAAACCCATCTCCAACAAACTATTTTATAACAGTTACATACAACCCTATTTAGACTACAGTAATACAGTGTTGGGTAAATCAAATGATAAAAACTTGGCAAAGCTAGCACATCTTCAAAAAAAAGAGCATTTGGACTAATATCAATCCACAAAGTTAACAATATTACCTATTAAAGACTGACTTTGTTTGAAAAAAGCCAAATTAATGTACAGGAGATCCAATAATAGTGCTCCTGAATATTTACAATCACTATTCCAGTATAGGCTACCTGGTAATACTCCCCACCTGCATTCATCTCTACCAAACAGAATAAAATTCCCAACCCAAATAATTATATAATAAATATAATAATTATATATAAATACTTCCTTTGGGCTTTTGCATTTTTTTAAACATTAACCTTGCATCAGCTGCCTATGACAAAACCTCATGTGTGCCACAAAAATTTGGCATTTTCATGTCAAAGACTATTTAAATGTTTTGTAACATTATTTCTACTCATCCCTATTTATAGGTACATCACCCCTTGTTTACTTGCATTTGTGTCCAAGCAAAGCACTGGCAATCATCATCAGTTTCAACTTCTTAAGTTTATGTTAAGTTTTATAATTTTACTACTGACCATATATGTACCTTTCACAGAGACAAAGGTTGCTGAGTTGTCCAAGGTGCTCACCTCTGCACATCACTAACACCATACCTAGGTGATAAAACTTGCAAGTAGCTTCCCATATGCCAGTGGTTCTTCCCATGATTTTCCCAGGTTCTTCTGCCACCAAATATACTGGCCATTAAAGACCAACAAGTAGGTCTCTGCTTTTTTTTTCTGACAGCAGCAGAGACCTACTTGTTGGTCTAACTGGCCATATACGGCATTAAACATTAAACCCACTATACCACAACAATGTACTATACCTTTAACACCAAATGGGAAATAATTCGGGGAAAAAAAAGCTATACAAATAGAATGCATTTTGATGCCTCATAAACAAGGTCTACTAACAGTGGTTGCACACACAAGGCACATCATCACCATACATTTCCATAGGAGTCAAACATTTTATCAATAAAATACAACAAAAATTTTTGACACATGAAATAATTTTATCTGTACTATAAATGAACAGAACATATTATTTCATGTTGCCACATTTTCTTGACAAAATGTCCAAACTCCTGTGATTATTCATGAAATGTGCATTAATAAGTTAAAGCCAAACAAAAAATGAAGCAGATCATGCAAAGTCTGCAATTTTAAAGGAACTAAAAACAGCATTACATGTATATACAAGTATATGTACCACTTTCCACATTCCTTATAACTTTTTATACTGGCTGCTCAGTCCAATCTATAGATCCTGATATATCTCCACATAATGCACCAGCAGATCAGAGTCTATTATGTTCTACTGATTACTCCAAGATCGAGGCCTGTCAATGCCTTCAGGATGGCAGACATGGGTCAGTACAGTTTGCATTAGGACTCAGAAGTAAGTATATATGGCCCCCATTCTTGTGTCAATAAACAAAATCCATGCCGTTTATTTCCACAAATCCCAATAGTTTACTGTAACCTGATACTGCTCTTTACTGATAAACCAATATTTCAGTACATAAACCTGCAGGATAAACCACAGGTGAGGAAATATCCATGGTATTTTATCTCTATCAAGCTTATTGCTACCAAAAAAAATCATTATCTGAGAAGTTTTCTATAAGAAAAATATACTTATAAACATAATCCAACCTAAACACTGGTCAGACATTAAACTACTATATTTCTATGTAGTTATCAAACAAGACAAAGATTAAAAAACTTGGACAAGGATTCTTTTGTGGGACCTTTCTCTACTGTAATGTATTGATATTTGCAGAAAGATAAAGATAACAAAGCTGTTGACTTTTCTTAACTTTTAATAAGATGTATTGAAAAACTGGTTTGTTAAAAATCTTTTGTCCAACACATAATGTAAATATTCTCTATTACTAATGTTTCATAGTAACATATTTATAAGAATTATGTTTTCAGGTTCATGCATTTGAAACAAGAGTCCCCTGAAAGGACTGGTGCTTTACTGCACTAAAAAGAATTAATACCATTTACATTTAGAACAAAGTGAACACATTGAAAAGACTTGATAAAAACACCATGATGATCTGATCATCCATTCATTAGAGTCACATGTACAGACAAAATTTTAAATGTTTACTGTGGCAGTCATTATCTGAGGACAGATCTTCACCATTTGTATTCAAAATCAACATGATACTGTAATAAGATATTCTGTGAAAACTCCATAACAAATATGACTATCCATCTAGGAGTAATAGCAACAAGATTTTCAAGATGGCTGCATCGGTGGCCATGCTGGACATCCAATTGACACCAATATCATATAGTTACAAACAGATATAAGAATTCTGGTAAAAACCCAAAGCTGATACCACTTTCATTCTAAAACAATTTTTTTAGCATTCTTGTAAAAGACTAACAAAGGCAAACTGGAGAAAGTGTAATAGGCATATCATCTAAGAAAGGCATTGTGCTCAAGAAAAAAGGGATGGCACTGTGCCATGCCAGAGGTGACTAGAGGAAACACTATAATTGTACATTGTTGAAAGAAAGAGTAATCAGACAGCAATTAGTCTATCATTAAATGTTAATTAGAGAAAATTATAAGATTGTATACATAGTGACTGTGCCCCATTACCTATGGAGTCTACTATTGTTTTAACCATTAACCACTATTGATCAAAACTGAATGGACCTTAGCTAACTACAACATCATAATGTATGGTCTACACCATGCCCATCCCAAAAATCTAACTTTGCTGTTGGATTGACAGGTGTAAATGGAAGAGTCACTTTGAAAACTAATTTACAATTGACAGCATAAATGTGTGTTTGTGTGTGTGTGTGTGTGTGTGAGAGAGAGAGAGAGAGAGAGAGAGAGAGAGAGAGAGAGAGAGAGAGAGCAAATATCTGTAGTTTTGTTTTATGTAAAGTCATAAATTGATTTTTCAATCATTGGATCTTTTACATTAGAAATAAGGGACTATCTTTCAGCCCAAGAGACCCCTAAACCTTAACTTTTATAGGGTTAATTCATCTGAAGCCTTCCAAGAAGAGTTTACAAAGAATTCCTATTCCAAATGATGGGTGAAATATTGGCTGACAATGCCTAAGATGAATTTTAAGCTCAAAATATTGAAAAAAAAAACCACTCCTAATAGAGTGATAACTTTCATCAGTTGAGGGGTTAGTTTCATAAAATACGTTGTCCTACCTACAATTTAGGTGCCCATTATAATATTTACCAAAAATGATCAGAATAGCTATTAGTATCAAATATACAAACAATTCTGATTCACAGTTTACAAAACTTACAATTAAATGTGGCACAAAAAAGGTTACTGAAAAATGTAGTAATTAATCTAGTTTTACATTATGTTACAGATAAACCTTTGAAAAAAAAAAAAAACACCTACTGTACCTAATGCCCATGTCAATTAGTCAAATTGGTGTGCATACTGGAACATTAAGACTAGTTGAAAAATGGTTGTGACCACTTAAGTTTTTTGTGTATGATATATTGTGGTACCATATATACATGCTTCTACACTAGGATGAGTTCAACTGCAATCTGCACAGACCACATATGTGTCTGTGCATTTAGGAATAATCATCCAAAATAAAGGTGATCTGCATAATGCTACCTCAGATTAGTATCTTTGCTTTTCTGATTTTGACTCAACTTATAAGCAGATACATACACTAATTGGGTATGTGTCTGACATATGCTTGAATATTCAACAAGCTTCCAGTATTCCTGTACACCATGTAATGCCTAGCACCTTTGCCAGGGACAATGCTGGTCAGCAGCAGAGTTAGACTAACACTGATCTGTTAATTGTGCTATTGTATTCATTCATTTGTTATATATAACTTCAGTGAACACAAGACCACAAGATTTACAACTAGATTTACACAGTATTGAACATATTATGTCATCTTTCACACAAATTCAGATCCTATGTTATTGGCTTCAAAGGGCTGACTTGTAGTGCCATTAGGGAGTCTTGTCATTCCCATTTTCTTATGGTAAGAGCGATTTTTCATTAATTAAATTTTTACATTTTAGCTCAAATGGTCATTGATTAGGAGAGTTTACTAGATGGCCAGTTAATTGTCTGTCCTATATTCATTGGCACAAGTTTTTATCCTCATCCATCAGTTTACCATACTGACATGGATTTTTTTATCAGAAGACTTCTTAAGAGGCCTTGTTGGTCCTAATAAAAAATGGTTCTGCCTTGACTATAAGAAGCCTTGTTGGTCCTAATAAAAAAAATGGTTCTGTTTTGACTATAAGAAGCCTTGTTGGTCCTAAAAAAAATAGTTCTGCCTTTACTATAAGAGGCCTTGTTAGTCCTAATAAAAAAAAATGGTTCTGCCTTGACTATAAGAGGCCTTGTTGGTCCTAATAAAAAATGGTTCTGCCTTGAATATAAGAAGCCTTGTTGGTCCTAATAAAAATGGTTCTGCCTTGACTATAAATATGGTCCACCAGTAACCATACTGAAGATCTTGGTTTTGATACTCAGGTATGGTCATGTCAGCATGGGGATTTCACTGAACAACTTATGATGTTGACTTGATGCTGATGTCTGAATCTTTATGACAGGCATTTTGAAAATCTTATTACTGTTTCTTGTCCTGGACAGAAAGTTATCATTATGTGTTTTCATCACAAAACTTCTTATGATGTCATGATGGTCTGTAATGAAAATGGCTATGCTTGGACATTATGAAATCCATCTAAAAAATCATGATAATACTATGTCTCTTGAATGGATGGTCATATCAACATGGAGTTAACACTAAAACGCTTTTTAAGATTTCTAAATGTTCCTTAATGAAAATGGTGCTGATCTGACATCATTATGGTGGCCATGACAGCCATATTGAAATCTTGTTATCTCATCTCTTAAAAGTCATATCAGCATGGGATTAATCAAAAAGACTTTCATAATGTTTAGTTAGTCCTACATGAAAATGGTTCTGCTGGGACATCTAGTATATGGCCATCTTCAAAATATTTTTACTACTCCTTCCCAAATCAATGTGGGGTGTTCACTAAAAAGACTTTTTAAGACATATAGTTGATCCTAAATGAAAATGGTGTCAATCTGATGTCCACTATTGCCACTGTGACTCAATTCAGAAAGTACTGGTCATTTATAAAAAAAAAACATTATCAGCCAGGAAATGGCAGTGGTCCATAACTGAGTCTCACAGACTGGAAGTCAATAAACCAAACAAGAATATGTACCATGACAAAAGGTAACCATTCAGGAGTTGTGCACATGTCAGGTACATACAACCTAAGCTGATTAGAATTCAAGACCACTTCATTTATATATATATATGGATTTTGCCCATTATCAAATTTAACTGGATCTTGATGACATAACTGTGTATTCCTAAATTTAATCAAACTTGATTTATGGCCTCAAGCATCAATACTCAAAATATCAGACAGCCTGATGCCTGCAGCCTACTGGATTACACAAAATGCTAAGTGTTTATATTACTTGCCCAACAAAAACCCCATATGTCTGATGCAAGCATGATGTTGAAAAAAGCAATAATCTGAAGGGGGAAAAAATCTTAAGAGTAATAAAACTTCCTTTCATTACTGCTATAGCCCATTCTGACACTGGATCCAGTCTAACATACAATAGACCATGTTCAGTGTCCAAATGGGTCATCATAGCGGTATGTAATAGGAGAAACATTTGTTGCTCTGTATGATCAGATTGGTCCAGACTCCTTAAAGCTTCTGCTTCTGCTATTGTATTGCATAATCAGTTTAAGTATTGCAATCTCACAGGTCCCCAAAAATATGGAAAACTGCAAAGTAACTCATATCCACAAATCTGGTCCTAAGGATGATGCTGATAACTATCAGCCATTCTTAATACTACCAAACTTGTCAAATTGATTGAAAAACATGTCCATGATTCATTCATATCATATTTAACCAAATACTTGCATCTTAATCAATCAGGCTTTAGATAGAATCATTCATGTGAGACTGCCTTGATCTTCCTAACTGATAATGGCTTTAAGCACTTGACCAATGTACAACAATAGGATCAATATTTGTAGATTTCAGGAAAGCTTTTGACCTGGTGGATCATGAAATCCTTTTGAAGAAACTGAAAATCTACCAAGGTGATAAAAGCACAGCTAAATGGTTTACTTCATACTTTAGTGAGAGAACACAACATGTTTATATAAATAATGTTGCCTAAACCCAGAACAATAGGATGTGGACTCTAGGTCCATTACTATTTATTTTATTTATTAATGACCTACCACTTGTACATAGGGTCTCAGCATCATCTACAGATCTCTATGCAGATTACACAACATTGTCAGACATCCAAAACACAAAGCATGAACTCCAAATTTCTTTACAGAATGCCTTAAACAAACTGGACAACTGGTGCAAATGTATCTGCATGGTAGTAAATAATGGTAAAACTAAATTATTACTTATTTCAACAGGAAAAAAGGACAAAACTTGATAGTGATGAACATGGAAGGATAGAAATTTGCAAATGGTTTGTCATGAAAGACTACTTGGTGTTTTGGTAGACAATAACCTATCATGGACTGAACATATCAAACATATCAGCAAAAAAGTCAATTTAAGTTTATGACTTCTCAGTAGGATAATACACTTTCTCCCTTCAATGCACAAAAACTATTTTATAACAGTTACATACAACCCTGTTTAGACTACAGTAATACAGTGTTGGGTAATTCAAATGATAAAAACTTAGCAAAGCTTGCATATCTTCAAAAAAGAGTATTTGGGCTAATATCAATCCAGAAAGAAAGCAACGAAAATTTTCCTGCTAAGTTAAAAATATTTACTATTAAAGACCGAATTTGAGAAAAGCCAAATTAATGTACAGGATATCCAATAATAGTGCTCCTGAATATTTACAATCACTATTCCAGTATAGGCTACCTGGTAATAATCCCGACCTGGAATTCATTTCTACCAAACAGAATAAAATTCCCAACCCAAATAATTATATAATAAATATAATAATTATATATAAATACTTCCTTTGGGCTTTTGCATTTTTTTAAACATTAACCTTGCATCAGCTGCCTATGACAAAACCTCATGTGTGCCACAAAAATTTGGCATTTTCATGTCAAAGACTATTTAAATGTTTTGTAACATTATTTCTACTCATCCCTATTTATAGGTACATCACCCCTTGTTTACTTGCATTTATGACAAAGCAAAGCACTTGACCTATAGAAGACAATAATACTACCATTACAAGTCAAATTGCAAACAACAAGGATCACATCTGCTGTAGCATAATACACCTGCAGACCAGGGTCTATGTTGTTTGTTATACTGATTAGTCCTTATGTACACAACCAGATCTGCCAGCACAATATGTAATGGCTGATCTGGCTCTATGCAGTTTGAGTTGGACTCAACCTATAAGCAAGTATATACAATATCTGTTCTTCATTTTTCATTGGTTACTTCCAATTAGCAAGTATTTTTCATTGGTTACTTCCAATTAGCAAGTCACCTGTCCTCCTTTGCTCATGCTCCTAGGTTAATGCATCACTGGTGACAGTGTAACATAATAAAAGAGTTAAACAATTAACCTAAGCAAAGGGATGAGTGACTTAAAAATGCATCCAACCTGTTTTTCACCTGAAGAAACGAGATTCTTGCAATGTATTAATTTAGTTCAAAGTGTCAACACCTGCTGAATCTGTTGATGGACACTTTGTGACTGATGAGTGACAAACAAAACAAATTACAAAACCTGAAGTTGATTGAAATATATATATATATATATATATATATATATATATATATATATATATATATATATATATATATATATATATTTCATCATGTAAAGATTTATGCAGCATTCAGCATGGGTAATTTCAAATTAGATTTCACTATGATAAAAAAAATAAGTACTATAGAAAATAATTAGAAAAAAATGTTATTCGTTAAAACATTTATTCAAATTTTCTTTATTCCCAAAACTAACTGAATAAACATGTGCAGGGTTTACTTATTTGTTCTACTGGAATGTTTGACCTCTTTTTAAAATAAAACTTTTAACATTTGAACAGACAAATATCTTATATACACCCTTGGCAAAGCTGGTTAATGTCATATTTATGATTAAATTATAAGTGTTTACATATATCCCCCTTGCCTTTTTGTTAGAGGTATTTTTGTGCTCTCCAACTGGCCAGGAATGGGGGTGGGATTATGTTAGAAACACTGTTAATTACTTAATAAGTGCTACTACATACACATGCTAGACATATGTCCATTGACTCTGCAAAGATATATTGTTATAAATAATGGTACACTATATATTAATAAATAAAATAAACTTTATCAGTGCATGTATCTTAAACATGCTGCTTATACCAGGATGTGACATGCTTCAGGAAGTGTTTATACATTATTAATTAGTTTTACAAACAACAGGTGTTAAAGTTGCAATTTTGGTAACTACCTTCAATAAATCCTCCCACAGCCATAAATTAAAACATTCAATATGTGGTTTTCTTGTCTGTCTTTAGTGGCAATGTCTGTGTTTCATATCATGAATGTGTAAAAGTTGTACAGAGGAACCTTTTTATACTCTCAAGTAAAATTTGTCCAGGTTGTGTAGTAATTCAGTACTAATTCATTAATGGTTGTTATTTTCTATAACTTGATTACACAACCTTTAAATGGAAATTATTCGCTTTATTTGTATCCACATATATTCATATTCCTTAGAAAGGTCACTATTTACAAAACCCTGACAAATGCATACTAAGAAACTCATCTTAAAGTACATAACATATTTGGAGAAGGTGAGCCAAAAAGAGTTATCCAGTACAAACCAAACTGAATATCATTTCAAATGTGACATCACAACGAAAGCTGCACATGATTTAGAGGATTTTTTTGTTGTTGTTTTAGGGTTTAATGCTGTTTTTCAGCACACAATAGGCTATACATTGTAGCCAGTAATAATGGTGGAGGAATAAAATAAATGTGTACAACCATTTTGTGGGCGCTGGTTCTTCTTCACTGATGGCCAGCATTTTGCTTCTACATGAAGCTTATTTTCAATCTTAATTTAATTATTGTGTACCAAATAATAATTTTTGTCCACATTTGCTACAGAGGTTTTACAATTCATTTACTCTTTTCATTACTAATTCACCCTATACCCAATCTAGCAACTTCCTTTTCAAGCTGCATGTAGTTTTTGTTTGATTAATACTAAACTGTACCTTTGTATAATTTGCCTTCTGATGAAATAATATCACTTCTAAATAAAAGTAACACTTAAAATTTTTACAATGGCAACCGTCAATGACTTTCAACAAAAGAATGTTGGAATGACATCATGAAATTACTAATAATTTTCAATGATCACATTTATTTTAATTCAAAATGCTATCTGAAGATATAATTGCAGTAATTGCTGGTCTCTAAATTCATTAAAAATTACCAGCAGCAAATCTCTACACACAAGTGCAAAACAATCTTTCCATGTTCTTAGGTAGATAAATTTGTAACTCTAAGTATGAAATGTATCATGTATCCATTCAACACAGCTGAATTTCACAGGCAGGTGTTCATGTTAAGAGTTAAGTTTTTGGAAATGAGCTATTGACTTTTTTCAGCAGAAGAAATCAATACTGAATCTACTTGTCCTCCAGAAAAAGAAAATGCATATTTCTACATCATATCAAAGGGCAGATGTGCCTATCCTCTGAATACAATATCATGTCATCTTTTTTAAATACAGGAACACCCTAAAAGTGGTTCAATTCATAAAAAAAACTAACCTGTAAACAATTTTGATAATTTATAAGAAAAATCTAATTTTGCTTCATTTCCCTGTGATATAATAAATAAATTGACTATTTACTTGTTCAACCACTTAACTAGAAAGAGTTCATTATTTGTTTGGATTGAAAGAAATTGTCAAGGTCATCTGTTCTTTATTCATTTGAATTCATTTGTTGATGTTTTTCAATGACTGACCTTCTGCATACAATATAATGTCCAATATGTTAACAAGAACCTATTACTGAATGATCACCATCCTCATAACTTCAAAATTAATATCATCCAAGAAATCAACATGCTCCCCACCAGACACAAGTAGTCATAATATTTTATTACTGTAGCAAGGTGAACATCAGCACCAGCATGGCTATGACTGGTAAAGAAATCTGTTTGCCCACTGAACCTTAACAAAACATTATGCAATGCAATCTGTGGAAATGACATGCCATCCATGATAAATTGATAAATCATTCTGGTTCTAGCATTTACTGGTATTTCACACTCAATGCATATGAAAATGATCTGTTGAAACCTCACTCCATGCATGTTAAATCCTACTGAATGCAGGCAGTGCATTTATTTCCCACTCAATAAACATGAATATATTGCTTATATTTCTCATATCACTTGTTGCTTTGAGTCAAATTAACTTTTTTTTTCCTGACAAATTAATTTTCAGTCATTTACACAATGGTCCCAGAGGTCTGCTAGTCTTTTAAAAACTTTATAAGAGTCAAGGACTCCTATTTTGGTAAAATAGGAATCCTGCCAGCAAATGTTGCAGTATCCTCCAAGAAACATAAGACCTTAACAGTTTATTTATTTGTAATTCTTTAAATATGTATGTATTAAAATTGGTATCTATACTCAACATGTAGGTAGTCTCAGGATGTCTCATGCCTAGATATGTGAACTTTACTAATCAGAACAACCAGTAGTTGCCATTCAGTTTAATTTTCCACATTTTTTACACCAGTGACAAACAGATCTTGTTTGTGCAATGAACCTTTCCAATCCCAGTAAGGGCCTTATTCCAAACACTAACCCAGGCATCACACACATTCTTACACTTGTGATTTTAACAGATTGTGACTTGATTTGGCACAGAAGGTTATATCATTGATTTTAGCACACTGTGTTTGGACTTGTCACAAAGTTATACTCTAGCACTCTTTTGACTCTCATTACAATCTTCATCAATTTGCTGTTTAAGCCCAAAACACTTATCCAAATTTGCAAATGGCATTTTGTCAAAATATTAAGTGCCTTGATTTGAGGTCACATGCACTACTTAATCAGCTACACTCCGAAATGAATAAAATAATGAAAGCCACTGAATTCCACCAATGTAAATATCAGCACCCACAGCTAAAATGATCAAATCAATCAACATATTTTCAAATTCAGCAGGTGGCTGAAGCAGCACTGGTAAGCTTTTAAATTTGCCACCCAGGTATTACATTCATAGCGATGATTCCCTTGTACTTGTCTTTTTTGCATCATAGTTTAAAAATCTGCATCCACATATGCGTGATTAAGCATTTCCAAGACTTCCGAGTCTGAATTTAAAATGAACACAAGATGGATTTATTTCTAGATGAATTGAATTAGTCAGCAGTAAATCTGTACAGCTATTATAAAACCAAATAATCTCAAAATGAATGTTGTAGCACTGCATGTCCAATGAATGATATTAAATGAATCAATCCATTCATCTAACTCTTACAAGACTAGTAATATTGTTAAGAATGAATGATTCCATTTAAGAATCCTTTTCCATACAAAGCTGATATAAAGCTAACACTAATTTATAGAATGGCTTCTGAATGAATCATATGGCATTTTAAAACACTCAGTGCAGTAAACAAGTCAATTGTTCTTGTAGCAGCAAATCTGAAAATAGGTCTGTGTGACCTTTTACCAAAACTAATGTCCTTGTTTAATCATGTGATGCTGATCTGAACTTCGGTACATCTCAACCTTGAAACTTAGGAATGAAACATACAAACTCTGTAACACAATTCATGTTACAGTACAAACTATAATCATTTGAATTGTAGAATCAAAACTGTCCTTACGTAAATAACTCTTACAAGAAATTATGAAAATAATATATATAAATATACATAATATAGATACAGATAAACAAATATTTCTTTTCATGTCTGTACCACATTCAAGAAAGAGATGAAATTGTCATGCTTTTGTTTCCTTTTTTCCTTTGTCTTTGCACCTTTCTTATTTAAATGACTGGCACCATTTATATGGCTTTGGAACATCAGGTGACAAATGCATAATAAACGAACTAATGATAAATTTCTCAGCAGACTGCACAAGAAACAAATGCTATAACCAATTATATGTAATAGGAGAACATTACAACAAAGACTTTGGAATAAAAAGTAATTAAGTGTTTGGCATTATAAATAAAAGTCAACACTAGAACTGGTAAAATGCTGTATTCAAGAATGTAATAACAATCTATACTGTACTAGTTTTGCAGCAAGTATTATCTGAAACAACTCAGCACACAAAGATGGGGCAGTTCCAAACAAATCAGCAAGGCTAACAAGGTGGTATCAAATCAACCTGGATCAACTGGGAAATCATTTGTTTACAGCAAGGAGGGGGGTAAATCTTAGTTGACCCCAAACAAACAAAATTGCCAATACCAACAGCAGGATCAGAATAAAATATCATTGGATCCAACTTAATTTCTACTAATGGTTTATCATCATTTAAAGTAACATCAACACTGAAATAACCACCTATTTTTGTCCATTGTAAGAAATATAATGAATATAATGAAATATAATACGATAATCAAGTTTCAGTATCATAGAACCTGAGCTTAATTAAACATGAATCCCATATAAAGGGAATGAAGGACACACGGTACTAATTCAATGGAAGAACTGTGAACCAGTCTAAAAATGGGTGAAGAAATGATAGAGTATTTACGGGTTTGGTGGTCCATAATTGGTTAATAATGAAAAGTAAAATTTTATTAAAAATATCTTTTGAAAGCTTATCCTATGTGCAATTTAAAAAAATATAGACAAATTTCTATTGATGCAATTTTAGTATTTTTAAAGACTTGACTTAGGATTACTCAATAATGAAAGTAGCACTTGATTCGCTTGGTGCTGAATCAATAACATGGACTTCATGCATATGTAGGTCAAGAAAATGCCGCGGCTCATATGGTGTTCTCCACACAGAAGCTTGCACCAAGGATAGTTGTGCATGGAGAAATATATGTCTGATCATCAGTACCCAGAAATTTTAAGTTATTGAATTTTAAATATGATGGTGTTTCCATATGTTTACTATGGGAATTGAATTAGTACCGTGACTCCTGAAGCTCTACTGGGCTAAAATAATTTCCAAGATTTCAAATTCAAACCATTTCTTCCTTCTAACTGTCAAGTATTGAGACCATCTCTGATATTCTTCTACAATAACAAGATTTCTAAATTTGGTGCAGAGGCACATATTTTAGATGTCAGCTTGGCACCACTTTCATGTAGGACAAAACTGACATCATCAGCTTGGCACCACTTTCATTTAGGACGAAGCTGATATCGTCAGAAGCGTTTCTGAGAAAACCCTACGTCATAATTATCATCTGTTCAAGGGGAGCACTGAATTTTTAAAACAGCCATTGTGATAGTGATATTGTATGTACAACTGACACCATTTTTATTATTTTCCAACTATGTATAATAAAAAGTGTGCTGGTGAAAACCCAATGTTGACATACCATCCATCTGGGAAGAAGATAAAACTATTTTCAAGATGGAGTAGCAATAACAAGATTTTCAAGATGGATGCTATGATGGCAAAATCAGATCAGCACCATTTTCATTCAAAACCAACTTGACATAATAAGATGTCTTTAGTGAAGATCTCATGTTTATATAACCATCAATTCAGGAGGAGTAGCAATAAAAATGATTTTGAAGATGGACTGCCATTGTGGCCATAACAGAAAATATTGGAGCACCATTTTTAGTTAGGACAAACTAACCATGGGGTGAATAAAATGTTTAACATTACCAGGCTTTCATCTATATCAGAGATCGGCAACCCATTTTAAATTGTGTGCCATTTTTTTTCCAGATGAATTACAAAATGAATGAGCATGTGCTACCAGTAAGAGAGTAACACTTAAAATAAAAATTTTGGCTGCCCTTCACATGCTACACAAAACCTCATGGTGGTCATACTGGATGGCAGACTGGCACCATTTTCAATTAGGATGAACTACATATAACATCATAAGAAGTCTTTTAGTAAAATCCCAACATTGATATAACCATCCATTCTGGACTTTCAAGACAGCATAATTAATGGATGTCAGAAAAGCACCATTTGTGACCAACTATACCATGGAGTGAATGTACATGTATTTGGAAACAGACAGCAGACAACAAACAAAGACCATCCCATTAGCTCTTCTGAACTGACCACTACAACAACATAACTGCTGGAGTCTTCAGCCTGCCCCAAAGTATAAAAACAATAACTCAAATTAAAACAGTAAGGTATATATTAATATCCTTTGTAAAATTTATTTGTCTGTACACTTTAAACATATACTTAACAATTCATAATATCATACTGCAGCCAAATTACTAAGCCAAATTTTCTTTGGGTATTAAAATACATACCATCTAAAGCTGATAGGGTTCATTTTGCAAACCCATTTTAAAATAACTACTCCCATGCCTCTTTACTCCAAGTTCCAAAAAATTCCACATTTTTAATAGAGAATAATCTCACAATACAACAGACAAGTGGAAATATCAAGATGGGAAAGCTTAAAGCATACTCAGACTACTCACCTGACCTGAATATACCCAACCTAGTATTTTGATATCCTTTGGACTCTAAGAACATAAAAGAACATAATTTGTTCAATCCTGTGACACATTTTGTTTAAAACCATGTTTACAAGGTGGGTTCCTAAGCTCATCTTGAAAGAGACACTGTTCATAAAATTTGCATTCCAAATGACTGCCATTAAGCAACTAAAAAAAAAAGTTGAGACCCAAATTATAAAAAAAAAGATTGCTTAACAATATTCAGAATTAAAAACAACATTGTTCAAGTATTTAATATCTTTTAAGATGCCATTAAGCATTGCAACATTGTTAACTTCTAGGCCTAATTCAAGTCTTTAAATGAATTGTGATCTGGAAAGAACTGTTGTCATGCTGGATGAAACTTTTGTGTTGGTTGAAAACTGAATAATACAAGAGAATATACAAAATGTGTAAGATACTGTATTTTCAAAGCCTCCACAGTAAAACATACAAATTTGCTTTTAAATAATCCCTCTCTATCCTTGATCAACAAGCAGGTCTCTGATTTATATGGGTTTTTATCAGACAGTAATGTGTCTCCGCCTGATTTTGTTTATGACAGTTAATATATATATATATATATATATATATATATATATATATATATATATATATATATATATATATATATATATATATATATATAACAACAACAACAAAAAACAGCGGAGACCTACTTGCTGGTCTAGTCCCCCATTATTTTGCCACATACTAGACGAAAAAGTACCACAATATATGAAATTTGACAAAAAATATAACAAGCGGTCAAAACTAAGTATGCACTTTAAATCGCTAAACTAAAAAATGGGTCTCCTATTTCTTTGACAGTACTTGAAATTGCTTGCATATATGTCGCAGCTGGCGTAACAGTCAAAGTGTCCGTTTCAGGCCATACAAATAACTGATAAGGTCCATGCATTCAACAATAAATGCCATCTTTGTCAATAAAAGACTTAAAATTTAAAAGTCACTACTTATTACCTACCTACAACAATAATTAGTCATTTATTACGACCTAAAACAAACT
The DNA here is from genome assembly GCA_016746295.1 of Potamilus streckersoni. Classification (NCBI taxonomy): domain Eukaryota; kingdom Metazoa; phylum Mollusca; class Bivalvia; order Unionida; family Unionidae; genus Potamilus; species Potamilus streckersoni. The sequence continues at coordinate 1,262,801 of JAEAOA010002087.1, forward strand.
CGCAGTTAACATCCTTGTCACCGGAAACCCCAATTTCCGGCAGCATGCGCATGAATAATTTATTAAAGGGATGTAACTCATATTACATAACGATTCAATATGTTACAACGGAACCACGAATTACTCCCCCTAACCAGTAAATCAATCTCTCTCTCTCTCTCTCTCTCTCTCTCTCTCTCTCTCTCTCTCTCTCTCTCTCTCTCTCTCTCTCTCTCTCTCTCTCTCTCTCTCTCTCTCTGTGCAAAACTTTGGTATTACAAGACAGATTTTCGGACCGCAAAGACAAATTAACTATACAATATTTAGAATAATTTGTTATAATAAATGCTTCTTTGTTACAAATGCTAGGTACAGACCTTATCATAGCAATAGATGACTGTTTATTGCTATAGTGACATTTATATCATTTATAATTGTCTCACAGCTGAACTTTTGTGAAAATCAACAGGTCATAAGTTGAAATCATTTTTTGTGAAAATCAACAGGTCATAAGTTGAAATCAACAGGTCATAAGTTGAAATCATTGCAAACATTTCTCAAATAAAACATGCTATAGCTTATTAACTGACAAATGTATTTAATCTTTCACCTGAACAGTGTTCATCTGATTGATCTGTCTACATTTTTTATGATTAATGAGTTATGACAAATATTCTCATCGATTTTAATACATGGGTTTAAAATGGATAGATACAGAGAATGACTAATGTTCATTGTTCAAGTACATCCACCATATCCATTCCATAATATTAAGGAATTTGCATAATAAAATCAGACATTAACACAGCTGAATTCTTCAAGAACAGGTTTTGATCTATAGGATAATGCTTGATAACATTAACATAATTTTTTAATATGAATAAATAATAATATCATACAGATTACAGAAGTTTTAATTTAAAGTTTGGTTTATGGGTTACAGCACCCATCACCTAGCCTGCATGCACTTATCACTATACTGGATGTGTATTACCACACATCAACCCAGTATATAATAATCACTCTGTTCTTCCAGATCCTATGACAGAAATCAAGGTATATAGATTTATTTTAGAGAAATACAAATATACACCATGAGCTTTATTTTTTATGGACTGCACACATGGCAACCACCTGCATACTGTATACAGTCTTCTACCTACATGCACACTTGTTCCATTGACTCTCAGGTCAAGGTCACAATCATATAAATTTTTTGTAAAGTTCTGTGAAAGTGTCTCATTTGCATATGTTTTCTAAACCCCTTGATGGATTATCTTCATAAATAGGATGTATCATCATGAAGCTAAGAAAATTAATTCAGTAATATTAATTCCTGCTTGCACCGCTGAATTTCTTGTTAAGGTCACATTCACAGAAAATTTGTATTAGGATCCTTGTTAAAGTATTTTCAGTTTTTTTAAATTTTCCTAAATTTTATGAAGGAATGTCTTCATCATTATGAATACAATTGATTCTGTGGTATGTTGGCTCAATCTTTTGATCTTTTTGGTTAAGGTTACACATTTTAAGGCTATGATTGTGGGATCAACATGCAGGTCATGGCCATTTTGCTGTAAGAGAGATTTCATTTTCTAGGCTTTGACCAAAAAATGAAATCAGACACTAAGCTAGACAAGGAAATCTTTGTGAAATAATGTTTAAAAAAAATACTCCTAAATTTTTAATTTCCAAACTGATGCATTAGAAATATTTGTTTGTAGCAAAATTGCATGACAAATTACTATATTTCTCCCATGATATATGTCCATGCTTAAAGATAAGACCACTCCCATTTGAGCAAATCTAGGCTAATATCTGCTAAAAAGACTACCCCTACTTTTGAACATTTGAGGCTGACCAATTTGTCTTACCATGAAAAACAATATTGTACTGTAATCAAGACTACATTATTAGAAGTTGGAAATTTTAGGAATGTATGAAATTTAAATTTTTATTAGCATTCTAAGCTTCAATTATATAAACTTCATAAATCACATCTTACTTGGAGGTGGTGGGGGTAGGGATAAGTGTTTAAGCTTCAGCTTTTATGTTCCAAACATTTTGGAAGTATTGAGTTAACAAGCAATTGTGTTTTCATGAGGACCACTTTAGTCATCCAGTGTTTTATTGGGAACAAATGATCTGTGGCATTGTGGACATGGGATGGTAGCAACGCTGATTGTCGGGTTACTGGCTTAAATTTTCCTGGCCTGCCTCTATTGTTCTGCTGCAGCTATTGGCCTCACAAACTGCAGCACCTTTAGTGATGGAAGAGTGCCACATGACCCTGTCCTGGGCAGTCTACTCCCATAAGTCATAGCTAATGCCAAAGTTCTTCAATGATGTCTTCAGGGTGTCCTTTTAGCATTTTCTCTGAACTCCTTTGCTGCAGCATTTTCCTTGTTCCAGCTGGCCATAAAAGAGTTTTTTTGGAAGTGGGTGGTCTGGCATGAGAGCTACTGAGAAGGCTTGCAGGGGCAAGGACCTCAGTATCCAGGATTCAGTCTTGCCACTTGATGTTTAGGAGTCTTCAGAGGCAGGTAGTAAGGAAATGGTTTAGTAGGCAGGTAGTATGGAAATGGTTCAACTTCTTTGCATGGCGCTGGTAAACTATCTGGGTTTTGAAGGCATATAATAACACTTAAATACTATCGCTCTTTATACCTTCAGCTTTAAATACTAATGTCAATTCTGTTCCAGACCTTGGCGTGAGGTCTGGTGAATGCTGTGCTGGCTTTTGCAATCCTGGCATTTACTTTATCATCTATTACAGTATTCTGAGGCAGAGTGCTGCTTAGATAGGTGATATTTAGACACACACATTCACACACACACACACACACACACACACCATTGTTTGGCTTATCTAATAGATAACATGGAATAGGTATCACTTTTCTGTCTATAACATTTTTTCTGACAACATTGTTGAGGGTTGAATGGTGCAGTTTGCAGGTGCTATATAATAATCCATAGAAATCTCATTTCATCCTTTGATTTATTTGATGTTTGCATGTTTGTTGTTAATTAAAAATAATGATGCATGTTTTCTGCATTTGGGGTGCTTATGTTTCAATGTTTTTCCCAATAAGCCTTCCATTCCACCCAGAACATCTGCTCAAAAGAGAGACCAGATTTTCCTCTTGGTTTACAGGTGTATCAGGTTCAGGTAAAGCTATTATGTCATGCATGCATTTGACTAGGCAAGTGTTACCCATGCAACACCTGCCTACATATGTTGTTGTTTGGCATTTAGATATATATATATATATATATATATATATATATATATATATATATATATATATATATATATATATATATATATATATATATATATACAGAGAGAGAGAGAGAGAGAGAGAGAGAGAGAATCATGACCAAAGAAAGCATAATTGTTTCTTTAATGGAAAAGAAAAGCAAACATTTGTTAATTTAAATATTTTCATTATTTTCAAACGGTACTAATTTCAAAACTGCTCCAGTGGCCTAGTGGTTTAGAGCATCTGTCTCAGATGTGGGAGGTCATGGGTTCAAACCCTGGCAGAGTCATACCAAAGACTTTAAAAATGGTACTAACAGCTGCCTTGCTTGGGGCTCAGCATTGAGAAGTTAGTTGGCCTGGTGTCAGGATAACTGGTGGGATGATGCCCCAGTGCTAGACATCACTATAAATTGTCACACTGCAGACATTGTAGGGATATAGCTGAAAAAATGCTAAAGCCAAACACATACACACACACACACACACATACATTTCAAAATGAATCATCATTAAGTTCTTTTGATTCTTTAGCATAATTGAATCGTCCACATAAGAGTCTATACTGAACTAGTCACAAGATTTACAGATATGAGGAAATAAATAAAATCAATTCCATCATCAGCTATGGCTGCCATAATGGATTATGTGTACTCTATATTAATCTATTGATTGCCTGCATTTAGACTTAAAATTTTATATTAGGATGCCATCTGTTGTATTTTTGTTTGTAGAAGCAGAGTCCTACACAATCTACATTTGACAAACATTTTGGATGACTTGATAATGGTATAAGGATGAAGCCTGTTGATTTTGGGGCCAAATGTCCAATGGTCAAGTTACTGTAACTGCAAGAGGAAAAATGGTTTCCACGCAATTGTGGCAAGCAAGATTTTTATCAATTTTGATGTTAAAAGTCAGGGTCACTGTAACTGAATGAAAAAAAAAATGGCTTTTGCATGTTTTGTTGTAGATTACTTAGCTTGACTAAAGTTTGTGGAATAGAAAAGAGCAATTAATTTGGGATTCAAGCAGAGGTCAAGGTCAAGGTCTTTGTGGCTCAAAGAATAATTGAGTTTTGCAGAATAACTTATGGTCTAGAATAAGTTCATTTGCTACTGTTTGTTGGTGCCTTGTACTTAAAGTGATAAAGAAACCCATAGGTTCTGGTGTCAAAAGGTCAGAGGTCAAGAACATGGTAAGTCTAATAAGAAAAGAATGGTTTTTACACATTAAATTTAGTTGATGACTGCATATTTCAACTGATGGTCAAGTTTCGTTGAGGTCCATTGGTCAATAATCTCTAAAGTCAACCATTATGAACTATTGAGAACATTGTGGGATGGACATATAACAATAATGTGGTGTTTACAATTGTTTGTGCTAATGGCTATTAATTTTCATACATATAATATATATTTTAAAACATATATATATATATATATATATATATATATATATATATATATATATATATATATATATATATATATATATATATATATTAGTATAGCTACACAGGTTGAAGAAACCACATATAGTTTAGTGTTTTATTTTCTTTTCAAAGTGTTTTTTTTAAAAATATCATCACTTCTATGCTGCAATTCAATATATAACACTGTTTCAATATATAAAGAGGAAAACACACACACACCAACACACACACACACACACACACACACACACACACACACACACACACACACACACACACACACACACACACACATACATACATACATACATACATACATACATACATACATACATACATACATACATACATACATACATACATACATACATACATACATACATACATACATTTTTTCATTTATATCCTGTCATTTATTTAATAAATCTGTATATAAACCCATTTGTCAGCATTTAGGGGGATTTGTGATGATTTGATTATAAATAATACACTTGTAAAAAAACAAACAGGGAGTGCAACAGATTGTATTATATGCCCTGGCTGGACACAGTTTGATTAATCTCAATCAATATTTTTGTCCCTTTCTTTATCATGAAATTATATCAACAGAAAAGACTTCTGCCTTGTCTGGTTCTGACATTATTGATCAAATACCACACACACTATAAAATTACCATCTCATGAATACACTTTTGTATTTCAGATTCATTACTGAGTGATGTCACACATAACAGCAAATGGAAGTTTTTTAAGAGAGGTAAGTGCAGTCAGTAATTCAAGACAGTCTAAATCTTGATTAATTTTATTGCAAAATTTCTGGAATATGGCATGACTGAATTGTTCCAGATCAGTGGATGTACAATTTACACATATTGTTCAATGATAAATAAATTTTTTATGATTTACTCTATATAATATATGACCTTCAAGTTTTCAACTCAACTGGTCATAAAATGGAAGAGCTTATGAGATATTCATCACCAGTCATCTGTTCGTCATTACAGTTTTGTTATCACTACTGCACCTAAATGTAACTGCCATAAAACTTTAAATGCATATTCATCGTGTTGAATATAATTGGTCCTAGAAGAAAATGGTGATGCTCACACATCTAGTATGGCTGCTATAAGTGGCCATCTTGAATATGGCTGCTAAAGTGGCCATCTTGATCATCTTGTTATCATCATTCCTCCTAAATGGATGGTGATGTCAATTCAGGGTGTTCACTAAAAAACTTCCTATGATATCAAATTAATTTTAAATGAAAATGGTGCATCTTGGAAATCCAATATGACTGCCATTTGCAGCAATTTTGAAAATCTTGTAATTCCTCCTGACTAGAAAGTCACATCAACATGAGGTTTTGATGATAAGATGTCTTACGATGTCTACATGGGCTTAAACTGACATCATGCTGATCTGATCCAATGTGGCACACATGGCAGCCATCTTGAAAATGTCATTATCACTATTCATCTTGAATGAAAAGTCACATGGGCATGTTTTCTTCACCAGAAAAAAATCTTATGATGTCTAGCATGATGTCTAAAAATAAAAACTCTGCTGATCTGATCTCTACTATGGCTGTCAGAGTAGACATATTGTAAACCATGTTATCTATACTCCTCCTAGATGGATGGTGATATCTACATTTGTTTTTCATCAAAAGATTTGTTGTGATACATAGTTAGACATAAATGAAAACAGTAATAATCTGATATCAAATATGGCCCCTGTGGGTATTTTCATGAAAACCCACCATATTAAGAGTGATCTACTTGGTCCTAGATTAAAATGGTACTCATCTTTTGACATTCAATATAGCAACCATGACAGCCATTTTGAAAATCCCAGATTTTGTTATCACTATTTGTTCTAAATAGAATGTTTCAACAGTGTTGTTTTTATGAGAAAACTTCTTAGGGTGTCTAGTTTATCCATAAATGACTAATTTGAAAGTCTAGTTATTTCTAAAATATGTATCGCTTCAATGCTCAGCAGCAAAAAATAATCTTACCTTGAAATTTTGAAGAATAAAATTCAGTTACAAGAGCATCAGTCCCTTCATGTGACTCTTGTCTAATAAGGAGACTCCAGTTTTAATGCAATTTTTATAGAAACAATTAAGCAGATAATCATAATACAGTAAAACCTGTCTTGTGAGACCACTGCTATGAAAGACCACCTGTCTTGAGATACCAGGTTTTCCTTGCAGATTTATTGGCTATATAATGTTTTGACCTGTCATGAGAGACCACCTGTTTTGATAGACATTTATTTATTTGCCAGAGGAGTGGTCTTTCAAGACAGGTTCTACTGTATTTAAAGTAAATAATTGTCTAAAATTTAAAATTATAAATCTCTATGAAATCAACATTATGAAGTGTGTGGTAAAGTCATTTAAAATACAATACTCATCTTAAGTAGGTTACTAAAAAACAGTAAACAAACATAAAGATTATACATAAATATGCAAATAGAAAAGGAAGAACCCAGTAGATAAAAATAGAATAACAAGGAAATAAATGCCTTAAACAACATGGGCATTGTATGTATTCAGTCCTAAAATACTAATAAGATAAACCATGATAATGTCTCAAATAATGGACTTTCATGGCCCACTTCAATGAAATTACTATGTTACCATAGCAGGTGGACAAAGATATGGGAGAATTCAGTGGCTTCTATTGTTGCTTTTAATTTACCTTAAAATCATATTTTAGTCATAATTTTAAGACAACCATACAACTTATCATTTAAAAGAATCCATTAGAAATGGGGGGTTTGTAATTGTTGTGATTAGAAAATAATTTTTAAAAAATGTTAAAGATTTGTACATTGCATGCTTAAATACTGCTTCTAAAGATGAGATTACATTTAGACTTTACTGAAGTTTATGAGGAAAATATATATAATGCATAACATATTTAGTAAACCTATCAAGCCATGTTGACTAATCCAACCACAGACCCCCTAAAATATGCCCAAAATAATTTTTAAAAAATCTTGCCCCGGGTGAGGATCGAACTCACGACCTTCAGATCGCTCTTTACTTTTGATTATGAGACTGACGCGCTGCCTGCTGCGCTACCGAGGCTTGGTAATAATTGCTAACAATTAGTTATATGAAGTGGCATATAAGACCTGAATGTTTAATGTTTGTTTTATTTCAAATTTTGACACTCTCTTGCTGGAAATAAACTAATTTGAAAGATATGTTTACCTCATCATTAATACGAATTACTGCCAATACAGTTACGTTTTACGGATGATTCATGACACAAATTGGTTAACTTCATTTGAATCACTTGTAAGAGTTCTGTCCCGTGTACTGTACACTTATGCTCGATGCGAGCGAGTTTGGTGTTGAAACAAAAAAAAAAAAGAACCCAATAATCTGAAGGATGATATCATACCAATTGACAAAATTGCCTCAGATTGACAGACAGGGTCTTACGTCAGAACGGGTCATGGGGGTAATCTGATGCAGTTTGCCACTTGGTATGATATTTTTCCTTCAAGTTATCAGTGCCGGCCCCACGCCTTTTACGGGCTCCGCGACCTTTTTTTTTTTTTTCAGCCTCTGTAGGAACCTTTATTTTACGTTAATGACTCGAGCAAAATTTTGTAGGATTCACCGTCTCTGCTGCTTAAAGTACGTAACATTTGGACCAAACCAACATAAATGTGGGATCTTCTACAATCCTGAATGTCGCGCGCTGTGTTACAAAGAGTCACACATGTTGATAAACAAATTCGCACTACCCTATATTGTGACGATTAGAGTCGACGTGATCTTTTCTTGAATCAGTTCAGCACATGGAGACCACAAAAAGTTCGTATGAAGTTTCTTGATAACAGTTAAGTTGCAGAACATTCAATAATCAAAATTGGATAAAGTTTGGTTAAGCAAAATTAGTATTATATTTTAAAATTAAAAATTATTTAATTTAGATCATTAAATGCATGCATAACAAGGATGACTTTCAGTGAAGGATGCTAAATAAGTCCATTCAGATTTATAAGAAACCTTGACAAGTTATTTAAAAGCCTTTGTAGCTTCCATTTAGAAGAAGCATTATTTAGAATCAGTGCCGTTTTAAGGCATTGGCACGCGAGGCACGTGCCTAGGGCCCGCGAAGTAGGGGGGGGGCTCAGCAGCCCAAAAACAATTTTCGGTGTCGGTGGTGTTAGCAGTTTAGTACTATATTAATAAATTTAACAAAATGACACACATGGACATGGAAATGCAAATCAATACTATACATCTGAGACTGAGAGACTAAGGCGTAATTTTGGATACTTTTAAGGTTAGAGTTTGTGCCTATGGCCCCCAAACGTGTTAAAACGGTTCTGTTAAAAAAAAAAGAAGAAAAAAATGAAGAAAAGGGGGGCGATTGATTGGCACTTGACTGTACATGCGCCACTTGAAGGTACATAAGATGCTTGACGGTACATAGACACGTGACGGTGTATAAGGAACTTGACGGTACATAAGACACTTGAGGGAACATAGACACGTGACATTACATAAGAACTGCCGAGTGGACTACGTGCTCACCGTTACGGATCACTGTCATCTCACCTCTGTCTGTGTGGGTTCGGGTCTCGGATTCGGACAATTTAAGTATGTGAGAAAGCTGCCAGTAGCCTCTCGTGGGCTGGTTGGTTTTTTTTCCGAGATTTTCCAGGGTTCATCCTCCACCATTTATACTGGCCGCCACATATAGCTTATCTTGTGCTGGAAAATGGCATTGAACCTTATAACAAGAACAACCGTAAGGGCACATAAGACACCTGACGGTACATAAGACACTTTACGGTAAATAGACACGTGACGGTACAGGGGCCCCGAGTGGTCTAAAGCGCTCTCCATTACGGATCACTGCCATCTCACCTCTGTCAGCGTGGGTTCGAGTCTAACATTCGGCGAATTTAGATATGTGAGAAAGCTTGCCAGTAGCTTATCGCGGCTTCCCCGGCTTCTTCCTCCACCATTAATAATGGCCGCCATGTATAGCCTATCGTGTGCTGAAAAATGGCGTTAAGCCCCAGAACAACAACAACAACAACAACACGTGACGGTACATGGGCACTTTACCGTATATACGACAATTGACGGTACACAGACACGTGATGGTACAAAATAAACTTGACGGTACATAAGACACTTAATGCTACATAGACACGTGGCAATATATATACGACATTTGACCGCACATACGACACATGACGGTACATACGACACATAACAGTATATAAGACACTTGACGGTACATGAGACATGACGTAGCAAATGACACTTGACGGTACATACAACACTTGAAGGTACATTAAAAACTTTATGGTACATAAGACACTTGATGGTCATAATACACTTTACGGTACATAAGATGCAATAGTAAACAAATGAACTAACTTATATGTTGACGTTATAGTGGCAGAAGAGTTGACTTTCATTTTAAAGTCTTTACCATTTTATGGTAAAATTATCGAATTTAAATTTTATTCCCTACATAGTGATCTGGTAGTTTATTTACTGGCAGCTGCATATTATAAAGACGTTTTGACATATGTTAATGTTGTTATCATTGTGACAATGTAAAATATTTGAATATCTATGCTTGTATTTATTGGCTTTAAAACAGAGCGAATGATCCAAAAAACATTGGGTACAACAATTATTCAGAATATTTAAGTTTACAGGAACCGCTAATCAAACTCCGTATTTTCAGTGCTGGCATTTTTTTTTTCTTCCTTAAGTAAGAGCTGCTGGTGCAATCGTCATATGCACATCTTTAAGCTCGCTCTTATGGTTTTTTTTTTCAAGTTGATTAGTTTTTTTATTGCGACGGGAGTGGCAGCCTTAAGGATAGAAAGAAGTTGATGCTACAAAAGATAAAGATATTTTCTGTTCGTTGAGTTTTCTGATATTTAACCAGTACTTTCTTTTTAGAGTTTTTGGAGTTGTCCATATATGATGTGACGCATTGAAGAGATGGAGTGGGGGTTGACTTCTGTGACGATTTTTGACTAAGGGATAATTTTAAAAATTGTCGTCACAAAAAAAAAAAACAATACCAGCGCCGTCTACCAGAGAAAATGTAAACTACGTAGCATCGCAGCATCATTACGGGAGGAAGGAACATTGAGAAATAAATTCATGAGATGAGATGTCTACAACTTTATTCCCTGTAGTTTAAATATTTTCCCTATCCATCATTTTTCTTTAGTAAAAGTTTTCAGAGGACAAAACCTGGAATCATCAAGATATTTTATTTAAAGTATTAATTAATTCAGAAAGCAGTTTTTTTTTTTTTTTACACAAGACTTACTTAAAACCAGTTTTATTAACCTTTTTAGGGGGGGGTCAGAGCTTTGTGACTTCATATGTAAAGGGTGTATTAATTTTTATGACGAAATGTGACGAGAGGGGAGGGGTGGGTAGTAAAAATCATCCAAAATTGCGTTACTTCATATATGACTATCCCATTAGTTGTTTCGAAACTTTCTAACAAAATTTTTACAAGTAGATCGAACAACAATTGACTAACTAAATCAATTCTTCATCGTTTACGACAGCATTACTTAAGTTAAGTACATATTTGGTGATGTATGTCTTTTCACCGACAGCTATGGCTTGAAATTTTCAGGGTTTGTATGCGTTCTGTTCATAGTGCACGAATCCATCAGAACATTGGACTCATTTTCAAGTGTGTCAGTCAGTGCCCATGTCCGGGTAAAAGACTTACCGGGTGTTGTCAACCGTATGGTCATACAGAGTATTATATTTAATCAAATCCACAATAGAATTTATTAAAGAATCATTCAAAAGCAGATATCCGAAGATTTACTCATAGAGAATCTCTTTTTAAATTTCTTCCCAGCTACTCAAGACACCCAGCTAATTATAACAGTCTTGCTGGCAAATGAGAATATCAAGTGGGAGACATTCAGAAATCTTGGGTACCTATCTGAGCGTCATGTATATACATTTTCTTCAAAAGCCTTATCCCATTTTTTTGAGTAAACGTGACGAGTTTAACCCCACCATATGTAAAAACCGCCAGTATCCGTTCAATGTTTTTTCCGCGGGGTGGAGTTTGTGGCTGCTTACATTTCTTTTTCTTAAAAAAAAATAAAAAAAAAAAAAACAAATGCCCCGTATCCCAAATGTATGGATTGAAAATAATGTCATTCCTCCGACCTTTAGAAGAACTAATTATATCAAATATGCTTGAGGGAACAAATATTTTTTTTTTATTGAAGTAAAATATTTAAAAATAAAACAAAATCTCGCTTGGAAATAAAAATCTATGACGACCACCCCATATGATTTTTCCCTCACAAGTAAACAATTTGTGCACTATAAAGAAAAAACAAGAAACAAGTTCAATTTTGTTTCTTTCCAACATTACATTTTTATTAATGGTTATTGGAAATTCGTAATCGGAAACATATATTGCATTTATTCGGCACCTCTAATTGTTGGCTCCAAATTTGTGTCTCGGAAGGAAGTGGCACGTGCAAAGCCCAAATCGCTAAAGTAATCATCATTTACATTTTATTTCTAAATCGATTTTTGTACCATAACAAAATCAATATTACGTTCATCGATTATTTTACAAGTTTGAGATAAAAAGAAGCTTACAAGATCATTTCTCACTTGATGGAATAATGATGTAGAAACCATTTATTCGATAGAATTATATATATATATATATATATATATATATATATATATATATATATATATATATATATATATATATATATATATATATATATATATAGTGAGAGAGAGAGAGAGAGAGAGAGAGAGAGAGAGAGAGAGAGAGAGAGAGAGAGAGAGAGAGAGAGAGAGAGAGATGTTATAACCAGTTTACGCGCTTTCGAATCGCAACGAGTCTTTTTTTTTCCTCAAAGGTAATAAGAAAATGGACGGAAACAAGACAAACAGATTTACATCAAAGGTAATATCGAATTTACACAATTTTACATGATTCGGAGTCTAATGGAAACATTTTTTAAAAAATATCGCGCCTTATTTGTTCGAATTCCGATGTTATGATGACAATAACACGGTGCAAGTTGGAAGCGCTCAGGCTATTTAAAAAAAAAATTTGCTACTCTCATTGTGTCTCTTCCGTATTTCCACTACTACTACTACTACTACTACTACTACTACTACTACTACTATTACAAGAAGCATAATGATCTTCATCATCATCATTGTTATTATTATTATTATTATTATTATTATTATTGTTGTTGTTGTTGTTATTTTTATTGCTTTCCACCACCACCACCACTATTATTAGTAGTAGTAGTTGTAGTAGCAGCAGTAGAAGTAACATTATTATTATTATTATTATTATTATTTCGAATATCAAACATCTTCGGAGTTTTATGTTGTTGTTGAGCTTAACGCCATTTTTCAGCACACGATAGGCTATTCATGGCGGCCAGTATTAATGGTGGAGGAAGAAATCGGGAAATCACCGGAAAGAACCACCGACCCACGAGAAGCTACTGGCAAGCTTTCTCACATATCCACATTCGCCGAATCCTAGACTCGAACCCACGCAGACAGAGGTGAGATGGCAGTGATCCGTAACGGACAGCGCTTTAGACCACTCGGCCACTCGGGGCCCCTTCGGAGTTTTATATATGTGACGAAAATTATGATGGAACATATTTCTGCTTGAACAGTATGTACAGACCTCAATCGATACCGTTACCTATAAAACCTATGTAATAATGCCATTGGAAATTAATATCTTTAAAACTGAAACTTTCAGCTTGAAACTATATATAATTGGAGGGGTAGGTTGAGGGACACATGGATGTAAATATTGTAGAACGCTTTCTTCTGCACATCCTAATTTCCCTGATCGAGTTGACATGGGGATCAAGGTATATATTATGGGGATGTGGGTCGCTAAACAAATAGGCAAGGAAGCTTTGAGATGGAATTTCTGGTGGGGCACCAGGAGGCAAAGTACAAGAACTGCATTTTAAGCGCTTCAGGGCATAATTTAACCATTGAACTGTAAATGAAAATGTACTCAAAGTAAAGTTCCTATTTTTTTTTTTTTTTTTTTTTTTGCGCTGGGGGTGATGTGACGTGCCGGGTCCACCGACTACCCCAACTACGCACCGATGTCATCAGAACCTATCCTGAATATCTATATTTTCATTGCGGTACGAGATCCTGTATATTTTATTCACATATATTGGTTTGTACTAAGCAATATGCTCCCGTGAATGTAATTATGCACGCAATTTATAACACAAAATGAACGTTTCGTGATACTGTTCACGCTTACAGAAATATTAATTGCATGTTGTTCAGGATGGATTTTTATTTTCTTTATTTTTGTAAGATATTCCTTGATAAATATTGATGCTGAGCGGATGATGTATGTTAAAGCGCATATGCATATGGATGTTCGTGAAACAGAGAGAGAGAGAGAGAGAGAGAGAGAGAGAGAGAGAGAGAGAGAGAGAGAGAGAGAGAGAGAGAGAGAGAGAGAGAGAGAGTGTGTGAACGGAAAGTTGATATAGAGAAACTTTGCGGATGTGCGGTTGATGGTTATTTGGCAAGTTGTAAACAATGTGGTCTTACATTGATTAGAGTAAAATTTATGTATAGAATGGACACGTCGGGCTTTCCAACTTACAATTTGGGGTAAAATGACTTCTAGCGGGATTTGCACCAGGGTTTTGACACTGGTCAGTCAAGCAAAAGACCCCTGGCTTGTACCAATACCTTCAAAGATGACTTCACGGTGACAATTCATCATTTTTTAAAGGCTAGACTGTTAATAAACCAGAGTGCAATGGAACACAGATTTCACTTCCGGATCATCACCAAGACCTTATTACTCATTGTACACTGTCGCCGAAACACACGCAGACAACCACACCATATGCTCGTATTCTATAGAATAAACAATTGCCTTTAAATCTATACCAAGAATGCCTAAATTTAACTCTTGCATCACCACCAAAAGGAGACAGGAAAAACAATGCTCTAAAAATAGATTGGGACAACATTCATGGGTAAGGAACCGGAACGGAACTATTAATTGTGACCAGATTCCATATAGGCACTAGTAGGACATAACCTACTCTGAAGATTATTGACCGTTATGTGTTAGTGACCGTGACCTTTGGTTAAAGTATGCAGTCTTGAACTAGATTTACTGCACCAAATCCATTCTTCTCTTATAAGGCTAACCATGGGTTATAAAACATATAAACTGACCTTACTTCAGATGTGAAACTATCAAAATTGTGCTAGCTCCGCTTTGTCGTTTTCAATTCCTGGTCTTCAAATGTAAATTGTATAATAATAATAATAATAATAATAATAATAATAATAATAATAATAATAATAATAATAATAATAATAATAATAGGAACAATAATGATAAACAGCCGATAACTGATTTTACAATATATATATATATATATATATATATATATATATATATATATATATATATATATATATATATATATATATATATATATATAGATAGAGAGAGAGAGAGAGAGAGAGAGAGAGAGAGAGAGAGAGAATATAATATATATGTACAATATGTACGCTGTATCATCCACGAGATTTATACATTTTTTCATCAAAAGGAAACTATGCTTGCTGAGTTTGCTTTTAATGAAAAATTTATACACAACTAAACATAACATCAAATATATCAAAGTATGTGTAAAGCGTAACCGAGGAATTTACTGGTTTGCAACATTGCATCATTGATAAACACTGTTGATAAATCCCAAGGAAAGTGCATATGGATCGTTAAACATAATTTATACCACATACATAAAAAATAACATGGCATTTAAAGTGTTGGTATAAAGCAATTTAATATACTAATACTATTGTATATCAAATTGTGATCCGCCCATGGCGTAATAGTATGCAAATATAAGCACTCTAGCGACCTTCTACAATTGATCTTAGATCAATGATGAATTTCCACACATTATTCGTTAGTGACGTATGGAAATAACTACGAAAATTGTTAATAATCCTCTTTTTCTAAATGAATTTAATGTTACACATTTTTATCACAATCCTTTCTTCTTTCATTGCGGACAAACTACGCTGAAATGTGGAGTGAGACAGAAAAAGAATTTTGGCTGGATTATAACCTTGAAATATAAATTACACCAAGTAACTTTCAAGAATATTGGTTGGTCGTAAAGATTGCACTTTTCTTGGTATTTATCTACAGTGTTTATCAATGATACCATAATGCAAACCAAGTCGACATTATACAATAAATTCTTTGGTTACGTGGTACACATACTGTGACGTATGCAATGTTTTGTTGTTGTTTCTTAAATATACTGTAAGGTTCTAAAAATCAATCATTATTAATAAAATATGACTTTAATCAACAAAGGAAATGTAAAGTTCAATGATACACCTGATAACAACATGCATCTCCTTCTCCTTTTCCTGCATCATGGATTTATGATGATGATGATGATGATGACGACAAGAAACGGATAATTAATTGTCCATAGCTATTACATACTAAGGAAACGAGGTTAGCCAAGTTTCCGTTTTATGAAAATGTATGCGAGTGGCATATCATACAGCATTCATACTGTAATATTTTATTTATACTCCATGCTAATACACATATTTGTCCTTTGAACAGAAGTCAGAAAGGATTGCAACGAAAGTTTGTTTTTTTTTCCTGTTAAATTCATTTAGAAAACGGGGATAACTGATTATAGTGATTATTGAGTAGACATGCATCATTAATTTATATTATAGGCTTAATATTAACATCATGCAGTTCCAATGTATATATATATATATATATATATATATATATATATATATATATATATATATATATATATATATATATATATATATATATATATATATATATATATATATATATATGCGTATTATTGCACATGGACGGATCATAATTTGATATGTCAATATTATACCAATGGTCTATCAAATTGCCTGATACCAAACCTGTAAAAGCCATGATATATATATATATATATATATATATATATATATATATATATATATATATATATATATATATATATATATATATATATATATATATAAGGTAAATTAGTTAATGCAACGGAACATCTATATATGACACTCAAATTATATACCCAACATCAAAACATTAGTACCAAATATACAATTAGCACTGCCTATTCAATGGCCTAAGCTGATATATAGATGATTATGTTCCTTCGTCGCCATGGTGGTTCTGCCAACCAGAGCTCTGCCAACGTTTAGTTGTGACGTCATACAGGGAATCTCCCAAGTTCCTTATTCAAAGGAGCATTGTTTGAAAATTAGGAAATAATAAAAAATTTCTTGATACGGGCTAAAAAGGTTTGATGCCCGTATCAAGTAGATGAAAACATTTGGTTTATTTAAGCCTTATCCTTAATTTTGCCTAACAAGTCTAATCTCATTATCATAAAATTTCTCATATTGAATATAGGAAACCTTGGAAATATATTTCAACTTGTTAATGGTTACAAATATTGAGTTTTAAAACAAAAATAACATGTAGAAGGATTTTCTTTCCTTTTAAAGACAGAGGTCAAAAAGAATAAAGAGTCCATCAGCTATTTGAATGAGACCGATGGCGATGTTTGTTTGTTTGGATGTAGTGATGACGTCAGTGTGAAATTATTTTGGCATGCAAAATATTATGTGATGCTGGTCAGCCATGGTTCTTGATCCCACTGTCAACTATTGCTCAAAATCTTTCCTCAAAGCCTTAACTGTTGACACCGATGTTTACAGTAAAATGACTGTTTATCGAGCTTCCGACCATCACGGTTTCAAGAAAAGATGTCATCTTCTTAATATTAAATTGGGGGTTCAAAAACTACGTCTTTCCACAGAAAAAAAATTTGCATTAAGTTTGTCTAACACTTTTATAAATCCCCGTTTTTGTAATTGTTATCAGACATGCAACAAAAAATCCCAAAATCGTCTAAAACCACAATTACTTTAACCCAATATTTTAATCTTTAACATTTCTTAAATTACGATAAATTTACAATATGAAAAAGAACCCTATTTTAAAATACTCATAATTTATCCGATAAGCAAATATTTACATTGATAAAAAAAATTGACAATCCTGGTTCAAATTTATTTAATATTGACCCCAGAATTAATGGTTTCTTGTCTATTTAGGTAAACATGAACTTTCAAGACTACTTAAAAAAGTTTTGTTGCAAGCAATTTATTTTTGCAAATAATTCCTGATTTCATATTGATGATAACAGTATGATACTGTTACGGAGCATGCTTAGGTAGGCAGGTAGATAAATAGATTGAGATATAGGCTAAGTAGACAGACTGACACATATTGAAAGACCGAAAAACTGACAAAACGTTGGATTGACAGACAGAAAGACAGATAGATAGATAGATAGATAGATAGATAGATAGATAGATAGATAGATAGATAAAAATCATTTAAATTCACAAAACAATACTGAATCAAATCAAATTTTAATTCACAAAACATGACTTAAGATCAGAATCAAACACATTTTAAAATAAATATCACTGAAAGACTTGCACTTTGTCAGGTGTATGCATAATGTATTGTCAGGTGTATCCACAATGTATATTGTTTGGTATTTAATATATATATATATATATATATATATATATATATATATATATATATATATATATATATATATATATATATATATATATATATATTGATATGTTAGTATGAAATAGTGGCTGATGATTGTGACCAAATACAAAAGTCTCATCCTGAATCACTAGTACATGCCTAAAAAAGAATTCAATTTTATCCATCCTTTCAAGAGACCAATCCAATTTTATGTGTAAGCATGTTCATGCATTCCCTTCTTTGTACTAAATAGTTGTGTGTGTGTGTGTGAAAGGTTGAACTGAATGGTCTGTCCCAATATGCCAAGTATACTGTGCTGGTTCTCATGAATATAGCTATTGAAATAAAATAAAATGCTTTACAATTATTTGAACTCTTCATGCAAATGCCTTTATCATGGACAATTATACCACATTTTTTGGTGTATTCTACACTATGCTGAAAAAAACCTATATACCTAGATCCCACTATCTATAGTAAAGCACCTCATGCTGACAAGCTTATAAATGTACTTAGTTTGCACTATGTACAAGTACACACCATATGCTGAAAGGCATGTACAGTTAAATCTATTTTAACAAGATTTCATTTATAACACGATGGCAGCACTGCTTTAATTTAGGGTGATCTTTCTTTTTAACATTCTAAATACATGCTCTAAGAAAAAATGATTATTTGCATCTTAGCAGATAATATGATGAAGAGGTTAGATTAAACTGATAACAGTGAAATTTAAATGCACATTTTCTATGGGTAAGTTTTTCTATAAATTTGTTTAATATGATCCCTCTTATAATGTGATGCTATTCTTTGGATCCAGACCATCATGTCATAATGGTTATTACCTGTACCAGCAAATCAGGATCAAATAATGCTGACTTGAAATTTTATACGGAATGATGAGTATTGATTCTGGTTTGCTGGAAGATTACATGATGACAGATCTAGGTATAAAATATTCTTAGTTTCGTGTTGCTGTTGACAAAATGTGACTCAATTCTAGATTTCGGACATAATGGAGAATTGACAGGCCCCAATAAAATGCCCATGTTCTGGTAACCTTTAAAATTCTGTGTCCAATTGTTCTTATCAGGCCTATCAGACAAAATTAATTTCGCATTTGTGAGTGCTATCATTCTGTTGTTGTTGTTGTTGTTCTGGAGCTTAACGCCATTTTTCAGCACACAATAGGCTATACATGGTGGCCAGTCTTAATTGTGGAGGAAGAAACCAGGAAATCCACGGAAAGAACCACCAACCCATGAGGAGCTACTGGCAAGCTTTCTTACATATCTACATTCGCCTAATCTTAGACTGGAACCCACACAGACAGAGGTGAGATGGCAGTGATCCATTCTGTAGAATATGTTTCACATTATGCCTTCCACTTTAGTTTTAAAGATTTTGTTAATTTGGTAAAATTAAACCAAAAAAAGCCTCATACTAGTGTGCAATGTAAGCGCAGCTCGATTCTAAATCTGATTGGCTGCTGTTAATGTTAATGGCCTAATTAATATTTTATCTAATTCATTACACTTCACTTTGTTACCTTATCTGTACATTGGCAAACCAGTCAAACTTAACTGTTATCACACCTCAACCTATAACAAACGTAAAATAATTCTTTACAAAAAACAAAATTTTTAGGCAAAAAAATTATACATACACATGTAGATTTGGGTCTAAAAAATATCAATGATAATGACTTAGAATATTAGTATATATCATCAAACATCTCTAAAGTTACCACCTTCCTGTATAGTTGTCTGTTTTCACCAAATTTAAATGAATATATACCATACATACTCCAATTGCAAACTGCACAAACTCAGATCTGCCATTGCAGAATGAACCGTTTGATACGAGTAATCAGTTGAAACAACATAAACCCCAACAACAACATAAACAACATAAGCTGCAGGTGCATTATGAAATGGCAGATCAGAGTCTTTGTTGTTTATAGTTTGACTTCATTATAAGCAAGTATATATGGTAACACTCAAGTTCAGGTTAAAAACTGAATTAACAGCTATTGCTTTCAATGCTTCATGAGATTCTGGTCATTCAAAAATGGCTTGACTCGTTTATACCAATAGTTTATTATCTCTGTCACATGGGTCACCAATTTAACATGTTAACTACCATCAGTCAATCCTTGCTTATTGAGAATCACAATGAACAGCTAGATGCCCATTGTATGTCTAGCCTTATGCATAAAACTACACAATTACATATGTATTGGTCAGTTGTGGAGCCATATGCAAAACATTACACAATTACATATGTATTGGTCAGATGAGGATGTTCAGATTGACAATAAAGGCTAACACATTTATATCCCTTGAAATCATTGTCTGCCATTTTTGGTGTAAATTCCTCTATAAAAAATGAAACGTTGAAAGCAATTCCATAATTTTGGTATGGTTTCAAGCAAACTGTTTTGTTTCTTGAAGAAATACAATAGTTTTCCTAAGTACATACCCACATTTCTATGGCAATAAAACTCTTGTTTTGCAATAATAACTAATTACTATTCCTGTGAAAAACAATCCCATAGGTCTCACTGGATAGTTCATATTTTAAATCACCCCTAATTTTTATGGTAGAAGGTATCAGCCTAATTATCACAAACCTAATATTCATAAATTCACACAATCTAAATCTGTAATGTTTTACATTTACATTGAGTTAGGCTTGAAAATGGGTTGGCTTGTTTGTGATTTCCTGTCACAGTTAGACTAGCACTGGAGATCAAATGTGTAACTTGGGCTGCAAATGCGCAGCCAATTTGGCTTACATATTTACATGTGTCCGCTACAGAGATAAATATCTAAAACCCTAGATGGTTGAGGGGTGATGAAAGGTATGTTAATTTGTTTTAGTACTAGTGAATTTTAAAGATGAATAAGGTACATACTGATTCTCTTAGCCACCTTGTCTAAGGTAAATGTTCAAAATAGCTCTTTTCTGTCAAAAATCAATGTAAAATAGAGGGGTTGGTAGTAGTATCAGTTCAGTATAAAAACCACCAGTTGTATAAGGAATTAAACTTAATACCTCAGTCTGAGTCTTATAAGCATCCTTTCAACAGAAATTGTTAATTAGTTTCTATTAGTGACTTTAATGTAATATTATTGTCATATTTCTGTAATAGGTCATTGTTGGATGAAAATTTGCTAAAATAACTGTCCAGTAAGACCATAGTTGACTAACACAAAAGATTAAAGAATATCCTTTCAAAGGGAGGTAACTCTAACTGGGTCTGAAAAGATGGCATCTTAATGGCACTCTTGCTATGCAAGTGTTATGTTCAACAATCAAACCCAACAAAATTAACAATTATGTTCCTATACATCTACAAATCTGTAAAACTTCAGACTCTGAGACCTGCAGTTACACCTTACTAAAATTTTTCCAAGTCCTGCAATACTGTAAACTATGTGTCATAGACTGATGATACAAACTAGTTAATACTAATACTAAATGACATTTATATCATACGAGCACTATCAACAAAGAAGACTTTTTCATAATATCTGCTAGTTAAAATTGTGCTTTTGTTTTTCGTAACATAATTTCCTCACAAAAACAGTTCATATGAACAACTTGTGACTTTACTAATTGTAACCCAAAATGATCAAATATGTTAACAAAAGTTCCACTCCTCAGGCTATTTTTACACTCTGTAAAGCCGAAATAAAAATGGTGTAAACAATAAGTTGTGGTGCAATCAAAGTACATGTATCTAGACAATGGTTCTCAGCAGGTATTCATCTGCACATTTGGACCAGTATAATTAGTTTTAAAAAAGACAACTATTTAATTCAAATTACTGATACTGAATGATTAAATTCACAGAAAAGAGAACTGATTTATTAATCCCATTCCCTAAATTTACAGAAAGAAGACCAGAGCATGCTCTTGTACTCGCAGAATAGCCATTTATTCATTTGATACTGATAACAGTGTTTGATGGATGTCAATTATATATCTGTATTTTGTTATGATAGCTGTCAGATATTGTTGGCTTATAAAATTTTGACTTTGCCTTCAGTGAAGAAATGATGACTCTGAAAAGGTTTTATCATAAAATCATAGCTATATCATGGATATTGGTTGCCTCCCTTTATTGGCAAAGGGATGTAACTCTACATAGAAACTGATTATGAATAATACAAACTCACTAATTTTGATACAGTTTTCACAACATATATGACTATAAAAAAATGCATAAATATACCTAATGCTGATTGTCATACATACACATTAACCCTTTCCCTCATAGAGTGTATTACTTTTTAGCCCTTTGATACGCATGCAGCCAAGTTACCCAGTGCAGTGCGCTACACATAGGCCTGTTACGTAGTGAAGTGTATGTTACATTTAACTGCAATTTTAAACATTTTACATTTTTGGTACACATATATTATGCATGGAAAGATTTCAGAGTAAAAGACGGTCGTTATAGCTGTATAATTATTTTTCACAGAAGACTTTTGTATGTGCTTTCAAATCTTGAGAGAACTCACTCACCATCAAATCAGTGAAGCTGCGTGACTAACAGTAGCTGCCATTTTAAATACTCGAAATTTACAAGTTCTTTTTCTGCATCTACATCACTAAATCAGCTAAATTTGATTATTTATAAAACTAATGGCCTCCTACATCAGTATCACTGCCTTTACCCAAGTTTTTGAAGCTTCCATAGTTGTGATTCTAATTGTGAAAACTCGAGCAAGTACTGAATGATATTCGGAAACCACCATTTTGGAGAGACACTGTTACAATCTACTTATTTTAAATAGCAGATTTCGACCAGAACATAAACAGTGACCACATGATCTGATGTAATGATCATTCACACGAATGAATGTAGTATCTAATAGAGGGTTTTCCCTGAAGGTGGCGCTATGAAAACCCGCTCAATATGACTGCTGTTTACAGAGGTGTGAAAAGGTGCTTATACGCAAATCAGGTAGAGAAATCAAAAAGCTCTTGTATGCGAATTGGGTAGAGGTATCAAAAGGTGCTTGTATGAGGTAAAGGGTTAATAAAAAAATTACTGAGTGTGAATGGCAATATTAAAATTATAAACTGAAAGCTTGTATGCCTAATCAATTATGATAGAATTTCTTGAACATTAAACAAATATTGCATATTTAATAGTTAATGTGTGCAAAAAGAGACACATATAATTCAAATTTGACAACTTTCTACAATCAATATCATCACATGCATCAAGATAAATAAAAAACAGGAAGGACAAGACCAGCACAATCAACACATTGCTATAAAACATGCTACCTTGACACCATAGGTCAAAAAGTTAAGCAAGAATCTCAACGTATTAACTAATTCCTACTTCTGATGACTGCAACCTTGATCCAAAGGTCAAAGAAGCCAGCAAGCATCTCACACAATGAATTATAAATGAAAATCGACAAGAAAAAAATGTGAGATAGAGCCTGAACACACGTTTTCTAGGTCTATGACCTTGGTTCCAAAATCATATGGGTGACTGAATGTTATAAAATGAACTGTCTTAGCTTGAAAATGATTCATGCCATGAACGTATTATGCAAAATTATATTAAGTGATCAAGGAAATTTAAGCTGTATGAAAATTTAACCCAAATAAACTGTAGATGTTGGCTCAGCTCCTCCTGACAGTAATTACCATCTTGCTTCCCACTAAAGTGGGGTAAAAAAAACCCATAAAAGTCTTCTCAGAATAATTTCACTTTAAATCGTGACAAACCTGATGATTTATTTTAATTTAATACCTGCTAACAATAGAGCTACTGGATAAAAACAGTAAAAATCTGTAACAAGGAGTTTTCATATTTAAAATGTATATTATCTGTATCCTGTAACTGAATTATAAATCAATTTTGATTGGCATTTAAAAAATATGGAGTAAAACATATGAAGATGCAAACTCAATAACACATCCAAAATGATTACATGTGGAGACAGTATCTCATCATACTTGTTGGGTAATGAAAACTAATTGAATCAATATCTTACAATGGAAAAATGCAAGTGTAGTTGCACAAATAATTTTGAATTTAAAAAAATAAATACTGTATCATCTTTGGAATTGAAGAAAATATTCTATATGCATAACCGTATAATTGATAAATGTAGAATAAACTGAGACAGGCTAATTTTCTATCCTAATTAATTATGTGGAAAAACATTGTACTTACAGAAACTGTACATGGCAAAAGTTTACAAAAATGTATTGTACAATAAGTAGCAGTTATAGTGGTTAA
Source organism: Potamilus streckersoni (assembly GCA_016746295.1). Classification (NCBI taxonomy): domain Eukaryota; kingdom Metazoa; phylum Mollusca; class Bivalvia; order Unionida; family Unionidae; genus Potamilus; species Potamilus streckersoni. The sequence continues at coordinate 1,287,442 of JAEAOA010002087.1, forward strand.
TTTATTCTGAAATTGAGGCCTTTGAATTTCCCAATGTCTTTTTTCTGAATTTTCACATTGGCAAGCAAAATTCAGAATGTTACCTGCCTGAACAAAACATAGAATCTGATACATATTGTTGGTGATACTTTGGTAATGATTTCAGCAAATGATTATATCTATGTATGCATGCACTGATATTTATGTTATTGCTATGGCTTGATAACATTTTTCAGCACATGATAGGCTATTCATGACGGCAGTAAAACTTGTGGAGAAAGAATCCAGGAAACCCCTAGGAAGAACCAATGACCCACAAGAAGCTACTAGTGAGCTTTCTTGTATATCACCATAAGCTTAGCCTGAGACTCGAACCCATGCAAACATAAATGATATGGCAACAATCAGTAAAGACCACTTGGCCACCCAGGGCCTCCAACATTTATTTTGTTGAAATGTCAATATATTTTACATATGTTAGTATCTTGTCTTAAACATCTTTAAGAAAGCAAATGTAAACTTTATTTCCTTTTCTTGATCACCCTTTCTTTCCTCAGTTTTCTTCTTTCACCTAAGTATGACATAAAATAACTGTCTAGAAGTACCTATTTTTTTTTCTGACTGAAAGCTGGTTAAAATACTGTTCCAATATTTAATACATTATATGCTTGTATATTGCATCTTTCAATTAAACTTTAAAAAAAGAATTATTATATTTTATGTATTATTTCTTCAACTCAAAAGATAGAAATTTTGAAAATATGAGAAAATTCAAAAGCATGTCACATCCATTAATGACATATTTCTAGTACTTTCACAGATTTTGTTCACAACATTAAATCTAAAATTAACCAATATTTATTCAAATCTAAAATTAACCAATATTTATTCAAATTTAAAATTAACCAATATTTATTCAAATGAAGTTGTAGGAATATTTGGAATGCATGTTTTGTTTTTCAACCAATCAGATTTCTCCAATTATTCCTATCATTTGTGCCTTTGTGAACTTAACAGCACATCATTTTAGCCATTCTTAACAGAAAAAACACTGAAAGTTTCTATACATGTGAAATCAAATCCAAATGTCTCATTGAATGACTTCAGTATATTGCGACAAATGGGAAAACTATTAATAATAATAACAGTAACAATATACTGGTAGCCAAATTACGAAAAGAAGACCAGATTTATGAGGATTCATCCACAGAGCAGATCTTTGCATGAACTAATGCAATACAAAATGTGCGTGGCATATTTACAATATAACACACAATATAATGTGCATGATATATTTCAAGCCCTGTTAACACAAATTAGTAATCACCTGCCTGTAAGTAAACATTTTGTCATTTCAGACATTAAGACAAAACAACACTGGTACCAACTGCAGATGAGCACCAGTTTTATTTAAGACCAACTGGACATCATAAGATGCGTTCTGGTGTAAAAACAAGCTTATTAACACAGCTCCCATAGCTCATATATATTTGATGTTTAATCAACACCATTTTATTTAGGACCATGTATACATCATAAGCAGCTGGGATGGGTTTTTTGTGTGAAAACCTCATGTTGATATGACTATCCATACAGAAGTAACAATAACAAGATTTCAAGATGGCTATGGTTACATTAGCTTTGCACTAGTTTCATTTTACGTTCAAAAAGAAATTAAAGGAAGTCCTTTAGTGACAAGTCCATGTTGATATGACTTTCCATTCATTAAAAGTAATAATAAGATTTCCAAAATGGCTGCTTTGTTTGTTTTCTTTGTTGTTGGGCTTAACGCCATTTTTCAGCACATGATAGGCTATTCATGGCGGCCAGTATTAATGGTGGAGGAAGAAACCAGGAAATCACCGGAAAGAACCACGACCCACGAGAAGCTACTGGCAAGCTTTCTCACATATCCACATTCACCGAATCCTAGACTCAAACAAACGCAGACAGAGGTGAGATGGCAGTGATCCGTAACGGACAGCGCTTTAGACCACTTGGGGCCCCTCAAAATGGCCGCTATTATGGTCATATTGACTGTTACATATACAAGATCAATAAGACAACATTTGAAGTCTTTCCATGAAAACCCCATGTTGATACAACTATTGTATCAGGAGTAGCAATAACAAGATTTTCAAGATGGCCATAATGGCTGCCCAAGCAGCACCATTTTTATGTAGACCCATCTAGAGATATGGAAGAATGTGTGTGTTACGTTTCAAGGCAATCCTGCAAGTAGTTTCAAAAGAGTTGTGAAAACCACCTTGTTCTAATTGATACAACATGCTCTTCTGGTATATCACCAGTAAAACTAAAAATCACTGAATAATTGAAACCCCACCCCCAAAACATGATGAACAACAAGAAGACAAAGACAAAAGAAAACCATCACATATTGATATTCTTTCTATCAAATAATCACACAAATCTCAATAAAAAATGTAGATCAAAAATGCCACTCCTCATATGACATGATTGCAAATGAAGAAAACTATAAATTAATTTTTATTTTTATGGGTATCAATCTTTGTAGAATAACCTAAGACAAACCCTAACTAGAGAAAATGAGCAAAATATGATTGCCTCAAACCACTGAAACTTGAAATATAGATCACAGTGACCTGCAGTAGTCATGATGCAATCACATACTAATTGTGAAACTACATAAGCAACAGTTCCTGAGCTAAATGCACTAGTGAATAAAATATTAGTTACAGTGACCTCATTTTCACTGAAAGATATAGCACTTCACATGAAACATCTAAATACAAGCTAATGTGACTATGAGCAATAGTTTTTGAAGGAAAAGTCCCATCAAGGGACTAGCACTCTAGTAGTCAAAATGAAGTTTGAGGAATTGATGATACTATTTCTCCCTATAAACTGCCGAGTGTTGAAAAATCTCTGATATTCTTCAAATAAGCCACCATTGCAGTGAAAAGATTGGCATCATTTCCTTTGGGACCTAGTCCTTTGATGGAAATCTTTTTGGTTTTAGAGGAGTGATGTCAAGACTGTCAAGATGGTCGCCATTGTGGCCTTGTTTGATATCAGCCATATTAGAATTCAGATGGCACCATTTTTAAACAGTAGAAGATATGATCATTCATTCAGCAGAAGTAGTGACAAAAAGATTTTCAAGATGGTCACTGTGGCAGCCATATTAAATGTCTAAGTTGCACTGTTTCCATGGCAATATTACTTATCATTCAGAAAGGTTGACCTTAAAATGTTCAAATTGACCATTGTCCATACTGGACATCAGATTTGGCACCATTTTCAGGCATCATAAGAAATCATTCAGTAAAAATCCCATGCTGACATTACAATCTGTTCTTGATAAGTTGTGATAACTTCATTTTTAAGATGGTCACTGCAGAGCCCATATTATGTATCAAACTGGTCCCACTTTCATTCAGGACTAAGTAAACATTGTACAGTATAGTTAGGTCTTGATGAGATTCACCCAATTACAAATTTTCATGATGCAACAAGAGAGGGTCCAAGATAATGAGGTCATAATAAATGAATGGCTGAAAACACAAAAGTTACTGAAGTGCACAAAATAAGGTCACTGTGATGATTTTGGGTATGGATGATTCACATTTGCAGTAAAGCAGCTAACTACCAATTTTGATGAGTGTAAGTAAAACGGAGTCCAAGATAATGCAGGTGAAATGAATGAATTGATGAAAATTGAGTGGCTAAGTACAGAAACTAGTTAACAGTGATCTATTTTTTATATGACCCAGTTACTTTTCCTGAGATGAATCAATATATCAGTTTTCATGAGTTTTGGTTGAACAAGTCAACATATGTTGAGGGCATAATGCATGAATAACAAACAAAGACATAAAAGAATGAATGAGTGAACACACAAACAGGAAAAATGCCATATCCTCATCTCTATTGGGAGTGGAAAAACACAGGAAAAAGTGCTTTTAATGCACCTACAAGCATAGCAAACTATTGCCAATCAATAATGCTCACATTTTTTATTGAGTCAGTCATAAATCCACAAAGAAACTGAGGATTTCACACTCTGTTCAAAACTCTGCAAGACATTATAATACTACAATACTTATTTTCTTTGAAAGATCTATTGTGGATGCTAGACAACATATAGCACATAGTGGATGCTAGACTATATAGCACATTGTGAATGCTAGACAACATATAGCACATAGTGGATGCTAAAAAATATATAGCATAGTGGATGCTATAAAATATATAGCACATAAAACATGGCTTTCAAACGATGCTACGTCTTGCCTTTATCCCACCTAAAAGCTGTAACGTTTAGATAATGCCACCTTTATTAATGTCTAATATTATCTGTTGAAAATACTAGATGGAAATTAATCTAATGTAATTTCCAAGCACTAAAAAAAGACAGTGTCTGCTAGCCCTACAGTGTGATAATTACCATGCAATAGCAAAAGTCCTTGCCTTGTAGACAAGTCAATAGTTTTCACTCAAAACAATGTTAATTTGATAGATACCATACATTATTATACACTTTGTAATGGATTGCATCAAAACAAGGGTGGAAAGTTCTTGATATTTCTAAATTTTAACTTGGATTTCATCCAAAAAATTTGATTCTTAACTGAAACTGCAGTCTGAACTTCAGCAATGTGATTGGGTTAACACTGAAAATGCAGTCTGAACTTCAGTGATGTGATTGGATTAACATTTATTCAAGTCTGACTTGAGTTTGACCAATCAAATATCTCCAGTACAGACTTGGACTGGAAGATGAAGTGATGAAACGAAAACCTGAAGACAATTAACCGTGCAAGAATGTGGACAAAAATATGAATTTGTTTTGATTGTTCCTTGTGGCCACATCTGTTTTCTTCCATCAATGGAGTAGTCAAATACAGAACTGGTTTAGTCAGTCTGAAAAGAAAAAGAAAATTGATGGTGAACATGACCACAATGGTTGCAGATGAATTCAGTTACAAACTGCATGAATATACAAAGTATATGCATTTTTAAAAATGTGTGCATCATGTTGTTTAATTAAGATGAGATCATATTTACCCATATAACTTCACTACAGGGTAGAACCAGATACTCCAGTACAAAATGCACATCTTGAATCAGTCTATAGCATTTGTTTTAAATCACAGAACACATTATGGTGGATGCAGTACAGTTCAACCGAGTTCAGTTCAGACCGAGGTTCAACTACTCTAACATGGTTTTGTGAGATCTTTGCATGGTGGAAATCTTACGGAGCTACACGAGAGATCTGGTTGAATGAGACAAAAATGCAGGTTATTTTACCAGAATCTCCTGGTATGGTTGAGATTTCATTGAATCATATAAGATATTTTGACTGAATGAGACTAGAATGCATGTTATTCTATCAGTCCCTTGTATGGTGGAGATCTCACAAATGTGAAAGATCTGGTTCAATGAGGCTAAACATTATTCTACCAGACCCTCAAATGATGGAGATCTGACAGAACCATGTGAGAACTCTAGTTGGTCAAGACAAGAATGCATATTATTCTACCAGATCCTTACAAGATGGAGATCATGAGCTATGGTTGAACACAACTAAAATGCATGTTTTTCTACCACAACCTTGTGTCATGGAGATCTCACAGAGCCATGTGAAAGAACTCACTGAGACTAGGCATACGGATTAACAAATGATGACAACAGCATTATTTTCTCCAGGATGCAAGACTCTGAAACCAATTAAAATTTAATTTCCCCTTAAAAAAATTACATGAATACCACAGTTCAATTGCTGTGATGATAACAAGACCTGTAATAATCAACGATATTAATAACACTCAGTCTGATTCTGTAAGAGCTTGACTTTTTTGCATTTGCTCTCTAGTGATTAAAGTTAAGAATGCTAAAAGCACTTGTCATGGCTATACAAATTGGATATAAAGTTTCCAACATTTTACTAACTGCAATTGGCAAGTCTATACAAATTTGATATAGTTTTCAACTTTTCACCATCTGCATTTGGCAAGTCTGTACAAAGTAGATGTACAATTTTCAGCATTTTACCAACTGCATGTGGCAAGTCTGTTACAGTTTTCAGCATTTTACCAACTGCATTTGGCAAATCTGAACAAAGTGGATATACAGTTTTCAATATTTTACCATCTGCATTTGGCAAGTCTGAACAATGCAGATATAGTTTTCAACATTTTACCATCTGCAATTGGCAAGTCTATACAAAGTAGATATACAGTTTTCAACATTTTACCAACTGCATTTGGTAAGTCTGTACAAAGTAGATCTACATTTTTCAGCATTTTACCAACTGCACTTGGAAAGGCTGTACAAAGTGGATATAGTTTTCAGCATTGTACCAACTACACTTGGCAAGGCTGTACACAGTGGATACAGTTTTCAGTATTTGGTGGTAAAGTCTGTTTCTACATGAAGTTCCAATGCATACAACACAGTGTGGTTATCATGATAACACACAGTCTCATCTGCCATGGCAATGATGATGAGTTCCAGGTGGCTCAGTGGTCTTTACAGATCACTCATACATTTGACCTATACCCACATTCGTTAAAGTTTTGGCCACGACCAACATGGGTATGTGAGAAAGCTTTTCAGGCACTTTGAATCGGTTGGTGATTCATTTAAGGGTCCTGACAGGGTTTTTGTTCACCATAATTAACTGGCATCCATGTTTCACACACACATTTTCTAAAACATATTATTAGAGATCAAACTGATACTAATGTAATTTAAACACTGCTACCACCCACCCCTTCCTTAACAATTAAAAATCACCTTATGAAAATTTCCCTTACTCAAGTGAAAATCTTGGAGAAAGTAAGGCAACAGCAAAACTGTAAATCCTTCTAAACTCAAACCTATGTATGCTGCATGGGAAACAAGAATTTAACAAACTGATTACAATCATGTTTGCAAGACAATGTTGCTGATTCAGTAACAGTGAGCAAAAAAAAATTCTGCAAAATATTTGTTGTCATATTGCATTCTCACCATCACTTGTGTTGTACTGTTTTAGTTTTCAGTCACAAAATTTTATATTTATTACCAAAAATCTACTTTCCAAGAGAGAATAAAACCCTTGGATGTCTTTGCATACAAAACAGATTTGCAACCAAATTAGGGGAGACTAACTCAAAGAGATTATCTACCAAACTTTTCACTATTATCTCCCTTTAGAATAGTTTGTTTCACTCTACTGCAGCTGATATGATTGGTTTATATCCATATTCACAAACCCTGCACTGTTAACACCAGTTTCCATTATAAAAATGCAGAAAGTTTTGGACTTTGTTGTCTCTAAGATACAAAAATGTTTAACACAGAATGGCTTATATTACTGACTACAGCTTTGCAACTGCTATATTTTTTGTATGCTGTTAATTTTGGAGTGACCATATCCTTCTGTTTCCAGTGCACCCAGACAAAATGTTAACTGCTGTTAATTTTGGAGTGACCATATCCTTCCGTTTCCAGTGCATCCAGACAAAATGTTAACTTCCCACAATTGTGACAGTGCACTTTCATGCTACATGATCACCTGTGAGCTGGTGAAAAGTGCTCAAAAAGTGTTAAAAAAGGGATGAAATTTTAGAAAATATAAAAATGTAGATAAAATGATGTTGCATTGTTTTTTCTACATGCTGTGTTCATTACCTCAAAAATGGCTCAGAAATGCAGTAATAAGTGAACAAGCAATTTTTAAAACAGTCATCAAATTCTCCTAATTTTTAAAATGGATAAGCTGAAGAAAAATATTATGCCCAGACTGAGTAACATCTGTATTTTTGTATGGTGGATCGTTCTTGTTAGCGGGTTCCTTCGACCTATCCATACCTCGTTTTTAGACATTTGTTCATTTGTGATGGGGTGGAAGGTCACAGCATTCCCTACTGATGAGAAAGGTCAGAGATAATCTGGGCTAGACACATATCATGGATGGTCGAATGTTTAATTATCATAATGGGATCATATATAATAACTATGCTGCCATGAACAAAGTCCTTTCTTTTGTAAATGTTATTTTGTTATTTCTGCTTGATTTCAGTGTCAAGAGTACACATATTTATTCATATTTTTTGAATACATCAATATTCATCAGCCTGGTGTTAGCATGATAAAACTGCAGAGTTGATTTTTTAAAACAAATCATTCACTATGAAAGGCAGTATTGTTTCCAAAAGTTGACAGTGATAAATTAATCTTCAATACACATGTGATAGGCTGGGTTTGGGGTATGTAACCAAAACACAGCATGATAAGAAAGTTTGTACATACATCACGAAAAAAACTAAATAATTTTACTGTCACTCTAAAATATATCAAAGCAATATTTAAGATTTTTTTGTCCTCAAAGAGAAATGCAGTCAAAAAAAAATCTGACTTTTTTTCTAAATAGAAATGGGTAAGACTACAAATAGCACTATCATGAGATGCAATTTCCAGCTATTTGCTGAAAAAGGTGCAAATTTTTCCAGTTTGCAGTGGTGGGGTGGTGGGCAATATATCTTACTTTAAATATGACTGGAATGCCTGAATCCAGTGTCCAAGGATTAGTAGATTAAGATGCAAAAAAGGGGCCCCGAATGGTCTAAAGCTGTCCATTATGGATCACTGCCATCTCACCTATGTCTTCGTGGTGTGTGTTTGAGTCTAGAATTCTGTTAATGTAGATATGTGAGAAAGCTTGCCAGTAGCTTTTCGTGGGTCAGTGGTTCTTTCCGGTGATTTCCTGGTTTCTTCCTCCACCATTAATACTAGCAGCCTATCGTGTGCTGAAAAATGGCGTTAAGCCCAACAACAACAACAACAACTACAACAACAAGATGCAAAGATGGAGACATCAACTATGAGCTAATATGTATAATACTGGAACAAAAACTGAAATACTTAAAATTTAAGATCTGGTAAACATAAAATAAATATATAAACATAAAATAAATATCAAGAAATGACTGATAATGACACCATTCTTTGATTGAAAACCATATTATCAGTGACACTATTTTTTCAGTGAAATCCCCATGTCAAAAACACCATTTTTTATGTGAAAACCTCATGTCAGTAACACCTTTCTTTTAGTTAAAAACCATGTCAATGACACTATTCTTTCAGTTAAAAATTCATGTCAATGACATCATTCTTTAAGTGAAAAGTCCACCTTGAATATTGTATACGAGATAGCTTACTGAAGTGGCCCAGTACAATTTTCATTTAGGACAGTCTACAACTCAAAATAAATTTATCAAAAAAGAGAAACTATTCAGGCTGAATTCTGATAATAAAATTTTCAAGATGTCCAATACAATAACTGACAGATCTGCACTGCTTTCAGATGGGACAATCTCAGGGTCATTAAAAGGCTTTACAAGAAAACTCTATATCAATGTGAACATACAAACTAGAGTTAAAAAAAATGATCTCAAGATGGCAGTCATGTTGGATGCCAGATTTGCACTGCTCTTTTAAAGGACCATCTACAAGTCATACTAAGTCTTTTAGTGAAAACTCCATGTCTGTCTGACCATCCAATTAACAAGTGTTAGTGACAAGATTTGCTAAAATAACTGCCACAGCCATCATGCTTGATGACAGATTGGTACCATATTCACTTAGGACCATCTACATGCCATGGGAAGTCAAGTTTTTTTTTTTTTATAATCAAAACCCCATCCTGATATGATCATTAGTTCAGTATGGAGTATTGATACAACATTTTTTACAGCCACTATTTGACAGCCATATTTGATGTCAAGGTGGCACCCTTTTCATTTCATACCACTTGACAACAGGATTAAGCTGCATTCAAGTAGTGTTTGCAAAGAAAGAGTCATATGCTAAATCAGGCTCCAAGTCAAAAAGGGCAATAACTCAAAGAAATAAGAGACCCTCGAAGGGAGTGATGCTCTACTAGACAAAAAAAGAATCTCCAGGAATTCAAGATAAGACAATTTTTTCCTTTTAACTGATGTTTTTTTTAAAACCATGTCTTACAATCTTCCACGATAACAAGATTTTGAAATTAGCTTCTGTAGTACAAATATTGGATGTCAGCTTTGCCCAGTTTTAACTCAGGACAAGTAATACTAACATCAATGGATGTCTTTTGGTTAAACCTCCATGTCATAATGATCACTGATTATGGAGGAGTAGTGATAACAAAAATTTGAAGACAGCAATCTTGGCAGTCATAATGGATGTACCATTTTCATTTAGAACTGGGTGAAAAACCCATCATAATGGTCATCCATTATGGGGCAGTCATAATGGATGTATTACTGGCACCATTTTCATTTAGAACTGGGTGAAAAACCCATCATAATGGTCATCCATTATGGGGCAATGACTGCCCCATAACAAATAAAAATGGATGTACTACTGGTACCATTTTCATTTAGAACCGGGTGAAAAACCCATCATAATGGTCATCCCTTATGGGGCAGTCATTATGGATGTACTATTTACACCATTTTCATTTAGAACCGGGTGAAAAACCAATCATAACCATCATCATCTATTATGGGGCAGTCATAATGGATGTATTACTGGTACCATTTTCATTTAGAACTGGGTGAAAAACCCATCATAATGGTCATCCATTATGGGGCAGTCATAATGGATGTACTATTGGCACCATTTTCATTTAGAACTGGGTGAAAAACCCATCATAATTATCATTTATTATGGGGCAATCATAATGGATGTACTATTGGCACCATTTTCATTTAGAACGGTGAATTTAACCCATCATAATCATCATCCATTATGGGGCAGAAATAATAACAAGACTTACAATTGTCTTGGCAGCCATATTGTATAAACAACAAACATCATTTTTCTTTTCAAACCAACCAGGTATAATGTGAGGACTAGCCGTTAAAATGCCATGTTGATATAGCTATCAGTGTGAAGAGAAGAAGGGATAACAATATTTCACGATATGACATTCCATTCAGGAAGTGTGGAAATATAATGATTTTCAAGATGGTTACAGTGGAGTCCATACTGGACACCAAACAGTAACTACTTTCACTTACAACCTAGTTGACATCATAAGAAGTCATTTAGTGAAACTCCATGTTGGTAAGACCATCCATTTAGTATTTAAAGGAGCAAATGACAAGATTTTTAAGACAGCTACATACTGGCTTTCGATTGGCCACATTTTAGACCAAAGAGACTTCATTGTAAGTCATTTAGTGAAAAACCATGTTCATATGAACATCATTCAGGAGTAGCAATAACAATTTTCAAGATGGCTGCCATGGTAGCCATACTGAAATTCGGATTGGCATAATTTTCATTTAGGTCCAAAACGTCATCATATAAAGTCTTTAAGTAAAACCGCATGTTAATTTGACCATCCATTCAGTAGAAGTAGCTATAACAAGACTTTCAAGATGGCCACTGTTATGGCCATATTGTATGTCCAAAGATCACCATTTTCAATTACTAGAATATTGGATATGTCAAGTTTTAATGCAATCCTCTAAGTAGTTCAGGACATTAGTAGTTGTAACAAACACATGAAAATTGATGGATGGATGATGGATCACAGAACATTCCATAACATCCTCTGGTCTATTACCAGTAGAACTGAAAATGAAGAAAAGTTATTTTTGTTGATATGAACAGATAATGTTCAAATTTCTTAAAGTTTTATGGTGATCTACTGAAAGCCATGACACCAGTTATTTTTAAAAGGTTCTGTCAAGCTTCACATTGAAAAACAGAAATCCATCAAAACCTGCAAGACTAGTTCCAATGAGCTTGCGTTATAAACTATTATTTGGCTACACATCAAAAATGGCAATAACTCTTTCCAAAATTGCAAAAGCAAAGTGCTTTGTCAATATGTGCCTCTTAAAGTGATGAACACTATCAAGTTTCATAAGAATCAATTAATCAAAGTACTCACAATGATGAAGATTTGGTGGATTCAAGTAATGTTTTACATTAAACTGGATCTATCTGACCTCACCCATGTGTATACCCAATCAAAGAAACTGGTGCTCCTCTTTTGACACTTGTGTTCTCATTGTTCCCACTATCAAAATGAAGTCATATATACATAAATTTTATTTTGTACCAAGGCTCTTAGGGCCCACAGTGGCCAAGAAATCAGTTTATGGATCAATGCCATCTCACCTCTGTCTGCATGGGTTCAAGTCTACAGTTTAGCCAATGTGGTTAAGTTAGAAAGATTAACAATAGTTTCTTGTGGGTCAGTGGTTCTTTCCAGAGCTTTCTGTTTTCTTCCTCCACCGTTTATAATGGCCGTTATGTATTGCCTATCTTGTGCTGAAAACTTGCATTAAGCCCTACAACTAAGGCTCTTAAAACTTACCTATTTTGACTACAAGAAAAAGCTTAACCCTTTACCTCATACAAGCGCCTTTTGACGGCTCTGTAAAAAGTAGCCATTTTAAGCAGGTTTTCGTAGCCCCACCTTTGGGGAAAACCCCCTATTAGATACTACATTCATTGGTGTGAATGACCATTATGTCAGATCACGTGGTCACTGTTTATTTTCTGATCAAAATCTGCTATTTAAAGTAAGTACAGTAACTGTGCCTTACCAAAATGGCCGTTTTAGGATATTGTTCAGTACTTGCTCATGTTTTCATGATTAGATGAACTATGAAAGCTTAAATGGCTTAGATAAAGGCTCTGATACTGATATAGAAAGGAATTAGTTTCATAAATTTTCATATTAAGTTGATTTAGTGATGTAGACACAGATAAAAAAACTTGTAAATTTAGAGTTTGAGAAATTACCATTACAGTTGATCATGCAGCTTCACTGACTTGATAGTGAATGAGTTCTCTCAAGATTTTAAACCACATACAAAATTATGTTGTGAAAAATAATTATACAGCTATAATGACATTTTACTCTTAAATATTTCCTAAAAATTATACATGTGTACCAAAAATGTAAAATGGTTAAAATTGCTGTTAAACATAACATACACTTCACTGCTTACCAGGCCCTATGTGTAGCGCAGTGCACTGGGTAATTTTGCTACATGTGTATCGAAGGGCTAAAAAGTCATACACTCTGTGGGAAAGGGTTAAAGACCTAATAATATTTACTTCCTTAATTACTGTAACATGATTTTGTATTGTTACTTCATATTTGTTATTATCATTATCATTATTATTATTATTATCATTATCATTATTATTATTATTATCATTATTATTATTATTATCATTATTATCATTATCATCATTATTATTATTATTAACATTCTGAGACAGCAATAATTACGTTTCTTACTATGATCACTTACCATTATGACACTGAATCCAATCTGAATGTATTAAGTTATTTTTTCTCTTTATTTCTTAACAGAAATTTTATTTTAAAAAAAAGACATTATAAAATATTCTGATAGAAGTGTTTTGATTACCATTTAAAGGCATTTTTATTGAAATTACTCTGTTTTTAACAATAAAAAAGCAGTCAAACTATTTCAAGGGAGATAAGCACTCTGAGACTAATCATATCCTCTTATGATTAGTGTGTGTGTGTATATATTACACACACACAAATACTTTTATGTATAGACAACCATGAGATATAATTATATTTATGATACTGCTACAAGCCAAATCTAACAAAAACTCAAAATTGCGCAAAACCATCAAAAGTTGCTGTGGTCAAGGTCTTTGACTGGATCTATGATGCCTGTATTTATCAATCTCTGCCATCTCAACTCTGTTATTGACCAACCAAAGTCCAGACTAAAAATCAAAGACTGTTGACCAGTCTGGTGACAACAATCTGATGAATGAGCCCACATCAGATTTATCCAAATGAGATGGCCACTCTTTCCTTTAGGTGGCGCTCTACAGTTTCGTATTTAGCATAGGGTTAAAATTTTAAAGAAAAAGAGTTTCCCCGGGTTTCCTCACTAGTTATACTGGTTTTTTAAAAGAGACTTTGTATATCTTAGGTATTGTTCAAAGAACCTTTAATTCCCTTTATTTTGATGTATGATTGATGGGTGTAATATGGGTTAGAGAGTATACAGCTTGGCCTTACTGCAGATGTGCACCTTTCAAAAAAGTGCTATCTCTACTTGCTCATTTTCACTTCTCGATCTTCAGAGGTAAATTGTAAAAAAAAGAGCCAATAACTTTTTTTACATTTTATGTATTTGGTAATTCAGTCATTGCACTTTTAGAAGCTGGCATTATCTAGTATGGCAAAATTCATTTTCCATATTTTAATAGCTGCCAAGAATAGTGTACTTTAGACAAATTTTGGTTGATTTTTGGAGCACAAGGGAGCAGTCATTTTAGTTATCAGTGTCCTAAGCTCATTTAAAATTTCCAAAAGTACAATATCCAAAGAAATTTCATCCACATTACATGAAAGTAGTATATAGGTATGCCAACATTCTCTCCACTGTGCATGTTTAAAATGCAAACAACTTCACCTTACATACATCACTCTCTCAAAAGTACATAATAACTGGTGAGCGCCACCATAAAGAGAATATAGATATTATTATTGTATGATTTAATTTTGATTGTATGGCTGAAATATTTAAGTCGCAAGCATCAAAACAGTCCTTTGTAATAATTGTCCTATATTTTCCCCCTCAGAACAGCATTTATTAGAGTCAGAGTCTTAAACCGGTACAGCCCCCCCTCCTTATGATAAAAAGTGAACAATTTTAAAAATGTGCATTGCATTTTGTCAACATAGCAACCAGTGTTATGCTGATAGACAGGAACATGAAACTAACCATATTTATTCCTAAGATGTCAACAATAAATTTTACAGTTATAAAAGGGATATAACAGGTGAGGTTCATAAAGGTCAAAGGTCAAAGGGTAAAATATTAACTAATTTTTTGATATGGAGGAAAGCGAATTTGCTTTGTTATCATTTATTTTTTTAATTTCATTGCAAATAAATGAAATGAAACATTTTCACTATGTATTTCTGTTATTTATTGCAACATTTTTCAATTTAAGTTGACTTTATTTCTATATTCTAAGACTTCTAATTTCCCCATGATGAAGGTCACTACTCCCCCAAACATGCCTCATAGCAAAGTAGGTATGCTAGAGCAAAAATAAGCATAATTAGCTTATTTTCATGAATAAAATCTTTCTTAATGTACCATTTTACTCAGAAGATCATATATAATAATATGAAAATAAGAAAAATAATTGCATATATGTTTATATTTGTTTTTAAGGTGGCGCTCTACAGTTTCGTATTTAGCATAGGGTTAAAATTTTAAAGAAAAAGAGTTTCCCCGGGTTTCCTCACTAGTTATACTGGTTTTTTAAAAGAGACTTTGTATATCTTAGGTATTGTTCAAAGAACCTTTAATTCCCTTTATTTTGATGTATGATTGATGGGTGTAATATGGGTTAGAGAGTATACAGCTTGGCCTTACTGCAGATGTGCACCTTTCAAAAAAGTGCTATCTCTACTTGCTCATTTTCACTTCTTGATCTTCAGAGGTAAATTGTAAAAAAAAGAGCCAATAACTTTTTTTACATTTTATGTATTTGGTAATTCAGTCATTGCACTTTTAGAAGCTGGCATTATCTAGTATGGCAAAATTCATTTTCCATATTTTAATAGCTGCCAAGAATAGTGTACTTTAGACAAATTTTGGTTGATTTTTGGAGCACAAGGGAGCAGTCATTTTAGTTATCAGTGTCCTAAGCTCATTTAAAATTTCCAAAAGTACAATATCCAAAGAAATTTCATCCACATTACATGAAAGTAGTATATAGGTATGCCAACATTCTCTCCACTGTGCATGTTTAAAATGCAAACAACTTCACCTTACATACATCACTCTCTCAAAAGTACATAATAACTGGTGAGCGCCACCTTAGCAGGGTGTGATTGTCTATCTCTATCACTGGGACACACACCATGAGAGGGTAGCTGCTAGTGTCATGATTCATTGTTAGTTGTTTTTCCTCCCTTGGGAGGGGCTAAAAATGATGCCGACAGCATCATAATGAGCACCAGGGAACCTAGGCCCTTAGATGATCTCCAAATCACAGATATTGCTGAATATTCTTGCCCCATAGTCTTTCCCAAAGTGGGAACCAATCTAGTCACCTCTTGGGAATGCCAAGAGTGAGTGTAGAGACATCCAATAAAATGAGGAGTGGGGTCCTTTTTCATCACCTTCTATGTCAGGCAACTTTTAACAAAGTCCACACCTGATCATAGGAAGCCATCTGTATGTGCACACCCTCTGCATACTAAGCATGTGGTATACTGGTGTGTCCCATGGACCTTTCTGTGCCTACAACTGCCACACTTTATGACATCAGATTTTCTAAAAGATACAAATTCATGCAAAACAAAAACTCTGCAACTAAAAATAGGCAGAATATACTTACCCTAGCATTGGAACAATGGAGAAGGAGGCACCACTCGCTAAAGAAGGTGACCCAAGCAAACTAATATTTTCAAAAAAAATACGAATAACACTGAAAAAAAGCATGGACAAGGATACAATTATTACATAAATGATATGCCAGAAATATTTAAAAAAAACAAAAACTGAGGCCAATTTCAATGAGCAATGTGTATGTTTTTGTGTCCAAAAAAAGGATATATTTCAAATGTTGGCTGAGACAATGGAATCAGACTGGTATCATGTTCAATTCCCGATCTACATTACTAATTGGAGGTTGGAATTTGCTTTGATTGGAGACTTACCTCCCAGAAAATAAACCCAATACAATCTTGTATTAGCTGGGAAGGTATTACTGATATTAAACACTATGTTCTGGCTGCATGGATGCCATTAGAAACAAATCCAGTGTAGCCATAACTAATTGTTACATAATTCTCAAAATTATGTCTAGCTGCAACTGTAAATATACATAGTTGTGGACACTTTCATCATATTTCATTCAACATAAGCATTATTTGTATTCAGTGTGAGAAATTTAATGTCTTTCAAAAATATGCTATATTAGGATCAACTTATATACTGCCACTGGCCAGCAAGTCCACATGGAAATCTAGTCCCTGCAGAATAGACTGCCCTATTTAATACTATTTTGATTATAAACTTCCCAAATGTGTCTGCTGGCCTGTTGCTGTCAATATTAACTGGGCCTCCTAAATACCCATAATAAAGGAGCCAGCAGCAAAATCAAGCCAGACAGGTGACCAATGAGGACAGCCTGGTGCTGTAAATTTCACATTTAATACAGGTAGCCACTGCTATGCCAAATACCAAATAAAATGTTGGTTAATCAAAAAGCACACCTACAATGCTCAATTCCAAAATGACAAATGCTCCAGCTAAAGAAACATCAAACAAATTGTATGATATTATACCAAAATCAAGATCAGCTATCTAAGTACTGAAATGGTTTTTATTTTACACAATTTAGTACATACCTCTGCTTTATCTGTATCTAAACTTTTTCAAACAGCAATTTCCCAGATCTATTACATATACGTGACCATCTAATGTAGCTGCCAGTCCACCTGGCCGTTTCAACTTGTCATCGTAACTGTCTATACAGAACATCAGCTTTCCACTAGAATTTAGGACCTGTACAAAACTCTTCCCTTTTTCTGTGCGAGTTGCAAGAATCAACCCACCTGAATCCACAGCTAGACCTCCATATTCACCTTTACAAACACTCGGAACTTGCCGTGAAAATTTACCATCTTTGCTGAAGATCTGAATTCGATGATCTGCTACAAGGATCTCGTCACATTTACCAATAGCAACTGCAGAGATGTTCCGGAACTGTCCATCTTTCTCACCCTTCATTCCAAAATTTGTTAATAATTTTCCATTACGATCAAACATGAAAACCTTACTTGCCCCTATATCAGCTACAATGATTTCTCCCTTGCTGTTCACTGCTATATCAATTGGTTCAGCTAATATTTCATGTGTAAATTTGCTAACGAGTTCTCCTTCTGGAGACAGAATGGTTATATACTTTGTTCTCCAATTCACCACAGCAATATTGTGATCGGGGGTTAATGCTATACCCATTCCACTCTGATTTTCCATTCCAAATGGGCCAATATGTCGAGTAATTTCCCCATCTTCATTCAACACTTTTATTCTGCTACTTCCTGTGTCTAAAGCATATACTGTCCCATCACTATCAGTGACCACACGTAGAGGCTGCATGAAATTATCATGCCCTGTTCCTCTAGAGCCAATTTTCCATAAGGGATTATTATGATCTGTTACAGCTACTGTAAACGGACTTCCCTTGATTGATCGACTGAAAATACTGATGTACATTTTGAGATCTCCAGATTTAGATGAAACATACTGGATATCGTAGGTTCCATCTTCCTTGTCTCGAATTTTACACTCAATCAATTCCCCTTTCTCTGTGCGTATCTCTGCCATAACAGGATCAGAGCCAGTTGTTCTATAGTTGCCATGGTAGTCTACTGTTGTCACGGTAACTGTAGACTTTAGGTGTGTCACAGCTTTTCCTACTTTTGCTGTACACAGTGATGGAAATGTTGTGCTGACTTTAATCCGACCAAAGTCATTGAGGGATTTGGTAATGTCTTTTAAAGAATTGTTATGTTTGTACTCGTATTTCATAAAGCTGTTTTCCCTTGGTTCAGATAGTGTCCTAGTTGTATCAAGTTTTTCATTCAAATCACCAATTTTCTTGGTGATATTTCGAACTTCAACCTGATACTGCAAACCATCACAATCATTCTGTACTTTCTCCTTTTCAGCTTGAATCAAATCCAACTGCTCTTGAAGAATTGTCCTTTTCTCTTCACGAATTTTGCGAACCATTTGTAGACATTCATGTCGTCGTTTGTCAACAACTGAAATCAGATCTTGAAATGATCTATTAATAGCCTCTATAGTTTTTTCAATGGAGGTCTCTAGTTGTGTAATTTCTGCTGTAACATTATCACAAGCATTATTTAAGTTTTTGATGCATAAATGGGCCTTATATAAAAGGATTTCTGACATGCGTTTGATTGCAATTGAGAATGGAATGACTGTGTGTTCACTTGCTCCACGTCCATTGTGCTCTCCCCCTGTGCACTGCATGCAGAATACAGAATCACATGTTTCACAAAAAAGCAATTCCTCCGACACATGTACAGAGCACTTTGGAATAACATCACGCCGCTGACGAGACATGAGATCAAGAAGCTGATTGACAAGGAAACTGGGAGGAAAAGAAACTACACCTCCTCGAGGTATTCCTATTGTTTCACGACAAATTGGGCAACGGAATGTGCCAGTGTCATGAACTTGTGTATCAACAATTCTCTCTAAACAGTTTTTGCACACAGTATGTGAACACGGCAAAAGTTTGGGGCTATGTTCCACACTGTCATATACACAGAGACACGTCCCGCATGTTAGGAAGCTTTCATTAAAGTCTTCATAATTGATATTAACTGTCTCCACCAAAGTTGATGTCATCATAGCTGCAAAAGATATAAAAATAATCAGTCATGCAATCAGATCTTTAATACAGTTCTACATGGAAAAAGTTCTAAACTGTGGCAAGAAGTGATTTTTTAAAAAACATCTTTTACAAATCCCACAGACAAATATTGTATATTCTTAATAATGTATTTACAAATCCAGGTGATAAATAAGGTATATTCTCAATAATTTGTATTACACATCCAGATGGCAAAATAAGGAACATTCTCAATAGTTTGTATTACACATCCAGGTGATATGTAAGGTATATTCTCAATAATTTGTATTACACATCCAGATGGCAAAATAAGGAACATTCTCAATAGTTTGTATTACACATCCAGGTGATATGTAAGGTATATTCTCAATAATTTGTATTACACATCCAGATGGCAAAATAAGGAACATTCTCAATAGTTTGTATTACACATCCAGGTGATATGTAAGGTATATTCTCAATAATTTGTATTACACATCCAGATGGCAAAATAAGGAACATTCTCAATAGTTTGTATTACACATCCAGGTGATATGTAAGGTATATTCTCAATAATTTGTATTACACATCCAGATGGCAAAATAAGGAACATTCTCAATAGTTTGTATTACACATCCAGGTGATATGTAAGGTATATTCTCAATAATTTGTATTACACATCCAGATGGCAAAATAAGGAACATTCTCAATAATTTGTATTACACATCCAGGTATATTCTCAATAATTTGTATTACAAATACAGGTGACAAATATAAAAAATCAAAACATTAAATATGACACTTGGCTTGACCTAGGTCATTTAAATTTACAGCAATGTTCTAATTTTCTGCTGCCTTTGTTTTTGTTATTATACTCTTACTTTTCATACACCATTTCAGTACCAGGTGACCTAGAAGAGGGACTTGAGAAATTCTCAAAGTGCAGTAGTTCTTTTTATTCTAATTAAAGTTTTAAAAAATGACAAGACTTTGAACTGGAGTTGTAGCTTTTTCAAGTTCTTGTCCCCCAAAATGTTTTGAAAATAAAGAGCCTGGCTTCATTTCACCAACACAAGTCCTAAGTTATGTCTAAGCATAAGGCAGTTGATTGGTTAATTTTTAGTCTCATTTAAAATTTTCAGCCAATCCAATCACAGAATGATAAATTTATCCTCAAGCCTTGATTTAAGCTGTTAGTTAAATTCAGGCCTGGTCTTTGTAAGTGCAAGTGTTATTAAACATGGATAGCCTACACTGGTGATAAGTTTGCCTTGCACCCTTGTGTGGTCTTAGGCCAGAATTCTGGTTCTTAAAAATTCAAGAGTTATAGTTCTTATTATCAATAGTTTACTTCAAGATCTACAATTGACTCTTCCCATCTAAGACCATGATACATCAACATCGGAGTCATAAATAGTACATTACAACATGCAAAAACCTATTCTTTAATCATCACAAGATAAAAACTTCGTATATTCATTGTGTAGATAGTACAACCACATTCAGCCACTTTCAGCTTTAACTAAGACATAATGTAAGGGGGCTGGGGTGTAACCGAGCAAAAACAATCACAATGGTGAGAAAGAAAGAAAAAAATCCCCATCTCTAGTTTCTCTCAGCATATCCATTTTCGATAAACAAAAAAAAAATAACAATGCATCTCATTTTGTTCACGTTTTCTGAAGACAGAAATTACATTCCCCTGTTCATTACTGTTTGTAGTAGATGGGGATTGAATAACCCATCAAGATCACAATGTGCTTGAGTCAGGCAGACACCTAAACAATCTGATCAACAAATTTCCACAATATGCCTTATTCCAGTGGACACCTAAACAATCTGATTAAACACAATCTTGCCTGTCAACTGATCTCCACAATATGCCTTATTCTAGTGGACACCTAACCAATCTGATCAACAAATCTCCACAATATGCCTTATTTCAGTGGACACCTAACCAATCTGATCAACTGATCTCCACAATAGCCATATTCAGGTGGATACCAATTTGATCAACAAACACTTACCTATCACTTGATCCCCAAAGTATGCCTTAGTCTGGCAGACACCTAACCAATCTGATCAACAAAAACTTACCTGTCATTGAATCTTTACAATATGCCTTAGTCTGGCAGACACCTAACCAATCTGATCAACAAAAACTTACCTGTAATTGAATCTTTACAATATGCCTTAGTCTGGCAGACACCTAAACTGTTTGTAGTAGATGGGGATTGAATAACCCATCAAGATCACAATGTGCTTGAGTCAGGCAGACACCTAAACAATCTGATCAACAAATTTCCACAATATGCCTTATTCCAGTGGACACCTAAACAATCTGATTAAACACAATCTTGCCTGTCAACTGATCTCCACAATATGCCTTATTCCAGTGGACACCTAACCAATCTGATCAACAAATCTCCACAATATGCCTTATTTCAGTGGACACCTAACCAATCTGATCAACTGATCTCCACAATAGCCATATTCAGGTGGATACCAATTTGATCAACAAACACTTACCTATCACCTGATCCCCAAAGTATGCCTTAGTCTGGCAGACACCTAACCAATCTGATCAACAAAAACTTACCTGTCATTGAATCTTTACAATATGCCTTAGTCTGGCAGACACCTGACCAATCTGATCAACAAAAACTTACCTGTCATTGAATCTTTACAATATGCCTTAGTCTGGCAGACACCTAACCAATCTGATCAACAAAAAGTACCTGCTACCTGATCTCCTCATTATGACCTTGACAGGCAGACACCTTACCTGTCATCTGATCTCCACAATATGCCTTATTCCAGTGGACACCTAACCAATCTGATGAAATCAAGCTCTTTGACATAAGAGAGATCTGATAGCCAGCTTTATGAGGCCATATTCTTTTGAACTTTTGAATCATCAATCAAATTACAGCTTTCACATTTATAAAGATGAAACTCTTTTTGGTATGGAGTTTTTCTACTGTTAACTCTCTAAACAGAAAATAATTTATCTGACAGACTTGTAAAAATAAGTTGATTAGGAATTCTAAATCTTGCCAGAACTTGATCTGGTGCCTGTTGGAATTGATTTATTTATAAGTAGATATTGATTTAATCTGATTAGACATTTACTATGCTTTTTAACAATGGTACCATTCTATACATCACAAGCAAGCAGAATCCTTTGGTATGTGCTTTATGTGTCAGCTACTTGCAAAATGTGCCTCAGACAAAAGAACCAGGGCGTTGGAGTACAAGATTATTTAAGCACAAGATTGCTGATAGGAAAAAGAATTGGCTTGAAATCAATGCTGCCATTTTTAACAATGTGTTCAATTAAAGGTTTGTCTCTAAATGTGCTTTAATCAGCTATTTATACAATCCAATCTGCTTTTCTTTTCTGTTTTGAGGTTTTGGTTACATGTATTTCAAATATTTGTACCATCCATTTCAGAAAAGCCTCAAGTATTTCCTTGCTTGTAACACAGGATTGTTAGATTGTTCAAGTGCCAGCTCTTGTGCAGTTGCTGCCTTTATAATCGCCAAAATATGCATGAATTTTTAATATGTTCAAATTACACATTGTCATAGGCCCTGCAACATGTATTCTGTCTTAGTTTTACCAAATATTTTAGCAGTGTTTTGCAAATCCTGTTTTAAACACATGATTATCTGGTAAAGCTACAACATTTACACGTAAACTACATGCAGTTAGTTTTGTATGCTGCCTGTTAGTATTTACAAAATCAATGTAAAAAAAAAAGTAATTGGCAATGATGCAGGAACTAAATGTTCCAATAAACCTGATACAATTCATACAATTCTTGTTACCTTTTTTTCCAAAAGTGTTTATTTTAACATCACAGTGGTCATCAGCCGGACCCCTCAGTTGAACTGTACATTACACAACATTATATACATCTGGTTGATTTACTTTTTTTTTGACAAAAAGTTGATTTATATTTCTTTCGACCAAGAGTTCTTTCAACTACAGTATTTACCTTTAAAAATGTGGTGATGGTTTGCATATAAAGAATATCCATCAACCTGTAAGCCTACGATGCCATGGACTTGATGCATATAAAGAATATCCATCAACCTGTAAGCCTACGATGCCATGGACTTGATGTTCTGTTCATTATGCATGATTACACACATCAGTTATTATTTACTGTGTATACATTTAAATTTTGATACATAATGTAGCATTACTATCCAGAAAACTCAAAATGCAGTCATCTTCAGAGGATGATTTCACTGAGCAATACTGCCTGATAATAGAAATGATGAAAACGATTTTGACAATTTTGATGTAGATGAGACTACTGGAACTGCAAAAGTGTTACTGGAAATATAAGTGAATGATTTCAGCCAGAAAACAATGTATTATATGAATCTGATGTTCCTATTGGCTGGAAAAAGAACCCAACAACCAGTCAACATGCTATTCAGCTAAATTTCAAAAATAAAAGGTAGAATTGGATCCAAATATGGATTCTTTGATTCTGTCTGATCAATTATCAAATGACTCTTTGCACAGTAGTAAGCAAATGGTTCTACTTGATTGACAGCAACCACTTGTGAAAATGAAAACCAGTCACAACTGATATCAACCTCATAGTTTAGGACAAATGAAAATGGATATATTTTCTAAATATTTTAAGCAGATAACACCTGAACAGATAATGAATTCAACAGGTGACTGTGTAAACTAAGTTGACAAGAGATGACAGACATATTCTGGAAGAAATAGCAAGAAAAAGTTTTATAAATATTTAATTCAGTCTTTAGGGATGTAAATGTACATTTCTGGACTCAATGTTCATTAACTGTTACCTACTGTACACCTGTGATTTTCCAATTTGGATATAAAATTGCAACAAACATATGTATACATGGCTGAGCCACTAACAAACATTATTTTTCAGTCCTATTTAAACTTGTAAACTAATTCATATACAAAACAAATGACACACAAAAGTAATTTGTAAATTTACACCTATAAGTGTTTGTAGATAAAATTACATATTTGACTGCATGCTTTTAATAGTTCAGACCTTAACATTTATTTACATCATAGGGTTTGCATATCTATATGTACAACAATTGATATACATGCAATTTCAATGCATACTGCAATTTTCATTTCTTTTCTCAAACAAATCCACAATGGGGGATCTTGTATGACAAAACTATTAAAGAGTTAATGCCTGGTATTACCACTCAAGTTTCTGTTTTATAGTATTCATAAAATGCCTTATATAAATTTAAAAAAACCTCACACTTTTGCTCCAAATTCTAAGGCAATTTGCCCAAAGTAATTTGAGTAAAAACACAAATTTAAAATAATATTCCTATAGACAGCTCTGCCAAAAATTAAACTGAAGACAACTTTATTCTTTCATCAGAGATAATTGGTATGCACCCTACCCCCTTTGTTTTACTTAAAGTAAAATAATAAATATGGTTAATTTACATACCAATATTAAGTCAGAGTCTTTAAATCCTTAACTTCTGCTAAGCATTCCCTGAGTAATGCTATATTAAATATCAATAAATATTCCATTACATGCTCTGACAAGCACATCTGTACAACAAAGGATTGACCAAACACACTACAACCTTTCTCTGCAAAACACAAGAAAGGCCTGGACTTTGAAAGAATTACCAGAGTGATTTGAACTGACATGAACCCCAAGATATTGTTACCATGTATATACTGGCCCTTTAGGTGTACCATACCATATATTGTTATATGCAAGTACAAAAAAAATAATGGCAGATCAAATTTATCCATCTGTTTAATATTTTGCATATGAAACAAAAGTTTAGCTCTTCTGTAACCTGAATATACATGCATTGTATTGCCTTGCAGTGGTCATTTGCTTTCAAAATAATATATTTATATTTATAGCACACCTTCTATTGAATAAATTTGCAACATTTTCAACCCAATACACCAATAGGGCAATCAGCATAATCATAATACAGTATACAATCCATACCTTAGATGGTTTCATTGATAAATTTCTGGTGACCTGCCAAATATATTAATCTGATTATATATTACCCATATGTACTTGCTTGTAAGTCTGCCATAGCCTAATGTACCTGCAGATCTGGGTCTATATTGTTTGTTCAAATGGTTACTCCTAATAAATGGCACAGAGCCAGATCTGTCAATGCATTATGTGATGGTAGATCTGGATCTGTGCTGTTTGCAGTTGGACTTGTCTTATAAGTGAGTATATATGGTAAGCTATCTTTTCTGCATTAGTATTAATTAAAAAACAACCCCCAACTCAAAATTTAGTTAGAGTGCAGTTATCACCAGATCTGAGATAAAATCTATCTGGGGTAAATTGCTTAGTGTTGTAATTTATGAACCAAGTGATCTGAAACAAGGTAACATGGATGCTATACAAGATTTTTCATCTTTATCAAGCACCTTGAACCCAAGCAGCTTAAAGGTCAAGCATGGAGAAAATCTAAGACTTTTTATGTTTTTGTAGAACAATATACATTTGTATGCAGTGACACACAGACACATGCACACACACTCACACTAAAATTGGATTTCCTCCTAATATCATCTAAAAACACTGAATTTCAATTTTAAAGAATTCATGTAAATAATTTTGTCTGAAACTAAAAATATTTTTCTTGATGACTTTAATGAAAGAAACTCCAAAAAGCTGCAGTTGCACTTCTACATTGGAATGCATTACATTTTCATCTTTACTCCTAGTAAATTTCATTAAAGTTATCTTATTATCTCTCCATTTGTTGATGATCTTACTGATTCTATATATAGCACTAATCATTTCTTAAATCTCAAACACATGCTATTCATTTTGTAACAGTTGTGATTTTTCTAAAACACAATCTCTACCTTATTAGATTTCTTGTTGCTACTTATATTGCTAAGTCACTTCCGCATAGATATCAGGGAAAGATAATATTTGCCCCAACTTTCAAGAGAGTACATTTTAAGTATAAAAATTATTAAAGTACACTTTAGAAATTTGCAAGAACAATGGGGTTTCTGGAAGATTTAAGAATGAGTCAAAATGGAAATGTCTATCTTAGTTTTTGTATACTCAGACTTGTGGAATGAGCTATGTAGTGGTGTCTTTCCTAATCAGGGATCATTATTGGGTTTCCAGTGGTGTCCTTTCTAATCAGGGGTCATTATTGGGTTTCCAGTGGTATCCTTCATAATCATGGGTCATTATTGGGTTTCCAGTGGTATCCTTCATAATCATGGGTCATTATTGGGTTCCAGTAGTGTCCTTCCTAATCATGGGTCATTATTGGGTTCCAGTAGTGTCCTTCCTAATCAAGGGTCATCATTGGGTTTCCAGTGGTATCCTTCATAATCATGGGTCATTATTGGGTTTCCAGTGGTATCCTTCATAATCATGGGTCATTATTGGGTTTCCAGTAATGTCCTTCATAATCATGGGTCATTATTGGGTTTCCAGTGGTATCCTTCATAATCATGGGTCATTATTGGGTTCCAGTAGTGTCCTTCATAATCATGGGTCATTATTGGGTTTCCAGTGGTATCCTTTGTAATCAGATATCATTATTGGGTTCCAGTGGTATCCTTCATAATCATGGGTCATTATTGGGTTTCCAGTGGTATACTTCATAATCATGGGTCATTATTGGGTTTCCAGTAGTCTCCTTCATAATCATGGGTCATTATTGGGTTCCAGTAGTGTCCTTCCTAATCAAGGGTCATTATTGGGTTTCCAGTTGTATCCTTCATAATCATGGGTCATTATTGGGTTTCCAATGGTATCCTTCATAATCATGGGTCATTATTGGGTTCCAGTAGTGTCCTTCATAATCATGGGTCATTATTGGGTTCCAGTGGTATCTTGCATAATCAGGGGGCAATATTGTGTTTCTAGTGGTATCCTTTATAACCAGTGGTCAATATTGGGTTCCAGTTGCATCCTTTGTAATCAGGGGTCAATATTGGGTTCCAGTGGTGTCCTTTGTAATCAGGGGTCAATACTGGGTTCCAGTGGTGTCCTTTGTAATCAGGGATCATTATTGGGTTCCAGTGGTGTCCTTTGATATCAGGGGTCATTATTATGTTTTCAGTGTGTTTGTTTCCTAATCAGGGGACAATATTGGGTTTCCAATTGTGTTATTCCTAATCAGGGGACAATATTGGGTTTCCAGTTGTGTCAATCATTTGCAGGGATCATTATTGAGTTTCCAGTGGTGCCCTTTCTTATCAGGGGTCAATATTGGGTTTCCAGTCAAGTCATTCCTAATCAGGGGCAATATTAGGTTTCCAGTCCTGTCCTTTCTAATCAGAAGCCAGTATTGGGTTTCCAGTGGTATAATTTCTAATCAAGGGTCATTATTAGGTTTCCTGTGGCATCCTTAGGGGCCAATACTGGGTTTCCAGTGGTAACATTCCTAATCAAGTGGCAGTATTAGGTTTCCAGTGGTGTCCTCCCTAATCAGGGTCCAATATTGGGTTTCCAGTGGTGTAATTCTAATCAGGGGGCAATACTGGGTTTCCAGTTGTGTCAATGCTAAACAGGGGTCAATGAGTTTCCAGTGGTCAGGCTGTGACATTTATGGCCTAATAACCATATATAAAATTGGTAACCATGTAAATAAACATTCATGTGGCTACCCATGATATGGGAAATACCCATTAAAATTAAATGACATTTCTCCACATCACTGATTAAGATTAAAGTATGATTTTATTGGAATTCTTTTGTAACAGTTCTATATCTGCACTTCATTTATGTGATGGATACTCAAGTCACATATCTGATCTCTCTGAATAGATATGACTCACTCTGAGTAACTTTGACAAGGTGACTAACAATTCATGTATTTCCTTTACACTTCCTGAGTTTAAAGCTTATTATATCCCTGGCATGATTGTAGGGCACCTTTTCTTGGAAGTTTTAATTATATTGTCAGATCAAAGTAAAATTTCCCTACTAAATATTTCTACATGCATATCAATGTGTGCTATTTTGAAACAAGAGATTTTCAAGACAGCTGTAAACATGTATATACTTATAAATTGTTTCACATGTATTTTAAAAGCCTCCCATCTGATAATTAATAAGTTTTCAGAAACATCAAAGTAACATAAAACAGTATTTTAAGGGTGCATTTCTAAATAAATTAGTTTTCTGAAATAAAAATTTCAAAGAAATTAGGAGGAGGAGGGCAAAATGAAAGGATAACACACATACACACACACACACACACACGTGCAAAAGTATGAAAATAGACTATGGGACATTCATACTCAGGTCCTAGTTCTCAACATATTACTCACTAGCATCATTCTGACACTTAAGTACCTAGACTGATTTCAAAATAATATTGAAGTTACTTAATAGACCATAGAAGCAGGCTAGTGAACTCATTTGAATTGAATTGTATGGGTTGTCTCCCATTACTGATTTTCTTGTTGTAATTGAACTTGGTTACTAAAACATTGAACTCTGCCATTGCTGGTCCCAAGCCCGGATGAAAAAGGAGGAAGGTTGGGCGAGGGGCTAGCAACCCCTTCCTCAAAAAAGTCAAAGCTACAGAAACACCAACCAACAAAACTACAAACATCCCGGAACTGGGAGAATATGAACCTCCAGCAGGAGATTGTATGACGATGAGTAGTAAAGTGAACCTAAGGGAGGCCGTCCAAGAATCACACATGGCGCAGTGACCTAAAGAAGACAGGCCACATGTGGGGACAGCTGGAGAGACTTGCTCAAGACCAAAATGGCTGAAAAAAATTTGTTGGTGGCCTATACCCCAGCAGGGGCCACAGGCATTGATGATGATAATGATGACTACAGCATCTATTGCATCATTGGGTGTGTGTGTGTGTGTGTGTGTGTAATTTGGAGTTTTAACATAGCTTTAACAATTTTTCAGTCACATTGCTATAGTCCCTCTGACATATATCTCTGACCTTTCAACTACCAAACCAATAGGTCTTTTTCTTGTTATAAATACAAGCAATAAATAAAGTTTGATCCAAGTATGCAGTAAATAATTTCAGACTTGCACAATCCATTTTTATTAATAAACTCACTTTGATCTTTTGGCTCCAAAGTCAAAAGGTCTTGTTCTTACTTCATATGAAAGCAAATTACAAAGTTTGGTCAAAGTATCTGGATATAAGTATGTTTTTGTATGGAATTTTTTTATTTTATTTCATTCATGTGACCATGACATTTTACCTTTTTCAGCCTAATATTGAAAAGTTTCCCTTCCTTGCTACAAACACAAACTACTTATAAGGTTTGGTAATAGCAGAAGGTGAAGAACTATAGTTTATGTTGCCCTTCATTTTAGCATAGGGGCCGGCCAGCGATTGTCCATTATGGATCACTGCCATCTCACCTCTGTCTGCGTGGGTTCTAGGATTCAAGTCTAGGATTTGTCGAATGTGGATATGTGAGAAAGCTTGCCAGTAGCTTCTCGTGGGTCAGTGGTTCTTTCTGGTGATTTCCGGTTTCTTCCTCCACCATTAATACTGGCCGCCATGAATAGCCTATCGTGTGCTGAAAAATGGCATTAAGCACAACAACAACAACAATCATTTTAGCATGATTCTGGACATATGGCAGTACCACTATAATGGATATGTGATCAAAATTTAACCACTGCAATTAAGTGGGTCTATCAAACACAAAATGTACTGTTATAACTTGTTTCTTTTTAAAACACTATTATTTAACAAATTTAAATTCACAAACTCTATGAATTAAAAAAACACATTTAACTTACATATCCCCCCTCAGTCAACACATATTTTTGTTTAAGCATTCCAGCAATACGGTGTGTTCTTATTAAAGTATATGACAGCTATGGACCCCAAGTACGTTTTTATGAATGAAAGAGAACTACACTGTACAGAAATAAAATGGGAAACAGGTTGATGGACAGATGAATGGACATGCATATGGGCCATATCATAACATAATAGCCTCTACATTATGGCAGGTCCCCATCTGCATACCAGTCATAACATTTTCGAATCTAACTGGGGAACATTCACTTGCATTACAAAGTTTTCTAAAACTCTCTAAAAGCTAAACACTTAGTAAATTAGTTCGAAACCATCTACAGTAAACTTATGAACAAGAAAATCTGCTTCCTTATTTCATTCAAATTCTCATCAAAATGAATGCAATGAAAAAGCTATGTTTTATCACTAAATGAAATAGGGTGGTCTTTCATGAAACAAACAATGAATGCTGATGTAACAACAAACAAAACTATATACAAATTCATACCATGAGACTGGATCTTAAATTACAGGGACCACTAAGGAGATGAAGTTCTCAGTTATCATCAGCTTGGATGTAAATTATTCTCCATTGGTAGAATAAACAAATTACAGGTATCTTCAGTTATAATCCAGCAGCATATATGGGTACAGGCAATGCAACAAACACCTTTTTACTACATGTACCAACACCATTGTACAAATCTGGCACAGACAAACACCATTATATAAATCTGACACAGCCTATTAGGTCTACACTCATTCATAAACACTGACCCAACTGATGTGCACTGAAACAGCTGTATTAGACAGGTATTATCAACATGATCACACATGCATATCATTACCTTTTGGAAAACCCCAATACTGAGAGCCATATATAGCAGTAGAGTCAATGCAAAATGTTGGGGTGTCAAATCAATAAATAAATATCTACATCATATTTATCATCCTGCCCCAAACCATTGTTACAAAATCAGGGCAAATATTTACAAAGGATATCTTTTATCTGATAATAGCCTATCCACTTAAGTTTAGGCAGGTTCATTAGACTATCACCTTGATCTTACAGTGGCTTAAGAAATACTGTGTCAAGTCCACTTTTACATAGGAAGAGAGGGCTTCAGATGGTCAGTTTCTGAAGCACCTAGTTGTACTGCCATCTCACCTCTGTTGGGGCTCCAGGTGGCTGCATGGTCTAAAGGGTTTAGTGATCGATGCCATCTCACCCCTGTTGTGTCAGTTTCTAACATGGTCAAAAGATTGCCAGCAGCTTCCTGTGGGTCAGTTGTTCTTAACTAGATGTTCCTGGGTTCTTCTTCCACCAGTTATACTGGCTGCCATATACAGACTATCTTGCATAGAGAAATGGTCATAAACCCCAAAACAAGAACAACAAACTCACCTATGAGGCTCTGTCATTTCATTCTCTGGTTTGACCAGTGTGGGTAACTGAGAAAGCTTGCCAGTGGCTTCTGAGGTTCTCATGGGTTGGTGATTTTCAGCCAACGTGTTTAGCTTATTGTGTACTGAAAAATGATCTTGTATTCCACAACAGCAATAATATAAGAACAGAGAAACTCAATGACCAATTTCCCAAAGCTCTGGTTAATTTTACCTCAAATTATGTACAATACCAATTTTTCACTAATTAATCTTACCTCAGACTGCATAAAGTGACTACTGATTATTTATACCTCAGAATTATCTAAACTGCTTAATTTTACTTTGGATTATGTAAAGTGACCAATCTTACCTCAGATTATGTAAAATACCAATGGACCACTGATTATTCTTTCCTTAGACTGAAATTTACAAATGATTAATCTTACTTAAAAAAGATGACCACTGATTACTCTTACCTCTGTAAAATGATCACTGATTAATCTTACCCCAGATTATGTAAAATACCAATGGACCACTGATTAATCTGACCTTAGAATGTGTTAATTTACCAGTACCATTGATTAATCTTGCCTCAGACTATGTAAAATACCAATGGACCACTGATTAATCTTACCCCAGACTATGTAAAATACCAATGGACCACTGATTAATCTTACCCAAGACTATGTAAAATACCAATGGACCACTGATTAATCTGGCCTTAGACTGTGTTAATTTACCAGTACTATTGATTAATCTTGCCTCAGACTGTGTAAAATGACCATTGATTAGTCTCACCTCTGATTATGTAAAGTACCAATGGATCATTAACAAATCTTACCTGAAACCATGTAAAATGACCACTGATTAACCATGCTAAGTTTTGATTATCACTGAAAAAACTCATCATCTACTGCTGGCAAAAAGGATGACTGAACCAAGAGATATTTAGTGGCAATGTCCTTACACCTTGCAATTAATTATTGTCACCTGGATTAAGTTATATTTTCAATTAGGTAAATGCTTACAAATGCCCTGCAGGTGAAAACTATCAACCTGTCATATATGTGATATTATTGATATAATTATGATGTGCAATGTTACACATTTCTTTCCTAAAACTTCTTTGTTATATCTTCCAAATAAAGGCATGAAATACATATAAATGCACAAACAATATTTTACATTTTACATGAACATGAAAATCAAATTAGATCACTTATGATAGTATTTCCTAAGATATCATGAAATTTTTAATATACTTTTAGACAACAGAAGAAACAAAATTTGCATCTCACTGAATAATTTTGAGTGAGATCATACAGGGCTGACCATTATATTATCACACAGATGTGATACAGCCCTTTCATTATCAAAGTGATGTGATATAGCTGGGAAGATTTTTACATCTGGCATCAATACTTTTTACCACTATATATAAACAGACTGATACATATCAAGTACAGTATAACCAGGAAATTTTATCAAAAATGTATTACCTGTTCACAAGCATGCACTATCATTATTATTCTTGATTTTCTTTTTAGTCACCAGCTTTGATTGTACCCTTTATACAGGTAACACACAATACACATGCTGCTTAGGCCTTCATATACCATCTGCACCTGCTTGTAAGTCCAGTCAAACTGCAAACAACATAGACTTTGATCTAATGTCACATAATATATTGGCAGATCATGGTCTATCTTGTTTGTTTTAGGGATTATTCACAATCTGCACTGAGGCAAATCTGTTAGCACATTTCACAAAGGAAAATCTGGGTTTTTGCAGTGTACAGATAGACTTGACTTTGAAGTAAGTACATAGGGTATTCTGCATGATATGCATGAAGTGATAGGAAAAACTACTGCTTGCATTATAAGATTCTTATGCATGAAGTGATAGGAAAAACTACTGCTTGCATTATAAGATTCTTATGCATGAAGTGATAGGAAAAACTACTGCTTGCATTATAAGAGTCTTATGCATGAAGTGATAGGAAAAACTACTGCTTGTACTATAAGATTCTTATGCATGAAGTGATAGGAAAAACTACTGCTTGCACTATAAGATTTTGAATAATTCAACATTTTAAATAATTCTTTCTTTGAATGAAACTTGTCCACTAATCCTATCTAGCCACTCGGTGGTCTAGTGGTTAGAGCTAGTGGTTAGATGGTCAGTCATATCCTAGGATATGATCCCTGGCGGAGTCATACCAAAGACTTTAAAAAATGGTACTAACAGCTGCCCCACTTGGCACTCAGCATTAAGAGGTTAGTGTTAGGACTGGTTGGCCTGGTGTCAGGATAATGTGACTGGGTGGGATCATGCTACATGTCTTCGGCATGATGCCCCAGTGTTGACATCACTATAAACTGCCATACTTCAGACATTGTAGCATATCAATGAAAAATTGTTAAAGCTATGTTAAAAATGTAAATTACATACACACACTACTAGATGGCATGAGTGAACCATGTGATTTCTAGGCTGATTCTCCATTTCAAGCATTTTAATCCTGAACAAAACAAGAGATATACAGTTCACAGATAGTGTTCTTACTGTTCTGGCTCTAACACCATTTTTCAGCACGTGATAGACTATACATTGTGGCCAGTATATCTGGTAGAGGAATAACCCCGGAGGAAAACCCTGAGGAAAACCTCAGGGAAAAGAAATGACCCTCAGAAGCTGCTAGAAAGTTTACTCACATACTCACAGTTCACAGATGCTATCTGGAGAGGAAATGTGTGTACAACTTTCAATGAAATGTTAACATGAATGTGAAGGAAAGAAATATGCATATACCATCCAATAAATCAATTTTCATCTAAATGAAAGGTAACATAAATGGAATACTTACAAAATGTGAAACAAAACATATATCCACATCACCCATGGATAACAAAATGAAACTTTTCCATTGTTTAGATTAAACATTTGAGACACCCGGGCCTGGATGACCTCCCAATAGGACAGCACCCAATAAACTACCTCAATCAATATTTAATTAGCAATTTTGATATGGTACTAAATAATGATAACCATATCAGACAATAACGAAGCATCTCTTCCATAAAACAATTACACAATTAGTAAACTATGAGAATCCTATTATCTGAGTCTATAAAGAGCTCTTGCTAATTCACATATCAACTTTTATTGGATAATGGTATCAAGCAATTTACCATACTGTCCTTAATTAGGTACTGAACTCAATTATGTTCAACCCAATAGGTGGCACCCTGTCCATGACATAATGTATAAGAATCTCGGTATGTTTTCATTACAGATAGAAACTTTTCTAGTTATAACACTTTTAGAAATCAAAATGTTCTATTTGAATTTTATTTATAGACGTGTTTAATTAATAATTTCAAATTAATAGTTTACAAAAAAGGACAGTGATTATAAATGACTTCAAAATTACATATATTTGTTTTATTTAAATTCAAAGGAAATGAAAATTAGAAATAAAAAGGTTAGAGGGAGACTTTCAAAGTGAAAACTCTCACATACTTATATTACTTATGAGCATAATACTTTTTAATTTTTTTCTTTGCTTGTTAATTAATTTAGTTTTATATGTTCTTTTAATATGGATTGTACAGATAAGACCATTTATATTGTATTAAATATTCTTTTTTAAAGAAGCTTTATGATGTTTTGGTACCATGAAATCAATAATAATAATAATAATAATAATAATAATAATAATAATAATAATAATAATAAATAATGTCTCATTATTATCAGTATTGCTATTGCAAGCATATTGTTTTTGCTTGTTTGTATTATTATTATTATTATTATTAAACATATTATTATTATTATTATTATTATTATTATTATTATTATTATTATTATTATTATGATTATTATTATTATGATTATTATTATTATTATGATTATTATTATGATTATGATTATTATTATTATTATTGTTATTAATTTGTATTGTTGCTATTGTTTACATGATAATGATGATTATCATGATGATGATGATGATTTTAATTTATTTTAACCAAGTCATTCTTCAGGCTACACACAAAATCCTCCTGTGTTGTGTTGGGAAATATTTGGGATCAAACTAATGTTATTCATTCCTGACTTTGTCAAAATTATGATGAAGATGGTGTTATCATTGTTTAGTTATAAAATCTAATAATGATAAAATTTACTTTAATCTGAAAAATTATTAATGAATTTATCTTTAAATATTAAAAGTTTGTTTTAAACAGTATTCTGTGACATTTTGACAGGAAAGTTATTTTCGTCAGCTACATGTCAAAATATTCTGGCAAAGGGCCTATAATCATAAATCATCCATTATACATAAGGGCTAATGTATCAAAGAATGCACAAAAGCATCTCCAATTACTACACACATCTTTCTAAAAGCCTTAGTATTGCCAATAAATTAAACTGCATTCCCTTGCCACAAATTGCACTGTAAGGTACAGCACCTATTTTTCTAACATAAAGAATAATGCATAATGTCTGCAAAAATGTCACATACAAAATGAGAAATCCAAGAGAATGAGGGTTGGGTATGAAGGGGGTGGGCCTTAAAATGCCTAGTTGATGTGAAAATAAATTTTGGTGAATTCAAGTATTTAAATACTCGTATAGAAATTGGATCCAACTGTAAACTGCACAGAGCAGAATCTGCAGTTTATATGGATTAATAGGTAGAATAAACCACATATACCCTGATTTGCAGTCTGCATTATGCAATGACAGATCAGCATTCATGCAGTCTGTATTATGCAATGGCAGATCAGCATTCATGCAGTCTGTATTATGCAATGACAGATCAGCATTCATGCAGTCTGTATTATGCAATGACAGATCAGCATTCATGCAGTCTGTATTATGCAATGGCAGATCAGCATCCATGCAGTCTGCATTATGCAATGGCAGATCAGCATTCATGCAGTCTGTATTATGCAATGGCAGATCAGCATTCATGCAGTCTGCATTATGCAATGACAGATCAGCATCCATGCAGTCTGTATTATGCAATGGCAGATCAGCATTCATGCAGTCTGTATTATGCAATGGCAGATCAGCATTCATGCAGTCTGTATTATGCAATGGCAGATTTGGGTACCTGCAGTTTGCATTTTGCAATGGTAGTCTATGCTGTTTGCAACAGAACCTAACTTGTACACAAGTATGTTGGTTATAGTGCAAACTTGCAAAGAAGTCAGTATGGTATATGGATCTCCACAATATTCATCCATAATCGATTTGAGGGTTGGCAAAGCCAAGGGTAAAATGTGCTTGCATAAGGTCTGGTAAATGGACAGAAAGTCACAGGACAAAATGTCATGGACAAAATGATGTCACAAATGCATTAAGCAAGAGAAAGAGTCACAGCTTGAATCATTGTAGTAATGGTAGGCATGCAGGTCAGAAAAGTCACTTTTAATATTTCCCAAATATTGGTATGTATTAAAATACTATTAATGATCACAGCAAATTGATAGCTTCACAAGAAATGAGTAATTGTTTATCAACTAAAGTCTTAAGGGCAAATGATAAAACAAGCATTGAGAATATTGAGGTTATTTAAGGTTTACTCTTAAAGAGGAAATTTTAGATAAGAATATGGATGTAAAATTTTGGTTAAGCTCTAATTATTTTTTAAACAAGTATGTCAATAAAATTAAACCTCTGTGTTTAATGGCTTAACTTTCCATGGCTTCAAATACAGACCTATGAAAAAAACATAAAAATCCAAGTTTTTGTCAAAAACATTCCAAAACGAAAGTCATCTAATCATTCCAAAAACGAAAGTCATCTAATCATTCCAAAATAAAAGTCATATAATCATTCCAAAATGAAAGTCATCAAATCATTCCAAAATGAAAGTTATCTAAGCAGCAATAACATTCACAGTGACAGTTACAACAATGTCATTATTTTGTTAGTACTATGCATCATGGCTGCCTGTACACAGGATTTCACCTCTAAACATCTTTTGGCCTATATCTGTAAAACTTAATAAATGACCACTACATATTTGCCTCCCCTCCCCCCCAAATAATTATGCAGGTGCTCCTGCTATGTATGCTTTTAGTTTGTTACAAGTTGCTATTAAATATCTTGCAAATGTTGAGATATGGCTGTTACTTTGTTTATTATAATAATATCTCTTCAAAGATGCAATAAATTGTGCCAATCATATCAAAACCTGCAACATTACAAAATTCAAAGCATCACTTTATGTTCTGTGACTGTCCTACATGTAACTAATAATAGTGAAAATTGAAATTGGGACTTTCTGTCCTATATCACACAACCCAATTGCTATTACCAGATAATTTGTGCTGGATTTAAAATTCTTGTTCCACTTTCAAAAAGTATATTAGATACAACCAAGAATACAGTGCCTGCTTACAAACTGGAGAGAAACAACTTAGTTTTTAAAACATTAACATCACTTATCAGATTTTAAATCCACAACACTGGGGTTACCAAAAAGCTACAACAGCTTCAACTGCCATTCTGGGTGGATCTTCGTGGCAAGACAATCATTTTATATACACATCACTACAGTGTTAATCTGTGACTAGACAATTTAAAGCCCACTTATATGGTATGAATCCCATTTCGGAAAGAAATAAAATGTTGGCAACAAAAGTAAAGAAAATGACAATGACAACAGACAATGCTCTATTGGAAAAAGCAAATCATAATGATCATCCGATATGAATGGCTAAAATATTGATTATTGTTTGATATTATTGGTGAATAAATTGAAATGTATAAAAATAACAGCAACATTTATACTGACACAAAACTGCCCAGTCTCCTTTTCTGACCACAATGGCAAAGAGAATACTGGGAAATTAAAAGCATAACAAAAAAATCTGTAATACTATGTTTTTATTTGTGGGATTGTCATCAGCTAACTTATAAAAATATCATAAACTACCTTAAGGACATAAATCAACTTCAAAATCTCTAATGCAACCAAGCCACATAGGAAACCCCACCATCAAAGACCCCCCCCCAAACAATCTATAGCTTATCCTAGCTACCAACATCCCATCCAAGACACTAAAAGACTGACATGCCTCTAAACAAAAGCAACACAATGCTACTAGACTGATGTACAGTTGCTACATGGAATACCAGCACCAGCAATGCAGGCGGCACATTCATGGAAAATCACCTACAGACAGCCACCCGCCGCCCAAAGACAGAGAAACCGCCCCACATCATTACAGAATGAATGTACCAACTAAACTCACCTGCAGCCAACAGTTAGCATGCAGAAAACTGCCAAGAAAAGGACAATGTACAAAGAGGTTGTACATTAATACACCCTCCTGGAACAAATGCCATACAGAAAAGATTTAATATTGCCATTACAATAAAACTTGCCAGTAAGAAGAGACTAATAATAAAAATTGCCGTCAAGTGTCAAGTTACAAGTCAAAGGGAAGTTTAGGCAGATCTACCTACTGCCCCATAAACCCATACATCCCTGGACAAGCAAAAGCACATGGTTGATCCAGACATCATCACCTGGCTCCCAACGCAAAACCCTACCTGAAAAACTCAAAGTGAAGGGACAGTCCAGGTAGCACTGCCTACTGCCCCACAAACCCCACCCCACCTCCCAAAAAGCTTACGCACATGAGAAGCGCAGGCCACACGGCCTCCTACTCCAAAAACCTCCCAGACAAGCTCAAAGGTTAGGGGCAATCCAGGTGGCACAGCCTGCTGCCCCACAAGCCCCCTCCAGACAACGCTCATTCACTGCTGGTATAGATTCTCTTCTCACAAGGAGATACCCCAGTTCATGCTTGTTTTGAATACACGAACTTAGGGCCTTCAAATTGGCATGAGAAGGCCCGGGCCAAACTCCTAACTCAATCCTTTTGACCTGCCGTCAAAAATCTTACAACCAACAACCCAATTACTATAAAAATTGTAGAGGGCTCACCTCTTACTCAATTGGGTAGAAATGTTGGACCAATACATGTATATCCTGTACACTAAATTCCAACTCCAACACATTCCAAATTCACAACCACAACACAAAGCATGATCAATTACTCAGGTGGCTAACACATCATCAAGGCAGTCCCATAGCACAACTGGACAGCATTTGACAATATCAGTGACCCTGTCATTTTGGGGCCATTGCGGTTACTGTCAACATTGGAACAATGAGAAGATGCTGCCATCGAGGACCAGACCACCCAGATGTGTTTTTGCCACCCACTGCTTGGTCCACTTTCCGCCTTTTCCGATGCTGGACATGTTTTTGCTTGTGTGCTGCAAGACATTAGTGAAAGGTCGACACAAGTAGTGCAGGTACCATTCTCACTACATCAACCTATCCCAGCCAGGGACCTTAACCATTCACAAAGTCGCAAAGTCGTGCAAAGGCAATCCTAATGACACGATACAAACTCTGCTAACATAGTCTGGTTCAGCAGACTAGTTTTGACCTTGTAAAAACAAGCAATATCAACTCCGATATTATACAAATGTTTCAGAACTGCATGCCAACTTCATATATATATATATATTAAAATTCTTATGACCTGAACTGACTTCTTCAGATCTAACATGCATAAATACTAAAATTTATTGAAATGAATAATTGTGCAAACATATCCCATAATGCATCACACCCACTTATTTGTCCAACTAATAACCATTTCTGTCTCCTCGCTCTCTCTCTCTCTCTCTCTCTTGCAACTTGATCCATGTCAAGGATGATGTCTATGGGACAAACTGTTCTTACAAAGAACATGCAAGTACAACTGGTTTTCACACTGCTTTACATAATTTTTTTGATAATGCTATAAACCAATTTATTGAAATATCTTTGATTATTATATTTATCCTCGCAATTCTAACCAAAATGAATTCTTTTCATAAATTCTTTACAAAATCATCTTAAAGTAAAGCATATCTTCTGTAATTCAATTGCAAAGAGGATTGAGTCCGAATTGTCATCACATAATCTAGTGGCAGATCAGGGTCTGTTATTTGTCCTACTGATATAATAAACTGCCCAGACCCAGATCTATCAGCATATTACATGATGGCAAATATGGGTTTATGCTATTTGCAGCTGGATCTGATACATATATGAATATATACCATTAACACATTCACTTTCAAAACCAAAGCAAAGACTACATGACTGGTGACTTGTTCAACAATTCAACTAAAAGTGCTTTCATAAAATCATTTTTAACAAAAATGTGTGCATGTGTGTGTGTATGCTTGATTTGGATTTTGAACGTAGCTTTAAAAATTTCAGTTATATCACTACGATGTCTGCAGTGTGATGGTTTATAGTGATGTCTACCACTGGGGCATCATGACACAGAAATGTAGAACCAGTCCTAACACTAACCTCTTATTGCAGTGTCTTAAGAGAGGTAGCTTTTGGTACCATTTTCATAAGCAATTGGTAAGCCTTGGCCAGGGTTCAAACCCATGACATCCTGCATCTGAGACAGATGCTCTAACCACAAGGCCATTGGAATTGTCACAAGACAATGAAATGTCTTGCCAATAAAGCATACTGCAATAGTTACTGGGAAAGCAGAAAGAAGCACTCTAAAAACAGTTACTGGGAAGGTGGAAAGAAGGACTCTTTTAACAGTTACTGGGAAAGCAGAAAGAAGCACTCTAAAAACAGTTACTGGGAAGGTGGAAAGAAGGACTCTTTTAACAGTTACTGTGAAAGCAGAAAGAAGCACTTTAAAACCAGTTACTGGTAAGGTAGAAGGAAGGACTCTTGTAACAGTTATTGGGAAGGTGGAAAGGACTTTTGTAATAGCTATTGGGAAAGTGGAAAGCAGGACTCTAATAAAAGTTATCTGGAAAGTGGAAAGAAGGACTCTTGCAAAAGTTATTGGGAAAGTGGAAAGAAGGACTCTCATAAAAATCTTGGGTAGGGTGGAAAGAAGAACTCTTGCAATAGTTACTGGGAAGGAGGAAAGAAGCACTCTTGCAATAGTTACTGGGAAGGTGGAAAGAAGGACTCTTGCAATAGTTACTGGGAAGGTGGAAAGAAGGACTCTTGTAATAGTTATTTGGAAGGTGGAAAGAAGGACTCTTGTAATAGTTATTTGGAAGGTGGAAAGAAGGACTCTTGAAATAGTTATTTGGAAGGTGGAAAGAAAGACTCTTGTAATAGTTATTTGGAAGGTGGAAAGAAGGACTCTTGTAATAGTTATTTGGAAGGTGGAAAGAAGGACTCTTGTAATAGTTATTTGGAAGGTGGAAAGAAAGACTCTTGTAATAGTTATTTGGAAGGAGGAAAGAAGGACTCTTGTAATAGTTATTTGGAAGGTGGAAAGACTATTTACACAAGGAAAATCTTTCAATTTTCTGTGCAAAATTGTAAACTTTGCAAAGGTATACAGGCTTGCCCTCAACCTTTTTTTGCTCTGAAATATAATTAAAACATTTAATACTTGCACAAATAACTTGAGAAAATGTATCCCTGAATATGAAACTATTGTAAATGTGTAAGAATTTAAAACCATTCCCAAAAATTAAACATTAGGGTGATTGGTTCTTTTGTTCACTGCTATTGATGTGTGTATGTCTGAACATCAAAGCAATTAAGTACAGACAACAATAAGGAGGGCTTGATGAAATGCAAACTGTTGATCATAGGATAACATTGTGTCAAGTCTAAACCAAGGTCTGTCCTACAATTGTAGAATGACTCATGGGCAGATGACCATGAAAGTTTGACACAAGTCTGAAATGAAAGGGACCCACCCAAAATCTTGTTAACAATACCTATTTTAACACCTGCCTGGCAGATAACAGATATGGGTAATTTCTGCAGTATAATGCATGTATCCAATACACTGGTATAAAAGAAAACATTTATGAACTGTAAAATTATTTATCGCAAGTTTGTATATACCCTATATATATATATATATATATATATATATATATATATATATATATATATATATATATATATTGGTGTACAAGTTGAATCCAACTGCAAACAATATTGACCCAGATTTGCCATTCCATAACACATCAGTATATCTGGGTCTATAAAGTTTGTTTGGATTATCAGCAGAGCAAACCAAACTGACTGGTCTGCCACTGCCTTATGCAATGGCAGATCAAGGCACATTATTTGGCACTGAACTCAACCCATATGTGAGTAGATACAGTACTGTACAGTCTTGTGTGCAAAAAAACTTGCTGCAAAAAAAAAAACAAATAAAGAAACACCTGAACATTAACATAATATGGGGAAAAAAGTCTGGTCCCATCTGGGGTGGCATTAAGCAGAGCTTGTATTTAATATCTAAAGGTACATTACTTTTCAGTGTTAGCTACAATATCAAATTCTATCATGTTTGAAATCTAGCTTGTAAAATCACTGACACTTACACTTTAACCTACTTCCAGTGGGTGTTGTTGATATAATCAGCCATGAAATGTTATCTCCATTAACCTGAAGTATCTCCATTAACCTGAAGTATGCGCAAGGTAGGACAAGTATTGATAATATGAGCCAATTTTAAAATTTTGTGATATTTTATTTTTAAGAAATTATACAGAGAGCTTTACTTTCCTTCTTTCCATTTTTTTCTTAAAACACTGAATGTTAGGTTGTTTGACAAATGCTAGTGATAGAAGCAATCCATAAACAATAATCATACCAACTGGTATAGTGCTAGAAAAAAAAAAGTTTTCTTGCATCAATTGTCTGTTGTTTACTTTATAATACAATTTTATAGTCCTCTAGATTAATTAACAAGAAATTTTACTTCTGAATGCAGTTTATTTTCATAAAATATGCAACTTCAAAATGCTTCTTGGCAGGTAACTACTCTTTTATTATGGAGGAAAAAAAAACATTTGACCTTAGTATTAGAAAGTAGAACTTAATTGTGCTCATTATACACTGAACAGATGTGCAATGGACAATTAGCATATAACTTTAAGAAACACAAAACTTTAATGACAGAAAGTAATGCAATTGTTGCAAAGTTAGAAATTTAAGCACTGTATAATAATGAAAATGAAAAATAATTCTTTAATGCAAGACCTTGACAATAAATTTTCCTAAATGATATTAAGTCTCACAATCCATTCCAATAAATTACCACATTCTTTACCTAATAAATACAGACATGTTTCAAGTTGCATACTTTATACTTGTATCTCTGAGAAAATTAAATATTTTAATAAATATAATGTCACAATGAGAAATACTGGTACATGTTCTAATAAACAATCACCCATGGTCCTACTGGATATGTTCATGGTTTTGTAATCCAGCATTAAGATTTTGATAGGTACAGATAATGTGCATTTCAGATGCTAATCACAGGTCCTTTACAGTTAATGTGCATTTTGGACACTATATAAACTACACAGTAAACATGCACATCTGACACTATAGGTTCTTCACAAAAAACAAACCCCTGAGTGAATGTGGATATGTTAGAATGCTTGCCAGTAGCTTCTTGTGGGTCGGTGGTTCTTTCAGCAGATTTCCTGGTTTCTTCCTCCACCATTAATACCGGGCCGCTATGTATAGCCTATCATGTGCTGAAAAATGGTGTTAAGCCCCAGAACAACTGACACTATATGTTCTTCACAAAAAAACCTGCATGTCTGACACTATAGGTTCTTCACAAAAAACCTCTGACACTATAGGTTAACAAAAACACACACCTCTGACACTAAAGGTTCACAAAAAAATACTTTTTTGACACTAAAGGGTCTTTACAAAAAAACACCTCTGACACTATAGGTTCTTCACAAAAACACATCTCTGACACAATACGTTCTTTAAAAAAACATACACCTCTGACATTACAATTATAGGTTTAACACAAAAACATTCACTTCCTTACAAAAAACATACACCTCTGACACTATATGTTCTTCACAAAAAACACATACCTATGGCACTATAGGTTCACAAAAACATACATTGGACACTATACATACAGACTGAAATCACTAACACTATATCCCCTGCACAACTTTCTTTGAAGATGGGGAGATTAGTGGTATGTTTTTTGGAAGATCTCTAAACTTTACCTATTTGTATTCATAATGATAATAAATTCAAGGATCATTTTTGTCCATGTATAGTGCAATAATATATATGATTCTATAGAAAAAACTGTTCTCCAAATTTGTTGTTCAGTGGAGTATATTGCAAAACGATGAGTTTCCAAATGAAAATGTCATAATAGATTTAGGATATCACAGGACATCATGTGACATTTAGACAATTGCAACAGTGCCAAGCTGAAACCATCATAATTCCCCTTGTAGATTTTCCTGCCATCAACAAGACGACACTGTCATAGAATACATCCCTGGAGTCAGCGAATTGCTACTCTGGAATTGATCATGTGATAC
Source organism: Potamilus streckersoni (assembly GCA_016746295.1). Lineage (NCBI taxonomy): Eukaryota > Metazoa > Mollusca > Bivalvia > Unionida > Unionidae > Potamilus > Potamilus streckersoni. Next base: position 1,332,434 of record JAEAOA010002087.1, read on the forward strand.
ATTAAACTATCAACAGATTTTTGCTAATCAAGATCAACTGGCACAAATTTTTCTCAGAGCTCAAGCTCAAAAATCTCCAAAATCAGATTTTAGGGTAAAGCCACTTGCCTCAATCCCAGGACAAGGTCAAATTCAGATTTTAGGGTTGTGTAAAGCCACTTGCCTCAATCCCAGGACAAGGTCAAATTCAGATTTTAGGGTTGTGTAAAGCCACTTGCCTCAATCCCTGGACAAGGTCAAATTCAGATTTTAGGGTTGTGTAAAGCCACTTGCCTCAATCCCAGGACAAGGTCAAAATCCGATTTTAGGGTTTTGCAAAGCCACTTGCATCAATCCCAGGACAAGGTCAAATTCAGATTTTAGGGTTTTGCAAAGCCACTTGCCTCAATCCCAGGACAAGGTCAAAATCCGAAAACAAGGAAACTTGAAGTTGCTATGGTAGCTCAAAAACACCTGTTATATTGAAAAATAATGAGTATAATGCTATAAAACATGCAAGAAAGTTCCAATTGTTGTGGATAAATAAGTATTTGTGGCTAAAATACTTCTCTCTCTCTCTCTCTCTCTCTCTCTCACACACACACACACACACACACACACACACACACACACACCTATTCTGCCTATTGCTTTATCTTGTCTGTTTTTGCTCTATTATGCATTGTAAATAAAGTGAATAACTGACATTTAATGGTATGTAGGATCAAATTCAGAAACATGACACCATAATCATTGTTTAACACATACATAACCTGTATGATCAATACTATACTCTTGTTGAGCTATTATGTTTGGGCAAGCTTTAATTTCCCAAAAGGCAATTAAATTTTCCAGAAAGTCTGATATGGTTAAGATGACTTTTACAAACTTTGTAAATCCCAACCAATTTGATACTTGGAGTGGATCTACTTCACTGGAATATGACAGTTTAGTTGAGGGACCAAGCTTAAGGTAGATCTACATTATTGGAATTTGACATCCTAGTAGGGGGATCTACAGCTTTGTAGCAGGAACTAACTTAGGGTGTTTCTACATCACTGGAATTTGACAGCCTTGTAGAAGGACCCAACATAAGGTGTTTCTATATTGCTGGAATTTGACTTCCTGGTACAGGAATCCAACTTAGGGTGGATCTACACCAATGGAATTTGACAGCTTCGTAGAGAGACCCAACTTAGGGTGTTTCTACATCGCTGGAATTTGACAGTCTTGTAGAGGGACCCAAATTAAAGTGTTTCTACATCACTGAAATTTGACAATATTGTAGAGGGAATCAACTTTGGGTGTTTCTCCATCAATGAAATTTGACAGCCTTGTAGAGGGGCCCAACTTAGCGTGTTTCTACATTGCTGAAATTTGATAGTCTTGTAGAGGGACCCAACTTAGGCTGTTTCTACATCTCTGGAATTTGACAGTCTTGTAGAGGGACCCAAATTAAAGTGTTTCTACATCACTGAAATTTGACAATATTGTAGAGGGAATCAACTTTGGGTGTTTCTCCATCAATGAAATTTGACAGCCTTGTAGAGGGGCCCAACTTAGCGTGTTTCTACATTGCTGAAATTTGATAGTCTTGTAGAGGGACCCAACTTAGGCTGTTTCTACATCTCTGGAATTTGACAGCCTTGTAGAGGGACCCAACTTAGGGTGGTTCTACAGCGCTGGAATTTGACAGCCTTGTAGAGGGACCCAACTTAGGGTGCTTCTTCATCACTGAAATTTGACAGTCTTGTAGAGGGACCCAATTTAGGGTGTTTCTATATCGCTGGAATTTGACAGCCTTGTAAAGGGACCCAACTTAGGGTATTTCTACATTGCTGAAATTTGACAGTCTTGTAGAGGGACCCAACTTAGGGCGTTTCTACATCGCTGGAATTTGACAGCCTTGTAGAGTGACCCAACTTAGGTTGTTTCTATATCAATGAAATTTGACAGTCTTGTAGAGGGAGCAAAGTCAGGGTGTTTCTACATCGCTGGAATTTGTAGAGGGACCCAACTTAGGATGTTTCTACATCGCTGGAATTAGTCTTGTAGAGGGACCCAACTTAGGGTGTTTCTACATCACTGGAATTAGTCTAGTAGAGGGAGAAAAGTCATGGTGTTTCTACATCGCTGGAATTTGACAGCCTTGTAGAGGGATCCAACTTAGGGTGTTTCTACATCGCTGGAATTAGTCTTGTAGAGGGACCCAACTTAGGGTGTTTCTATATCACTGAAATTTGACAGCCTTGTAGAGGGACCCAACTTAGGGTGTTTCTACATCGCTGGTATTTGACAGCCTTGTAGAGGGACCCAACTTAGGGTGTTTCTACCTCACTGAAATTTGACAGCCTTGTAGAGGGACCCAACTTAGGGTGTTTCTATATCGCTGGAATTAGTCTTGTAGAGGGAGCAAAGTCTGGGTGGATCTACCCAATGGAATTTGAGGATCTACTTCATTGAAATCTGATAGCTTAGAGGAGGGACCTAAATTAGGACTGTATCTTAGTCATTGGACTTTGACAGCTCAATAATTGGGACTCAATTTAAGAAAAATCGAAATCTTCAGTGATTCTTACTTTATTTTAATAAAAGTCACAGACATTCACAGTTTATGGACTCTTAAGCTATGAAGTTTCTCAGCTCTTTTAAGAATAAGTGATAAACTCTAGGATGTACAAAACTGTGCACATCATACACAATGGAATGCAGAACTCACTTAAAAAATCAACATGCCCTATATTCACCAGATTAAGATATCTATTACCTACCCTAATTCATTCTGTCACCAATATGCAAAGCTGCAGTTGTGTGCTTTGGAATATCATTCATCTTCCAATCGCATTCCTTTTACTGTTTTTATATGGTCTATGCAAATGCCAAAGTTTTTGGAATAATTTATGACGCGTCTGAGGAGCAGGTTAGCCAGAGGGATTATATGCTTCATTATGGAATGCAGAAAGTAGCTGTAACAAATTAAACAAAACTCTGGAATCTGTGTTATTTTCTATTCTTGAGTGGAAATGACTAGGATTTTACAGTGTTTATTGCATTACTATATTGATATAATAAGACTAATTGTCCAATGGTCTGCAGTCTTCATGCTAACATGATATAAAAAATTATCAACCGCTTTTGAACTAATTTTAAAATGTGTGGTGCTTTGTTACAGTGACCAGTTTAATAATAATATTGTTTGAGGACTATGTACTATAAAATAAAGTCTACTGTCCAGTGTGTGTGTGTGAGTGTGATATATGGATTTTTAAAGTAGCTTTAACAATTTTTTTGTCATATCGCTGTCTGCAGACTGCTCTGGTGGCCTAGTGGTTAGAGCATCTGCCTTGGATGTTGGAGTTTGTGGGCTCGAACCATGGCCAAGCCATACCAAAGACTTTAAAAATAGTACTAACAGGCACAGGTACTGGACAAGAGCTTGATGTTAAAAATAAGACAATAATCATAAGGAAAAAGTCATACAGAGTGCCAAAAGTATCTCAGATTACCCCATGACCCTTTCTGATGATGGACCCTCTCTCTCATACTATATACATGTATTTGAATCCACTACCTCCTGCACTACAGGTGGTCACTCAAGCCACAAGTGACTGGTGTTTTGCCCTAGTCATTCTCCTTAACAAATGTATGTGAAGGTAACAAATATTAGGGTAGGTTATTTTTAAATGAGGCAGTAAACAGTTTTTTTTTTCATATGGGATTATATCACACATGTAAGTGGCAAACAACACATTGGATGTTTGATGTATCTAAATTGTAAATTGGTATTTTTTCACGCAGTTTAAAACATGAACTTCTTGATTTAACTTAAAAACATCTAAATACATGGCTAAAATATTACTAAAATGAAGAAATTATCAATGACCTTTCTATGCAATTATAAATGTTGATTTGTTGATATCTTAATCTCCTTTTTCATTTTCCGATGCCTCACTTTTTACCATTTATAACATTTGCATAGCATAACTATCTCCATCACTGAAAGGATTTCATGAAAAAAATGAAGTGCTATGTGTGAAAAATTTAAACATTTAATTATTATTTTATTGCCAGTGACAAAATATGTACATAGTATAAATAAAGTAGTGTTTTACAGAATCTCAGCCATATACTGCCAACAAAATGGAAATTAAAAAATGTAAACATGGATTGCACAAAAATTTAGGAAAATAAACCCTCTCATGTAAAAATAAACATGAAGTATAAGATAAAATAAATGAATGGTTAATATATAAAATCCTTCAAACATGAATCAAATTTGTTGTATAAACTGCATTTCCTTGAAAAGTGCAAAATAATTTTTTTCCTACATGCATTACAAGAATATTTTTAAACTGTCTTTGAACATTTGCATGGTATGCATTTCCACTGAGGTTCACCCTTCAATATGCATGAATCATGCATTTGTCTAAGTGCCCTTTCTTTTCAGATATTCATTTAGCAAGAGTAATCTTTCTTGAGTTTATATTTGTATCAAGCAAGCTAATTATCAAGTTGACAATTAGCAAGCTAATTATTAAATTGACAATTAGCAAGCTAATTATTAAATTGACAATTAGCAAGCTAATTATTAAATTGACATTTAGCAAGCTAATTAAACTGACAATTAGCAAGCTAATTATCAAGTTGACAATTAGCAAACTAATTAAACTGACAATTAGCAAGCTAATTATCAAGTTGACAATTAGCAAGCTAATTAAACTGACAATTAGCAAGCTAATTATTAAGTTTGATCTATTGACAATTAAGTCAACTGCAGTTCATAAGCATTCAATAACCAATAATCGGTTTGCCAATAAATTTCACAGCCTTGCATCATTACAGGCTTTCGGCAAGAATGTCAGTCAAACAACAACAACAATATATTACCACATCACATATACTTTTTTAATCTTTAAAGCTTTGTTTTTTTTTAACTGTTTTCAGATAAATTTTCACTATATAAACAATTAAGAGGCATAATTTTAAATCCTGTAAGTTAAATCCTGAACTATGTAAAACTGGTTATACCAATAACCTGCATATACTAATATGCTAATGAGTATGTCAAACAGTCAATTTGTTCCTAGTGCTAACAGTTACCTGCTTTAAGTAAAACCCTAAATTAGTAAAACAGAAGGGTACAGGTGAGAAAAGTAGTTAGATAATTAGTACATTGAGAAGAATAAATATTGTCCTAAGTACAAGTGACTGACTTTCCTCATTGCAAAAAGACAGCATTCCTTACCTAGCTGTATTTATGTGTCTTCAATCAAACAGGCCCTGTGTTTTTAACAAACTAAAAGTTGGAACATTTTCATACTGATAATTTCACAAAATAGTGCTATAATCAACATAAGTTTAAGCATGAATGGCTAATTGCTGTTAAAATTTTCCATTTAATGAATCACTTGACATCAGAACTGATGAAACCATAGAAAGTTTATATCTTACACAACACAATTTCCCTTTCCTTGTTGCTGGTAAGTAGAGGATATGATCTCCAATCTGACAGGAATTTCACCTTTAGAATGCCACATTATAACTGTATAGAACTAAGCAGTGTAGTGAGTCAATATGTACTAAATTATTTGTTTTACGATTTTGTTACAGCAACTGAACCAAATACTGTGGTAAATTTCCTCATCCCAATTATTAAGTAAATTATTCTGGTGAAAATGTTATAATATTTGACCCCACAACAATTAGCTATTGTGTGGAGTCAAGCATAAGATGACTTTTTTTTAGAGTTTCTATGATGAAAGATTTTTTTCAGGGATGTAGTACTACAATTGGTTTGGTTTGGTAAAACAAGTCAGTAGTGCCAAGGCAAGTGGAATAAAGTGCTTTGTTCACAGGCATTCCATAGTAATTGATCCTATTACTATGGTAGGTTTTGAACCTGCATCCTATGGGCTTAAATCCAGCATGCTTACCACTGTGCCATTGTGGCTCCTGCCTCCCTTACACATCTCTTGCAATGTGCAGGAAGGAATATCAAGCATATCCTACATTTTTGAGCCAGCTGGTTTGTTTGTTTGTTGTTGGGCTTAACGCCATTTTTCAGCACATTTTTCAGCACACGATAGGCTATTCATGGGGGGCCAGTATTAATGGTGGAGGAAGAAACCGGGAAATCACCGGAAAGAACCACCGACCCACAAGAAGCTACTGGCAAGCTTTCTCACATATCTACATTAGCCGAATCCTAGAATCCTAGAATCCTAGACTAGAACACACCCAAACAGAGGTGAGATGGCAGTGATCCGTAATGGACAGTGCTTTAGACCACTCGGCCACTGAACACCATATCCCCAGCTGAGCCAGCTGGGGATATGGTGTTTTGAAATACTGAACAGCAGGGGCATTTGCTGTGGTATCAGAAATTAGGCCTTCAAAGTAAAAAAATCTTTGAAGTATTTTTCATAATTGTGGACTGTTGTCCATCAACACTGTTATATAACCATTACTTTCTCATTACATACTTTCTTCATAAATTATTTTACCTCAGAGAACAATGAGTAGAAAAAAAGTAAAAGTGACATTACATAAATAACTATGCTCTATATAGACATATTTTTTTGAAAAGTAGTCATACCATGTCACAGGAACCAGCACTGTTTGGGATATTCCAAGTTTGATAACTTGGCTGTTTGCTCTCTTTCAGTAAAAGACTCATGCTCTTTGCATTCATTGTCAGGTACACAGTAAACTTGATTTTGGACAGTACAAAATACAAATGTATATAACAATCATTAAAAAAGACAACAAATAAGACAAATTAAATGTACATAACTGTCATTATTATCAAACGGAAAAATTACTGGCAAAATGAAAATAACACAGTCCAGTATGTAACTGCATATGTTTATGTTAACTGCAGAACTAAATGGTTTAATGAAACAATGGTTAATAGAATATTTAAATTAATCCATAATCAATTTGGTCCCATCAATGTAATGTGTTGTATCTATGGATATGCAATATTCATGAATCAGCTATCAGCTATTAGGTCAAGTCACAACATGTGTGTGTGTGTGTTTGTGTGTGCTTGTGTGTGTTTGTGTGTGTGTATTTTTAATAACAATTTTTCAGTCATATTGCTATGATGTCTGCAGTGTGGCAGTTTATAGTTATGTCTAGCATTGGGGCATCAATCCACAGACATGTAGCATGATGTCCCACCCAGTAACATTATCCTGACACCTGAGGCACAACAATCCTGACACTGACCTCTTAATGCTGAGTGCCAAGTGAGGCAGCTGTAAGTGCCATTTTTGTTAAGTCTTTGGTATGACTGCCAGGGGTTGAATCCGTGACCTTCAAAACAGATGCTCTAACCACTAGGCCACCAGAGTGGTGCATTACAACTCATATGTCACAAAAAATTTACACCTTTGCTAAGTATATTATGCCAATTTAATATTTTTCCTGCACTGTTGGATTTATCTTTGCACAACATTCCTAGAAATTCACTGTATCTTTTCGGTAGTATACAACTTCTGTTATGTATATAATCATTTAGGAGAATTATTTGTCCAATACCTCAAAATCAAAATATACCCAACACTCAAGTACCTCAGAATGTGGGAGGTCGTGGGTTTGAACCTTGGCTGAGACATACCAAAGACTTTTTAAAAAATGGTACTAACAGCTGCCTCACTTGGCACTCAGCATAAGGAGATCAGTGTTAGGACTGGTTAGATTGGTGTCATGATAATGTGGCTGGGTGGGACATCATGCAACATGTCTGCAGCATGATGCCCCAGTGCTAGACATCACTATAAACTGTCACACTGCAGACATGCAGCAATATGACTGAAAAATTGTTAAAGTTATGTTAAAAATCTAAATCACACACTCACAGCTCAGTAGAGAATTACACACTAGAGGGTTTTTCTTTTCCACAGTCAATTGGATTCTAACACTTCTAGTTCTATGGTTGACATACCTTATAATGGATTCTTGGGGACTTCAGGACTTCATTCAAAGTATACATTCCCTAAAGACCTTACTGATGTAGAGCTAAACTTACGATCTGATTGTTTTAACTGCTAACCTTTAGCTAATCCTAGAACACTACAAAAAATACACAAACCTAAATTCTATAACCCAATTATGGCTATAAATGCACTTTCCACATATTATGTTACAACCTTAAGTACATGTATGTATTAAAATTTTTAAAAATATTATAGAAAGTATGAGCTAATTAACCATAAAATTAAACTAAGTACTAAACTCAATTTTTAAAAGTACTTTACACCAACTAAAAGAGCTAGTAATACACAAGAAATGGTCACTAAACTAAATGTATGACTATCAAGGGAACATGCTAAACATTGACTTATCAAAAGTCTACAAACATAGAATCTGGCCAATACAGGAATCATGGTACTAATTCAGTTTCTGTAGTAAACCAATGCAAACACCATGATATTAAAAATTCAATAACTTAAAATTTCTGAGTGCCCCTGATCAAACCTATATTTATCAGTATAGATGAAACCTGGATGTCAGCTTCTGTGTAGAGAAATGGATATGAGCCGGGAACTGCATGTGGTTGAAACATGTGATTTCAATTCCGCACCAAAGAGTCAGGTGCTAATTTTAGTAATGAGTGTTCCAAGCTCAAGACTGTTAATGGGCTGGAATTCCATCAATAAAACAATGTCTCTATTTTTTTCACTTACAACTAGAATAAGCTATTAAAAGATTATTTTTTCCTAAAACATAACCTAGATTATTAACCAATCATGGCCAGCCAAACCATATATACCATGTGTCCAAAAATAGCTTCTTTGTTTCAGTGGTCTCTCAGTCTGAACTGTAGCCTAACTCCATTAGTGTCCCAGTGGCAAAATGTTTGAACTATATTTAACAGGAATCACACACAAAATTTAACTGGGAATAAAGAGATACCTGTTTATCACAAACATACAATTATTTAATTTATCAAGAGAGTTAAGAGAATTACATAGAGATGTATCTCCTCTTCTAAAACAATGATAAATACCAAGCCATTTTAAATAACTAAATTTAGCCTTATAATAATAGCCTGGCCCACCTTTTAAGCAGTATACTTATGTTTCTAGTCTCAGACAGGTCTCTCATTCTATGAATTAATGTACCTGAATTTAGGAATGATCATTTTTAATCAGATAAACAAATCTAGGCCTGGTAAAGTGTTTTCTGCATGAGCAAGGAAATAGAAGACATGTCTGCTATGTTGGTATCCCTTGTCTGAAATTGAAAAAGTATGTGTGGTTCTGGTTACCAAATGAGCCTATTTTTCATGCCTACCTGTATTTTTGCAAAGTAAAAAATTGGGAGAAAAGACAAATTTGGGGAGAAAATAAATAATAAAGGGATGTACCAGTAACAATGACCAATGTTAAATTCAGGATGTGAATGAAGTTTATAATTTATAGTTTATGCTTCATTGAAAATGTCCAGACCAAACATTTTTTATTTACTTTCTTTTTCCAATGTCATCAGACCTCAATTTTCTTTTTCATGGCCAAATAATGAATGTATTGCCCCAACTGCAAAAGGAAAATTGAAACAGCACTCCCTCAATATAGCAGCCTTCATTATAACACAGTTCCTGTTATATAAGGCCATTCATTATAACACAATCCCTATTAAAAGGCCCTTCATTATAACAGTTCCACTAATAAATTCCTGTTATAAGGCCCTTTATTATATTACAGTTTCTGTTATAAGGCCTTCATTACAACACTGTTCCTGTTATAATGCCATTCATTATACTATAGTTCCTGTTAGAAGACCTTCATTATAACATGGTTTATGACATAAGGCCAGCATTATAATACAGATCCTCTTATAAGACAAGCTTGGTCATGGATCCCATTTCAATTAGGTGGCAATAACATTATTATGTCACTCTCACAATAAAATGGCATACTCTATGGCTCCCAATGATAAAATTATGAGAATATTTTACCTATGTCTCTCTACTTAAATTGAAACATATATCCACAATTAAAAAGTTATTTAATGTCTGCACATTTTAATTATTTTACATCCACAATGACATTGAAACTTATCTTCCTTGTCTCTTAAGTCATTCAGTTCTATACACTATCAATCATTACATGAAATTTATCATCAATATTAGGTAAACTATTATAACCTATTTCAAGATTCAAAATGTTTAAATTTATTGATAGAAGGAATGTAGAAAATTCAAAAGTTAAAAAAAAATTATGTAGGATAAGAAATACAAAGAAATGTAATTAATGTACCACAGATCTGCAAACTCAACAAAAAATACAACAAATCTATATAGTAAATTTAGATAGATACTGGTCTATATATGGTTAAGGGAAATCCTGCCAGGTTATCACAATGCACAAGTATCCTTATCAAGACAATACAAGTAGTCTGAAGCACACTCTTTGATTAAGTCTGAAGTGCATGTCTAAAATTAGTCACTTCACAAATTGTACACTTGTTATCAGCAAAAGTATATTTCACATGTGAAAAGCATTCAAGTGAAACTTTTCCAAAACATTCCTTGGGTATCAGGAATCTCTGCCTATTGTAGTCCCCAGTGGCCTGTGAATCTCTGCCTACTGCAGTCCCCAGTGGACCATGAAACTGCCTATTGTAGTCCTCATGAACCATGAATCTCTGTCTATTGTAGTCCCCCTGGCCCATGAATATTTACCTATTGCACTCCCACTGGCCTGCAGCACAAATATTTGACTTGGTCAGACACTCAGTACATATATTACATCTCAATGTGAGAGCAAATATAGGTCTATGGTTCATTTATCAAATGCTCAGAAGATGGGGTCAATTTTAAATAATGACCAGGTCCAGCAGCCCAGTTGTATTTCTTGGCAAGACACTTTACTCTCATTGTCACAGCATAATATAACCTTTCATACATTGATCTGGCATCAATCAATCAATCAATCCAGTCTAAAACTTTGGTCCTACCATGGCCAGATTAAACAGGTTCCATTGCATTATATGGTAGTTATACAAAAATTGGCTTTAAAACATTGCTTATTCCTGGTCAATCAGATTATTATTTGAATGTTGTGTTAGTGACACAACAATACTACAGCTAGTTTGAAGGATACACTTTCAGAAATAATAAGGCTGTAATATTGAACTAGGTACTCAAAATGACAACAAAACACATCTTAGCGGTCACCATGAGATGTATCTCATTACTTAAGCAAATCTTGGATCTGTCAGACATATTTCAAAATCATGCTAATAAGCCTTGGGATACTAGGAAACAAATCCAGAATCTCTGTTCAAATTACTGTCTCAAAAAAGGAAATGAAATATAAAATGGTTGACTTCTGAAACCCTTATTTAATTTTACAACTCATTCAGAACTTTTCTCCTGTCTGAAAAATTTAATAATAGTAATAATAATAATAATAATAATAATAATGATGATGATGATGATACACAGTACTTAATCTTAAAAAGCTCTATGTACTTTACAATATTAACACAAAATGACCTGTATATAAACTAGATAAAAATACTACACCATTGAATTAAAGAAAACATAATGAAAATAATTAACAGTAATAAACACCATTAAGTTTCTTAAGTCTATTCTTACAGTTGAATGAGGTCTGTTTTTATAATGCTCCTGAATGAGATCATGGTGTCATTAAGTTCAAGTACATGAAGCAATACAATGCTAGCTTGGCCCTGATATACAAAAGAATGTTGTCAGAGGTTTTAATAATAATGATAATGAGAAAATAAGTGTCAGAAGAAGAGTGAAGTTTCTAGATGGGGTGTATGCATGGACAGAATCAAGAAGAGTGAAGTTTCTAGATGGGGTGTATGCATGGACAGAATCAAGAAGAGTGATGTTTCTAGATGGGGTGTATGCATGGACAGAATCAAGAAGAGCAATGTTTCTAGATGGGGTGTATGCATGGACAGAATCAAGAAGAGCGAAGTTTCTAGATGGGGTGTATGCATGGACAGAATCAAGAAGAGTGAAGTTTCTAGCTGGGGTGTATGCATGGACAGAATCAAGAAAAGCAATGTTTCTAGATGGGGTGTATGCATGGACAGAATCAAGAAGAGTGATGTTTCTAAATGGGATGTATGCATGGACAGAATCAAGAAGAGCAATGTTTCTAGATGGGGTGTATGCATGGACAGAATCAAGAAGAGCGAAGTTTCTAGATGGGGTGTATGCATGGACAGAATCAAGAAGAGTGGCGTTTCTAAATGGGGTGTATGCATGGACAGAATCAAGAAGAGTGATGTTTCTAGATGGGGTGTATGCATGGACAGAATCAAGAAGAGTGACGTTTCTAAATGGGGTGTATGCATGGACAGAATCAAGAAGAGCAATGTTTCTAGATGGGGTGTATGCATTTAGAGAATCAAAAAGAGTGAAGTTTCTAGATGGGGTGTATGCATGGACAGAATCAAGAAAAGTGACGTTTCTAGATGGGGTGTATGCATGGACAGAATCAAGAAGAGTGACGTTTCTAGATGGGGTGTATGCATGGACAGAATCAAGAAGAGCAATGTTTCTAGATGGGATGTATGCATGGACAGAATCAAGAAAAGCAATGTTTCTAGATGGGGTGTATGCATGGACAGAATCAAGAAGAGTGATGTTTCTAGATGGGGTGTATGCATGGACAGAATCAAGAAGAGCAATGTTTCTAGATGGGGTGTATGCATGGACAGAATCAAGAAGAGTGATGTTTCTAGATGGGGTGTATGCATGGACAGAATCAAGAAGAGTGATGTTTCTAGATGGGGTGTATGCATGGACAGAATCAAGAAGAGCGAAGTTTCTAGATGGGGTGTATGCATGGACAGAATCAAGAAAAGCAATGTTTCTAGATGGGGTGTATGCATGGACAGAATCAAGAAGAGTGATGTTTCTAGATGGGGTGTATGCATGGACAGAATCAAGAAGAGTGATGTTTCTAGATGGGGTGTATGCATGGACAGAATCAAGAAGAGTGATGTTTCTAGATGGGGTGTATGCATGGACAGAATCAAGAAGAGTGATGTTTCTAGATGGGGTGTATGCATGGACAGAATCAAGAAGAGCGATGTTTCAAGATTGGGTGTATGCATGGACAGAATAAGGAAGAGTGATGTTTCTAGATGGGGTGTATGCATGGACAGAATCAAGAAGAGTGACGTTTCTAGATGGGGTATATGCATTTGGACAGAATCAAGAAGAGTGATGTTTCTAAATGGGATGTATGCATGTAGAGAATCAAGAAAAGTGACGTTTCTAGATGGGGTGTATGCATGTGGACAGAATCAAGAAGAGCAATGTTTCTAGATGGGGTGTATGCATGTGGACAGAATCAAGAAGAGCAATGTTTCTAGATGGGGTATATGCATGGACAGAATCAAGAGTGATGTTTCTAGATGGGGTGTATGCATGGACAGAATCAAGAAGAGCAATGTTTCTAGATGGGGTGTATGCATGGACAGAATCAAGAGTGATGTTTCTAGATGGGGTGTATGCATGGACAGAATCAAGAAGAGCATTGTTTCTAGATGGGGTGTATGCATGGACAGAATCAAGAAGAGTGATGTTTTTAGATGGGGTGTATGCATGGACAGAATCAAGAAGAGTGATGTTTCTAGATGGGGTGTATGCATGGACAGAATCAAGAAGAGCGATGTTTCAAGATGGGGTGTATGCATGGACAGAATAAAGAAGAGTGATGTTTCTAGATGGGGTGTATGCATGGACAGAATCAAGAAGAGTGATGTTTCTAGATGGGGTTATATGCATGTGGACAGAATCAAGAAGAGTGATGTTTCTAGATGGGATGTATGCATGGACAGAATCAAGAAAAGTGACGTTTCTAGATGGGGTGTATGCATGTGGACAGAATCAAGAAGAGTGAAGTTTCTAGATGGGGTGTATGCATGGACAGAATCAAGAAGAGTGATGTTTATAGATGGGGTGTATGCATGGACAGAATCAAGAAGAGCGATGTTTCAAGATGGGGTATATGCATGTGGACAGAATCAAGAAGAGTGATGTTTCTAGATGGGATGTATGCATGGACAGAATCAAGAAAAGTGACATTTCTAGATGGGGTATATGCATGTGGACAGAATCAAGAAGAGTGATGTTTCTAGATGGGATGCATGCATGGACAGAATCAAAAAAAGTGACATTTCTAGATGGGGTATATGCATGTGGACAGAATCAAGAAGAGTGATGTTTCTAGATGGGGTATATGCATGTGGACAGAATCAAGAAGAGTGATGTTTCTAGATGGGATGTATGCATGGACAGAATCAAGAAAAGTGACGTTTCTAGATGGGGTGTATGCATGGACAGAATCAAGAAGAATTAGGTTTCTAGATGTTGTGTATGCATGGACAGAATCAAGAAGAGCGATGTTTTTAGATGGTGTATGCATGGACAGAATCAAGAAGAGTGATGTTTCTAGATGGGATATGCATGGACAGAATCAAGAAGAGCGATGTTTTTTAGATGGTGTATGCATGGACAGAATCAAGAAGAGCAAATCTGTTTGATTCTGGAGCAAGTGGGTTATGCCAGTGGAGGAGGATGAGTGCTCAGTTCTTGGTACTCTAAGTATGATCCATGCAGCAGTCCTTTTAAGATTTTGATGTTTCTGTAATAGTCATGTAGATAACATGTATTATAATACCTGTTAGTCCAGTACTGAACATACTATGGCACACACAACTGTTTTCATGACATCCAGAGAAAGATGCAAATGAACCATAATGCACATTAGCTCCAGATATGCAGGCAAGTCATATTAGTCCCCATCTAAGGCAACATAAATTCAACTTGTAGTCCTGAATCAATACAGCCGTCCTTCATCTTAAAGTCCCTCACAACACGGGATTACTATTTCTTATACTGAATTTACCTCATTATAAGGTAACCTTACTTAAAACACTTTTCTGTATGACTCCCATGAAAAGCATTATAATGCAGTGAGAATTTAATGTATTATGTTAACCTTTGGGCTCTGGCCACAAGATTTTTAACAATGAGTCAATGGGTCAATGAGGAGGATGATCATGAATCATGATAATTCTGTTATCACCAATGCAAAGTGAATTATGCTGGTGAGACAATAATAGTAAAAGACTGACTGACTGACTGACTGACTGTCAAACTGATTGGTGTTTTAACAGATGTCTATTTCACCCTACCAGTGATCAGAATAAGTGTCTTGCCTTGGGCCTCACTATAGTGGCTGTCCCAGCCTAGTCTGGGCAAGATATGAACCCAAACTCTCTGGTCACAAGTCGGCACCTACCAACCCAACTATTAGTATAATACTAAACTTCAACTATACTAATGTCTTGTAAAGAGCAAATTATAAAATGAGGTGCAAATGGAAATGAAATCACTCAGCTGGAGCGCAATACAAAATGCAAGAATGGTTGGTCTTGATATCCAAGTCAGCAAAAGCCTTGTAAATATTTCATCCACAATTGACACGTCAGAAACAATTATCTTTATCTGCCTTAAAGATTTCTGGTGAAAAGATGGTCAAATTCTGTTGATCAGCATTCTCGATAGAATTTGTTGCATCAAAATCTGTCAAAATCAGTGAATTTTTAGACCAAGTTAATCAGTGTTTATTTAAATCCATTTTTAGCAATTGCAACATAAATCAGCATCATTTGAATAAATCTAAAAGACATTTATGGCAGAAGAGTTATAATAAAATTTGTTCAAATATTGTTTGAGTGGATTTTTGAGACGTCTGTTTTAAAGTTTTTCATAACAATGACCACGCTGGATGTCAGGTTAGCACCTAAAACAATTTGCTGGAATGCTTTTTATAAAATTATGAGAAAATTAGTCAAGCAGTTTTCTGTTCAGAAGAATTTTTAAATATCAATTGGGGGAGTGACAACACATGACATTTTTTGTTTACATAAAAACCGTGTCTTCCTTTCCATGTGTAATAAGCGACATTTGACTCATTTGTTACTGAAAACGACATAGGAGTTAAATATCAACAGTTGCAGTGTGCTATATTATCAAATGTTGAATATATAGACTAAGCATCAATGCTGCATCTGCAATCGTTTAAATAGTATAATATATTTCCCGAAAATGTATAACTAGGAATGGTTGGAGATTAAAACATTGAGATAGATCAACTCTGAAGACAGCAGTGGAAGACTAATTCAAAAGGATTTTCCCACCCCAAGATCTTCAACACAACAACAAACAGCAGCAGCGATAAGAATCCTTGTTTCTCGGATAGTCCCCATGGCTACATCATAACAAGAAAACTTTACCAGCTGTAACAAGTAAAGGTTATGTTAATCTACTAACACAATTTGAAACTACAATATCAGCTCAACCATATCAAAAAGGTGCAGATGAAAAAATACATATTCTAACAATGTCCACATTTAAATTTAATTTCAGTGAAAATAATTTTCTGTAACAGTTGACTCCTACATTATTCAGTTTGTTTTCCTCCATTATACAAAAGATATTATTTTCGTTTGGTGACCAAGATATATTGGTGACCAAGATATATTGGTGCATATTTCCCTATTATTGATGTATGCAGTTAAAAATATATAATCCTCTTTAAATGTCAAAATGCCTTGCTGTTGTTGTTGTTGTTGCTGTTGCAAGGCTAAAAACAATGAAAGAAAGACTTTATCCGCCAGCCCAGGCAAGCTGAAGAGTTTGGTGGCAATTGGAATTTTAAAGAAATTGCAATTTAGACGGAAATACCATCTTTATTTGCTTATTAAGTCAAACTGCAATTCAGATGGAAATACCATCTTTATTTCCTTATAAGTCATACTGCAAACAATACAGATCCTGATCTACCACAGCAAAATGAGCTTGCAGATCAGAGTCTATATTGTTTGTTCTACTGGTTATTCCCAACAAAATGTCCAGACCTGTCATTGCATTATGCGATGGCAGATGTTGGTCTTTGTAGTTTGCAGCTGAATTTGTCTTATAAGCACATTTATATGGTAAATTAAAAAGTGGACGTTACTGTAGTGTTATCAGAATCTCTAATCTGGAAAAATATATCATTTCTGAACATTTTCAGCCATGGGAAATAAGTTTAAATGGCAAATTAATGTCACAGTAAACTTGAAATATTGTCATACATTACCTTCTGTCATACTGAAGTTCAGCATCTAAACCTACAGATGAGATCCAGGAAGCTGTTCTGCAATGATGTACTCACTTTTAACTTAAGTAATATCTTAACCAGTTTAAAAAACACAATAATTTTTTGGAATGCTAAGGAAACGTCTTGGAACAATTTGAAATCATTTCTCCCATGTAACATATTACTATGCACATACATCGCAATGCTAATTGTCAGAATATGATGTCATTCCCCCTGTGTAAATTTAGTGAATAACCAACCTAAATCGATGCCCCTGTAAAACATACAAAATCAATGTAGAACCAGTCAGACAGAATTGAATAGGAATGCATCTGATGTGGCTGGGTGCAGTACAAATAATGCAACACTTACAGCATGGATCAATTGTTTCCAGTGTCCCACATGATCGGCTGTCTGTTAGTAACCCAAGACAATATTTTGAATTTCAAGATATGTTATTAGGCATTGATCATTGGCACATCAGATTATAGTTAGTGCACTGAGTATTTTTGTGACTGCATCATGAAATGCCCTAAAGTATGAAATATAAAGTAATGGCAATGCTGGGACACTTTATTTTTCAATTTCTTAAACTTATTGCACAATATACTTTGGAAAATGATACATGGCAGAATATTAAGACGTAGCTATATCCAAATATTTTAATAAAGATGGACTCTTTGATCATGGCAAAAGGCAAGTTAGTTGCCTGTAAATAGCTTTTCAAGTAAACCATATTAAATTAATTGCCTGTAAATAGCTTCCCAAGTAAACCATATTAAATAATACTAAACATCTGAATGAATCTTGTTTATAATAGCATGTGTGGCAATAAAGAAATGGCAGATTTTCTAAACAATTATCCAACTCCAAGCAGCTGGCTTGGATCAGAATACAATAAATAGAATGCAGCCAAGAAGATAATGCCAAATGCACAACAGAAACCAAATGCAATTTCTATATTAGACACAAACAAAAGCTCTGCTGAAAGTGGTCTGGCTGTGCATTGCACTACATGACATACTTCTACTGTATTTTGGTGGCCAAGACTTCAACATGAACTCTTAACTCAGAATCTTAATCCAGGAAAAATGATAATACACTGGTATA
Source organism: Potamilus streckersoni (assembly GCA_016746295.1). Taxonomy (NCBI): domain Eukaryota; kingdom Metazoa; phylum Mollusca; class Bivalvia; order Unionida; family Unionidae; genus Potamilus; species Potamilus streckersoni. The sequence goes on from JAEAOA010002087.1 coordinate 1,350,670, forward strand.
TTCATATGAAATTCAGGTCCAAGCACAAAAAAAACCCATGCACTCTGATTTTCTGGTATTTAATGTATGCCTTGCAATGTCTTGCTAATGCAGGTGAGACAATAAACCAGAATAGTTTGGTGCAGTACTGTTGAAACATCCTGTACAAAGAACAATGGATTCTCAGCTTACAGATCACATCATTTTTAGATTTAATGGAAAAAGTAAAATATTGAAATTAAAATATTTCCTTGTACAGATGAGTGTCACTCATCCCTTTTCTCTTTCCTGTTTTCTTATGAAATTAAAAGACCAACCATTGTAAAATGGCTTGTTTATACAGAATGTAAAAACATAAGTTGAAGTCTAAAACATTTTAATTTATTTTAAAAACCAAGCCTTTATATTAAATAATTGAACAAAATTTATTAAACTTATTCAAAACTCAATGAACTATGCAAAGTGTCATTAATATTTCATATCAAACAATATTTGTAATACAAGAGCACTTGCAAAACTCATTTTGTCCTAACCCCTTAATCTGCATCCCTTTAATTTTGTCCTATACCTTTAATCTGTGCCACTTTAATCTTGTCTTATACCCTTAATCTGCACCCCCTTAACTCGTCCAACACCTTTAATCAGAGTTCCCTTCATTTTGCCCTACACCCTTAATAATCAGCATGGGGTTTAATTAAGGTACTTGGATAAGGCTAGAACAAAGAATCCAATTTGAATTTGTCCCTTCATGCTAAATATGTGTATAATTGAACTGTTTTGGGATTTAAACTACAATAAGGACATCATATTAGGGGAGATTACATTATTTGTCTCCCACAAACACAAGTAATATAATCCCATGTCTGGGATTTCCTTGTCTTGATACAAAACTCCAAGGTAGATTATTTTTCTTACCTGATTTCTTCCATTTAATTAATTAAAAGAATTCAAATTATTATCTCTTTATATGCAGTTCATGATGTTACTACTACTGTAGATACTTGCCATTTTCTATAGGTCATTCATTCCTGAAACACTGTATGAAAATCAAATTAATTATAAGTTGAATCATACTAGATCTGCCATTCTTCAAAACATAAAAAGGTATATTTTGAGTTATGAATTTTTGGGTGTTGTTTGTATTACAACAAAAGCATACTGAGTGCTAATAGTTTGTACACAGCGCATTAATGTGAATATCTAATGAGGGCAATGTGTGAACTGTTGATCTAAGTTCTGAAAAAATAATCATATAACAACATAATACAGTATTGGGATATTATCACATTTAGTCAATGGATCTCGTATGAAAATAACAATAAATAATTAATTTTGTTTAAAATAATAAATTTTAACTTCTAAAAAAGTAGTTATAAGAAAAACTTTAAATTAGGTTTTAGTGTGGGTATCTGAACAGAATCCAATTTATAACACTGCAGCCACTTCTGAGATGTTAAGACTAAAACCACCCAATCCTCCTAGTCCAGCCTCATGGGGAAGGATCAGGATTAAAACTTAATGTCTCTAAAATTGGGTAATTAATTCTGTGTATGTCAATGTGACTCAGATGAATGATCTGCTATTTCAATCAATAAATTCTGCCTGTGTAGTTTTTAATGGGTAGATTCTTATGCCCTGGATAAGCAAATGGCCACAGCTGCTTAAACCTGCCATAAAAATTCAACCAGCCTTGAATAATCTTGACAACTGTTAATGACAATAGAATCAACACCACCTGAAATTTGTATCTCTTCATTTGCTTAAAGTGATTGCAGTTTAAGTTGTAACTACAACAAAAAAAAAATGTTTGGCTGAAAAAAAACATGCAAAACTTTAATGTCACCTTTTGAAGCACGAGCAAGGAAATATTGAGTTTTGAAACCATTTACAGTAGATCTTCAGTTCTTGAAAATTGTCAGAAGCAATCTGATTAAACTGACTGGTCATATAGCTTTTAAGAAAGTAATATAGCTCTCCCTTGTTATAATATGGTAGTTAGTGTCCATTATTGCTGATAATGCACTACACTGTGAATACATAAATGTGATATATTAAGAACAGTGTGATATACAGAACCATGATACAGCAGCCTCTATTAAAAATTTTAAATAATATGTTTTTGAAAATGAAATGAAGATATAAATTTCAACGTGTTTTCTTTCAACCATTATTGTTACTCAGTGGCAAAATTTTCATCATGCAGTCCATAATAGCACTAGGTTATATCCTGAATCACATTATTATAAAGCTGTAGAATGGCATATGGACATCAGTCAAAAGTAACCTCACAGGTCACAAAATCTCCAGATTTATCCAATGTCTGTATTTAGACAGTTTTTCTCAAATTGTTCAAGTATCAATGAGCAACAACTAAAATAGCATGGCCATTGTAAATGAGCTGTACCTTAACTGAACATTAACAGGAAGAGAATATTAAACAAGAAAAACTGGGGCTTAAACTCAATGCAATCAGCTGGACCATTGAATGTTTGCCTAGATAGGAGGAATGACTGGTATTTGACTGTCCATACTGGGATCATGCTATGTAAGGCAGTCTGCAGAGGAAGCCATGTTAATTTTTTTGTTTTGTGCTGGTTTTATATTGGTCCTTTTAATACATTAAGAACTAAATCATGTAGAAGACCTAATTGCCTTTCATATGGACAAAATGAGGGTGCAAGGGACAGTTTTTATGCACAAATTTTATGTTACATACACCTATCCAAAATAAAAATTCATAAAAAAATAAAATACATGAGATCAAAATGGTCCATATTTTTCGATAGGTATAATAAACCAAATCATGAGAATATCATTCACTTGACCTGACTAATCAACGGAAATTCTTAGAATAAAAAGTTTATAACCCCACCCCCAAATTTATAGATGTAGTTTTCATGTCTGTATTCTGGTTTTTAGAACATGTGATGCTCACAGTGCAAACACAAGCCATTTACCTGTGTAATAATTTTAAAAAATATTGTGTACCTAATAGCTTGATGCAATGCAAAATAGTTGTCATCCAGGCAGTATTTGCAATATTCTACTTGCCTTGAACCAATGTATCTACTACATAAGTGACCAGCTCTGCTTTCATTAGCTACATACTGTGCAGTGACTACATGCCTTGCATCAATTTCAAGAACAACAGGAGCAGGAGAGACCAAATTCACAAATATATAATATCTTTAATTATTACACAATAAAAAAGTCACTCCATAGTCTTAAGAAATTTGCAAGAGGCCAATTTACGAAAGTGTTCCCTACCACCTGAGGTACACAACCAAGGCTAGCCTGGACAGGTAATGAACTAGTTACCATTTGATTATGAGTCTGAGTTACTGCATGTCTGGGAAACAGGGTTAAATCAGGACCATTTTTCGGAAGCTGGTTTAACATCTGGCCATTTTTGTGAAACTGGGTTAAGGTAGAGCCATTTTTGGAGAGCCTAGTTAAATTATGGCCATTTTGTGGAAACTGGTCAAAGTGGGACCATTTTTGGGAAGCTGGGTTAAATTGGGGCCATTTTGGGAAAGCTGGGTTAAATTGGGGCCATTTTTGAGGAGCTGGGGTAAAGTGGAACTATATTTTAGGAGCTGGGTTAAAGTGAGCCATATTTGGAGAGCTTGGTTAAAGTGGGGCCATTTTTGGGAAGCTTGGTTAAAGTGGGGCCATTTTTGGGAAGCTGGGCTAAAGTCTGGCCATTTTTGTGAAACTGGGTTAGGGTGGGGTCATTTTTGGGGAACTGGTTAAATTGGGGCCATTTTTGGAGAGCCTAGTTAAATTGTGGTCATTTTGGGAAAACTGGTTAAAGTGAGACCATTTTTGGGAGCTGGGTTAAAATAGGTCCATTTTTGGGAAGCTGGATTACATTGGTTACATTCTATAGCAGTGTCACTATGTTTTACAACATTATTAACTTGAAATGGACAGACACATGGAAGCAAAGGTCTATGCTATGATGAACCTTTTCCAAGGTGAGCTCCACAAAATTACCTGCAGAGGCAATTATCTCCTCAGCTTCACTGACAACCCTGATAGGATTTCATCTTGAAATAATACACATGAAGCAATTATCAGTGGAAGATTCCAACATTCTCAACTGGAGATGCAAATAAGCAAATGCTAACAATAACAAATTCCTAATGTCAATAGTTCATTTGCCTAAGGGAAGATCAATAAAACAAACAAATCCCACTGTTTTCCCCCATCAGTACTGCTGTGTACAGAATGCATAAGTAGAATATAATTGATGAAAAGAGAATAAAATATTAATGATAGAGCTTTGCTGACCACACCCAACGGTGCCATTATAGTTTCAATTTTTGTTTTTATTTTGTGCATTATTCAAATGAACACTGCAAGAATATATATAAAAAATAGAAAGAATTTAGGTAGCTGTTAGCAAATCTGAAAGAAATTTAAATAGCACAAATGCACAGACACAGATCTGGGGCATATCATGACAGAAAACGTAATAATTCTCTCAATTTTCCTTTTTTTTTTGATGTACAATTCTGTTGGAAACTTCCACTGAAATCTAGATTCCCACCAGCCATGTTTGGTCTCGATCTGTGGCTAACACAGAGTTCTCAATAGGAAGAGTTTCTGGTCTTGATCTGTGGCTAACACAGAGTTCTCAATAGGAAGAGTTTCTGGTCTCGATCTGTGGTTAACACAGAGTTCTCAATAGCAAGAGTCTCTGGTCTTGACCTGTGGCTAACACAGAGTTCTCATTAACAAGAGTCTCTGCTGGGGCTGACACAGTTCTCAATAGCAAGAGTCTCTGGTCTCCACCTGTGGCTAACATAGAGTTCTCAATAACAAGAGTCTCTGCTGGGGCTGACACGGTTCTCAATAGCAAGAGTCTCTGGTCTCGACCTGTGGATGACACAGAGCTCTCCACATTAAGAGTCTCTGGTCTTGATCTGTGGCTGACAAAGTTTTCAATAGCAAGAGTCTCTGCTTCGAAGATCTCCAAATTTGGCAATCTTCTGCCTGTACAATTTCCATGCAGATTCCATGATTTCCAAACCCACCATAAAATACTGTCCACAGAAATAGAAACAGACTGTGGACAAATTTTACAATACTTTATATTGAAAATCCCTCACTGCAAGATGTTTGATGTTGCTGCAAATGGAAAACATCTGTCCATTGAATAGGTTAGTCATTTTACATTCTGCCCATTGAAAATGCAACATTTCAGCAAATTCATGAACTGGCTGAAAAATATTCATGCTCAAGTTATGCATACAAAAAGCTGTGCTGACATTCTGCTAGAATATTTGCAATTATAAAGTTCACATTCATTTTTATCTATATTTTTGAGATATTGATTTACTGTGTACACTGACAAGATGTGAGACTTCATGGTAATTTATTATTATTCAGAGATTTTGGAAACAATTACGTGTATTCTGACACAAACTTTTAATTGTGGACGCATAAAATTGCCAACACGGGAGTCCTCCATTGGCACATTTTTGTTGCAAGGAGGAAACTTTTGCACCAAAATGTATATGTTCTAATCACTATGAAAACTGAAGCAATGCTTTTATTTTAGGTTTTTCTTTGCTGACTTCTTTGATCAAAGGTCACCGCTTGCTTTGATGAAGGTGCATGTGTTATTGAAGGCGGCGCTAAAGGCTCCTTTTGACAGACAAAACAAAAACCCATTTGCAGCAACATCAAATGAACTGTAGAACATTGACACAAATTTTAAAAAATTTCCTTAGTATATATCAGCACTTTAGAGGTAATCAGTTTTCACTGAAGTTTTAGCAAAACTATTTTTTCTTGGGGATTTTTATGTTTTTTTTTTTAAATTGCTATCATGTGGTCGACTGTAGTCATTTCATGTTTCTGCCTCTGAGTTTCTGCTCTCAGAGGCAGTGGATGGTGGATTGTAGCTAATTAATTGCATGGGGATTTATGACATAACAATTAACTTATGTAGGTTTGTCAATATGAAATAAGGATTTGTTTATGTAACAATTGATTCCAGTGCATTTTTATATGCAAGTATTCAGCTTCCTGTCATGGTGCCTTTGAATTTCTCCACTCCAAACTCAAGACTGTATGTTTTTATCAGCCAAAAATGTTGTAGCTAAAAATATGGCCAGAAGGTATATTTTTTATTTTTGTCACCAATATGTAAAACATAATTGCATTTGCACATTTTCAAAGCCCAGTCCAATTACTGTTATTAATTTCGTTTCTGGTTGTTGCTGTATAAATTTTGCCTGTGAATTCAAAATCATGAGTCTTGGACAAAATGATGTTTGCAAATTTAGACAAGTGTTGTCTTAGCGAGACCTTTGTTATTATTATTATTATTATTATTATTATTATTATTATTATTATTATTATTATTATTATAATTATTATTATTATTATTATTATTATCATTATTATTGCCTTTAATAAACTTCACTGACACCTAATGAATTGAATAAAGGCAATATCTTTTACTGACAGAAAAAGTGCATTAATTTAAGACTGGCTTGCTTTCTACTGTTAAGTTACATGTGCAATTTTTTTCTGCTCCTTAAAAATTCATATTTATTCACAATCATGTTTGAAAGTGGTATGAATATGTTATGTTAATCATGTAGTTACCAGCAAAAAGTTGTTGAGAATTTCCATAAAGATATGGTAAAATATGAATAAAACTCACCATCATTATTCTGATAGGCACAAAGTATGTTTACATCTGCTCAATTTCCAAGTTTTTCTTTCAAAGTTATCTGGCTATTCTCTGTCATAAATGAGTTAGTAGAAAAATGCATAGATGATGAAGAAAATGTCTGACTTTCCTTCCACTTGTACCTGAAATGACTGGATTAGATTAGAGAGGTCACATGACTCCTCTTGTTTTTTAACCTCATAGTTGCAGGCATCCATTTGTAATGAGATCAATGTTTATATGGCAATGCTGTTTACATGTGTTTTTCCAGAATTAAAGAAAAAACATTAAGCTAAAACCTTGATAAAAATAAACTAAGTTCATGTTTTCCTCCTATGGTGCTCACACACATTCCATAAAGAAAGTCTGTGATGTTAATGGACAATGAGTTAATGAAGCCATGTTCTAGGGTTTCTAGCCTTTTCCATGCATTTACCAAGATGTTCAAGCTTTTTTCAGTCTGTCAATGGAAAATGTATAGTAGACTTGCAGTTTTCAACACGAAGTTTAGTGTTTGAAAAAATAAAATTTCCATTTTTTTAAAAAAAATTAAGATTTCATATATCTTAATGTCCAATATTTGGCCATAAAAATTACCAGAAAAGTACCAGTTTACATTCTGTTGTTCAGTGAGGACACTTCAATGTAAAACTGTTAGCTGTAGGACTTCCTTCCTTCCTTGCAATATCTCACTCATAAAAAACTTTCTTTGTGAAATATTTTATATTAATTTTTTATGCTCTGAAAATATTTTAAATAATTTATGATAATTATAACTTGAGGTAGCCCAGACCAAGTTATCTGGTATAAAGTGTCCTGTCTGGGCCCAAACTTTAATGACAGACTCTGAATTTGGCTTTGTAATTCCATTTTGAAAATTTCTACAAACTGCTTCCTATATATCATAATTAAAAAGCATATGAACAGTCAGTGTTACTCAAACTAAAAAGTCTGACCACTACCTCCATGCACAATTAATGCTATCTTGTCCTTGGAAGACTGATAGATTATAGTTTTAGCTACCTTGAATACAAAACATACAAATTTATGTTCTGATGAAAAACATGATAAAAAAAGGCAACAAACTTACCATGTATGCAGCAGCAAAATGTGTATGCATGTCTCAAGAAAAACTGACCTCCAGAGATTCAAGTGTTCCTACTTGGTACATGGATCATGCATGCATGAGCTGGATTCTTGTACAGTGCTTTATATACCATAGGTATGTAAATTATATATAAATAAGTAACAATGGAACTACATGCTGCATCTCAAGCATAAATGAAGGTTAGTTCACTGGATCAATAAAAGAGATAATTCAAAATAAATCTGTCAAACAGTCCCCACAGTTTAATCAGACTTTGATATGAACCACAATACATCTATCCAACATTGACTGATGCTAAATTGAGCATTTAATTCATTTAGATTGGTTACCTTGCCTGGCAATTTTGAAAGGCATTTCTCTGTATCAGCCTTTTCATGGTTCAAAAAACCACAGCCAGAGAAATAAATGGCATCCTAATGGCTTTATTGCATCATTCATTTCATTAAATTTTCTTTTATGAACAATAAGATTATAATCCTGTCTAATACTTTTTGCAATCTGAATCTGACATTTTCAAAATCTAAGAATTTTGTGAACCACAATAATATCAAAGAACTAATGATATAACTTGGTGGTCAAAGTTTATACCTCTACTTAACTTTTACGATATTTACGAAAAAGGATGAACTGTGTGAAACACTTAAAGAGTAGGTAACAATGACCTTTTTCTGTGTTAAGAATCAATGTAGCTACATCATGATCATAACTAAAAGAACTGATGGCTTTTGTTTATTGTTGGCCTTAAAAATAATTAATAAGGAATATTAAGCTGCCTACAATATTTGGTCGGAGTCCAATAATAATTATGCAATTTACAGAATGGATGTCTGACAATTGAGGATTACAACTCCACTAAATTATGAAGAATGCTGACAAAGTCATCTACAGCCTCATAAATTAAAAAAAAAAATCAACTTGATTACCAAATTTGGTCAAATCTAATAATTATGGAAATTATTTTAAGGAAACAAAAGTGGGTAGGACTGACAGCTCTACACTGAATGAACATTTCCAACAGCTTATCTTTCAAGATTTTTCTTGGTCTCATCAGTATCAAGAAGCATCCTAAATCAGCCTCTGAATTGAATAATAATCAAGGCATTTATTGTGTATGAAAGGGAGTGGGTGTGTATGATAATCAGGGGCTATAACTCTGCAAAATGATGAATCGAAAGCTGACATTCATACCTGTCCAAGAGCTCATCAATACAAGAAGTATACAAAATCTTGTTTAACTAAATAGTAATGAAGAGATTTATTTTGTGGGAAAGAAACAACCAGATCACTATTTGACATTATGTATTCTATCACATCAATAAGTTTCTTTATTACCCTCAGTGCAAGCCAGCTAGTGACATTGACCTTGACCTAATGACCCCAAATTGTTAAGCTTCTACCTTATTCCTTATGCAATCCACAAAGTTTGGTTTAAAAGCATGATGCAGAACTAATCTTTTTGTACAGGAACCACTTTTCTTCTTTCAAACCCAAAACTGATAGGCTTCTTTCCTGTCCTAAATGAAAGCAATTTACAAAGTTTGTTAACAGAAGATGATGGAGCAGTCAAGTCATTAGATGCAAAAACAATAAGAAACAAATGGATGGGCATCACAACATCAAAAACTCAACCTTATGATATACAAATAATTATCATCAATTGTGTTGGAGCCATTCTCTTAAGTGTGGGAATATGTAATTCTCTTAAATGACTCAAGATTTTTAAGCAAGCATATATACAAAAATCCAATGACTTTGCTGCAATGCTACCCATCTCTGGAAGCATTAGCTTGGCATTGTTCAGGTTCAGGAGACGTATTTGCTACAATAAGCCTCTGTTAAGGAAAAGCTTAGATTGAAAGTTCTTAGAGTTTTGTTTTATTGCATGCTACGTTAATGTGAAAGATCAATCTGGAATTATTTATCATGCTGCAATTTTCAATTTTTAAATTGAAATTCTCCAAGGATTCAAACTTCCTTTAAGAAGTGCAAAAAAAAATAAATTTTATTGTAACAATGGCTTTAATAATTTATGAATCAAGAATTACAGCTTTGTTCTGGAAGATTTCAATACACAAAAGGCAAGACCAGTAACATTGACCAATATCAAATTACAGCAACATTAAGACCGTGAGGGAAATTTAAATAAATGAAATATTATGACGATTTTAGCATTTTCATTAGAAAAGGTGTAATAACTCAGTATCAAAACTTGATGGTGAATTAATTAATTAAACAATAAAGATTCCTGCAGGTGAACATTTTGGCACCAAAATGATCAGATAATCAATTATCAACTTTCTGTGATTTCTACCAGACTGGTTTGGCTGACAATGAAATCAATTTGTGCAAGACTTTAGACTGGTACACTGACAATCAAACACTTCCTGAAGTCTTCTCCATTCACCATGATTGAGGTTTGTGGGTATCAGTTAAATGCAAAATATTACACAATACATGCACTACTAAGAGATTATAAATAGATGAATAATGGTCCTTTAAATATATTTTTGAATACAGTAAAAAACAAATTACATGGATACATAATGTCCTAACTTTCTGGACAAAATGAATAAATTATTTTTTTATAACTTAAGTTAACCAACAACATAGTTATAAATTCTTCTAAATTCTGGCATAATCTAGAAAGCTTAAATCTGCAAACTAGATGGATCTCAACAGATGTGTCAACATTCTCCCAAAAATATCTCTTTAAATATCATATTGCAAGTGCTGCATTTAAAATTAGAGACTCAAGATTAGAACTGGGAAAAATATCTATAATAAATTATTTTATGTTCTAAAGAACATATAACATATACATTTGATTCATTTTGAATTGAACAATATGGAAGGCATGAAAGGAAATTAAACTAAAAATTAAATATGGGGTTAACATCTAATATTATCTGAAAAGGTAAACAAAAAATACTATATACACAGTAAAACAAATAATGAAAGACCACTGTTGAATGAGACCACCTGTTTTGAAAGACCACTGTTATGTGAGACCACCTGTCTTGGAAGAGCTTATTCTAAATGCACAGATTTATGAATGATATAATGTTCACCTCTGTGTGTGTGTGTGATGTGATTATGTAATGTGATTGATTTTTAACATAGCTTTAAAAAATTTTCAGTCATATCTCTATATGTCTACAGTGTGGCAGTTTATAGTGATGTCTAGCACTGGGTCATCATGCCACAAACATGTAGCACAATGTCCCACCCAGTCACATTATCCTGACACCAGGATGACCAGCCCTAAAGCATCAAGCGAGGCAGCTGTTAGTACCATTTTTGTAAGTCTTTGGTAACTCGACCAGGGATCAAACCCACGACCTCCCGCATCCGAGGCGGACGTTCTAACCACTAGGCCACTGGAGCGGTGTGTGTGTGTGTATGTGTGTGTGTGTGTGTATGTGAGAGAGTTGGATTTTTAATGTAGCTTTAAAAAATGTTCAGTTATATCGATACAATGTTTACAGTGACAGATTATAGTGATGTCTAGCACTGAGGCATCATGCTGCAGACATGTAGCATCATGTCCCACCCAGTCACATTATCATGACACCAGGCCAACCAGTCCTAACACTGGCATCTTAATGATGAGCGCCAAGCCAGGCAGCTTTTAGTACCAATTTAATAGCTTTGGTATGACTGGGCTAGGGTTTGAATTAAGAGAGACCACCTGTCTTGAGAGACCAAAATTTTTTGGCAGAAGGGGTGGTCTATCAAGACAAGTTCTACTATTACTGCTTGTAAATTGAGTCCAACTGCAAAAAAAGCACAGATCTGGGATTTTATTAGTCTTCAGCCGAAAAAACAACAGGGACCCTGATCTTCCAGCACTATATTTTATGTTGTTTGCAGTTGAACTTGACTCATAAACAAGTCTGTACAGTACCCATACTGTTATAGGCCATAGTTGTCTTGTTTCTTGAAAATACCCAACTTAAAGACCCTATTCAGCAATAAGCCTTCCCCAAATTTTCTATAGATCTTATTCAATTTCTTTTAATAACTATATCAAACAAGCCTATCTTTTCACCAAATATATAAATCCCTTAACTTGTGTAATTGAAAAATACTGTATTCGTCAGAGAATTATTTCATAAATGACACTGTTAAAATTGTTTAGGAATATTGGATTGGCTGACAATGGAATCATCTTGTGCTTGGCTTTTAATTGGTGCCTGAAAAAATGAAACATTTTCTGAAGATTTCAAAAATTACTGTGATTCATGTTTGTATGTATTATGTAATACAGTAAAATCCTGTCTTAAAAGACCACTATCATGAGAGACCTCCTATCTTGTGAGATTACATTCTCAATGCACACTGGTTTTTTAGCTTTGTGACTTTCAGGATAGCCACCATGGTGTCTATAATGGCTGTCATTTGTTTCATTTAGGACCCACTTAATTCCATAAAAATTGTTCTGTGCAAAAATGATTTTCTGTGTCAGAGCAGTAGTGACAAGATTTTCAAAGACGGCTTCTATGACAGTCATGCTGAATGTCAAATCACTAAAAATTTCATATTACTATATATCATAACTAGTGTTAAATTGGTAATAATCCAATATCAATATGACCATCTATACAGGAAGAGTAGTGATAACAAGATATCAAAAATTTCCACATAAGAATCAATTTTGGATGCCACATTTTTTACCATTTTCATTTTAAAATCAACTAGGCATGATAAAAAATGTTTTAGTGAAGACCCCATACTGATATGATTATTCGTTCAGTAGGAGTATTTAGAATAAGATTTGCAAGATGGCCCCCATGGCTGCCATATTGGATATCAGATCAGCACCATTTCATTTAGGAACAACCAGACATCATATGAAGTCTTTTTATATGACTCCTATGTCAATATAACCATTCATTTATGATAAATAGTAAACAAATTCTCAAAATGGCTTAGATGGGGTAGTGTTAATAAATTGTAGGAAGTATCTGTCAATTGATGGACAGAAGTTAAGCTTTTATAGTTTATGGTCAATAGAGATAAAATAGTTACCAACAAAGTAAAATTTAAACTTTTTAACTGGTGGTATAAATAACACATTATATAAATCCTTCTTAATTAAGAAGGTTTAAATGGATAACTGGATGGAATTGTTCTTAATATCTTAAACCTTTGAGTTTCTTCAAACATCCTGGATATTATTTCATTGCAAGTACATGTACAATGCTTTCAGAATTGAAGACACAAGATCAAAACTAAAGAAAAATTCTTAAGGATAATTTCTTGATAAAGCACATAATCTCTCAGTCAATCACAATGATTTTTTTGATAAAGCACACAAACACTCAACTGATCATAATGAATTCTTGATAAAATACAGAACTTCCTTGATCGCACTGTTTTCTTGCAAAAGCATAAACCTTTCAACTGAACAAGATTTCTTGATAATGTACAGGATAAATTTTGAATGTCCACAAAATTTAAAACTGCTGAAAAATTAAAAAATTACAAAAATGGCATGAAAATCTAAGTAGTTGGGTGATTATATATATATATATATATATATATATATATATATATATATATATATATATATATATAAATACAAACAATACTATCATACAGGTTAGAGAAATTAAATTCTTACTCTCCCGAGTTTCGAACCCAGGTCCACAGTAAATTGCACCCATCACCTTGCCTGCACACACCAGCCCATATACTGTCACGCCTAAGCACCATCACCAAAAAAATTATGGCACTGAATCATTGTTATATAAGCTCATGCGTAGCAGACACACTTGCATGATGAGCTAGTAAATAATTCTCATATATATACACAGTCATTCCAGATTCCTATGAAAGAAATCAAGGTATATAGGATTTTTGTATTACAAAGAAATATAAATATATACCAGACAGAACAGACAGTGCTATCCTTGTAGTAGAATACTGATAATAGTGGGCAAAAATAATATATATATATATATATATATATATATATATATATATATATATATATATATATATATATATATATATATATAGGTACAGAGACTAATGTGAGTTTGCCATCTTCAAGTTTGTTTGTTTCACTGAATCATGCAACCAAGGTTTCCATTAAAGAAATGATATAAGTCAAAGAGACTGCTGCTCTGCTGAGTGAAAAGAATTTCCAGGAATTTGCAATTAGTCCATTTCTTCCATTCAACAGGTGAGTGTTGAAACCTTCTCTGATATTCTTTAGCTTAAGCATGATTTTCAAATTAGCTGCTGTGGTGAACATATTGGATGTCAGACTGGCACCATTTTCATTTAACATATTGGATGTCAGACTGGCAATGTTTTCATTTAAGGCCAAGTAGACATCATTGTGGAAACCTGATGTCAATATGAAATTCCATTCATGAGGAATAGTGACAGTAATGTTTTCCAAACAGCTACCATGGCAGCTATACTGGATGTACAACAGGCACCATTTTTTTTTGACCAACTAGGTATCATGAGAAGTCTACTAGTAAAAACCCATGTTGATATAGTCATGGAACAAGCCAGGGTAAACAATATTTTCAAGTTAAATTTGTTTACAACAGCTGGGTTAGTTTAGGAACAAAATAGCACCCTGTCATTGCAGACTCAGCAAAAAGGGACAAAATATACATTAAAAATGTTTCCACATCTAGACAGAACCTATAATGTTTGCCTTGCACAGACAAATTTCCTGTACACTTGGAAATTAGGTAACAATAGATGGGTTAGATTTTAACTACTGAATTTAGCAATATAGGTAATTCAAGACCATATATATCAGGACTTCATGCAATGAAGTCAAAATGGCAATGTGCCAATAAAACTTACTTTATATGTCATGAGATATTAGACAGATATTCTTGAATTGTATTAGATTTCGGAAAACAAGAATCATTCACAAGCAGGAATGTCAGAAAGAGATATTCTCCATTATTGTTTTACATGAGAAAACAAAAATCGTACAAATGTGAAAGAAATATTATCCATCCCTGTTATACACTGGAAAACAAAAATGCAAGTAGGATCATGAGGTGTGTGTGTGTCTATCTATCTATCTATCTATCTATCTATCTATCTATCTATATATATATATATATATATATATATATATATATATATATATATATATATATATATATATATATATATATATAAGTGCATCAGTGAAGAAAATAGAATCTAAAATGAACATAACTGAACTTGAAAATAATACTATAAGTACTTGCTTTTAAGTTGACTGCAAACTGCACAGCAATGCAACTGCCTAATGGGCTAGCGGATCTGGGTCTGTGCAGTCTGTTAGGAGTAGTCAGTAGTCTGGTTTGCAGATGCTTTATGCTATGGCAGATCAGGATTATTGTTGTTTTAAGTCTGACTCAACTTACAAGTAAATACAGTACTCCAGAGCCACAGTACTGCAACCAATATTCTGGATTCTTTGCTTTATAATTGGTAGGTCTATAAAACATTTTCCACCCAGGACAATCTGTTAAATGGTTGGAAAAGAATGGAAATACGACAAATCAGGCATACAGTGCACCAAAATAAAATAATATCAGCTGAACAGAGTATTGGAACTTACATTTTATTGGAAAAAATTATTCCAGGTGAGTACGCAGGTTCTGATACTGTGACAGCAAAACATGTTCCAGGCATAGTTGTAGAGCTTAGAAAATGGCAACCAGTCTACCATTAGTCATGTCATAAAATAGCTACAGAAAAGCCCTAATAAAAACATAGCTGTCGGAATTTATCTGACTCTGCTGGATACTTTCTACTCCAATGCAATAACTATGTACAAGGTGATGCAGTTGCTTCTTCTAGGCATGTGTTTAAGCATTCCAGGCCATTAAGACATGGTCATAATTTATTTTCCCATTTACATGTTATAGTTCTGACACTTCTTGAGCATGAAATATTTCCAAGGAAAGAACATGAAAAACTCCAAAACAAAACTGCAGTGCTGACAACCTCAAGCAATCAATGCATGATCACCTCATTAATATGCCATGACCTTGCTGATACTGGTAACTATATGTATGACCTTGCTTATAATTTTAATTACACCTATCCATGACCTTGGTAATACTGGTAACTATATGTATGACCTTGCTCATACTGGTAACAGTACCTATCCATGACTTTACTCATACTAGTAATTGTACCTGTCATGACCTTACTCATACTGGTAACTGTACCTATCTGTGACCTTGCTCATACTGTTAATTGTACCTATCTATGACCTTACTCATACTAGTAATTGTACCTGTCATGACCTTACTCATACTGGTAACTGTACCTATCTGTGACCTTGCTCATACTGTTAACTGTACCTATCTATGACCTTACTCATACTAGTAATTGTACCTGTCATAACCTTGCTCATACTGGTAACTGTACCCATCTGTGACCTTGCTCATACTAGTTAACTGTAGATATTGATGACCATGCTCATACTAGTAACTGTAAATATAACCTTGTTCATACTGGTAACTATACCCATCTCTAAGACTTGATGATTTAGGTCTATATTGCAATGTTTACTAAATATCCGATCAGAAATAATCTCAAAAGTTCAACCATTCAGATGCAGGATAACTCCTAAATATGTATGGATCTCAATTATCACCTAACACTTGTGAGATTCTGATGATGCAAGATCATGTTCCAAGTTTTATTGAAACTCATATTCCAAAATATGGCTTCCTAAGTTATAACAATCTTAGCCAATTAGACACAAGATCATTTAATATGTATCTTGTTAATATTGAATTGTTGGAGATCTTGATGATGTTAAGCCTATATTCTATGTTCCAGTTTGATCAAAATTAGATTCAAAATATGGCTTTAGCCAATAAGATGCAAGACTGCCTAATTATTGTGCACATATCTTGTTTTTTACTGAACCCATCTGAGATCTTGAAGACATAAGCATATATCAGAAATTTGATCAAAATCAGATCACAAATAAGACCTTCAATAATAGTAACAGATCACAAATAAAACCTTCAAAATAGTAACAGATCACAAATAAGGCCTTCAAAAATAACAGATCACAAATAAGGCCTTCAAAATAGTAACAGATCACAAATAAGGCCTTCAAAATAGTAACAGATCACAAAAGGCCTTCAAAATAGTAACAGATCACAAATAAGGCCTTCAAAATAGTAACAGATCACAAACAAGGCCTTCAAAATAGTAACAAGCTCAGCAAATCACATGCAAGACTACCTATTTCTTATGGGTGGATCTTGTACATAAACAAATTTGTTTAAGATTTCTATGGCATAAGCTCTATTCCAAGTTTGATGAAAATTTGGTCAAAAAGGTAAAGACTCCAGGATGGTAATGCTCGACAGATGGATAACACACAATGCATGACAGATTCATGGCTGTGCCATAAATTCACTTCACCCATTAGCCAGATGAGATAATAATAAATAAAAGACTTAATTGTCAACTAAATTTTTATTTATCAAGAGGGGTTCATCTCAATGCTTTAATTTTGCAATATATGTATTTGTATCCTTGAATATTTTTTATTTTGGTTCATAAAGTTAAAGATCCTGCAAAATGTGATGCTTTCAGAAACTTTTTCTTGAAAACAGCTATTTGAATTTTTTGTTTCTTGTTATCATTCAAAGTCTACTGGACAAGAGTGGTATGCAATCACTTCTAACTGCAAAATGCAGACAAGAGCAGTATGCAATCACTTCTAACTGCAAAATGCATAGACCAGGATCCTCAGTTGCATAATGAGCCAGAAAATCTGGGTTTATGCAGTTAGTTAGGGGTAATCAATAGAACAAACAACACACTCTGATCTGCCATCACATTATGCACAAACAGATCAGGGTCTATGTTGTTTGCCATTGGATTTGACATATAAACAAGTATGTATGATGATGGTACCTGTTGTTGTTATTGTGGTTTTAATGCCATTCTTCTGCACATGTTTGGTTATACATGTACATAGTGGCCAGTATGCCTGGTGGAGAAGAATCCAGGAAGAACAACTATAAGAAAGCTAATGTCAAACTTTCTCATATACCCATGTTGGCCATGTCCAAGACAGAAACCCATGTGAACAGAGGTGAGATGTCAGAGACTGGTAGAGGCCCCAGTATTTAGTATGGTATCTCTTGGTATTTCTGTCACTATGAAAGCAATCAGTCTGATTAAATCCAGAAATTCTAAACCTAAAAATATTCATAGCTACTTGTGGAATCAAAACTGTTTTCTAGCTGGAATACCAAAGAGAGAAACTTTCTGAACTTATCATCATGTAACATGTAATTATTGCCAGTGCTATCAAAATTTATGGCTTGCTTTTTAAGGGATTAGAACTTCCAAAAATACCAAACTCAAGGAAATGACTAATTGCCAATTAGCCTCAAGTCAAGAGAGCAACACAAACTTCCCCAGTGCATTAATTTGCTTTTCCCAAGAGTTGAATATTCCAGAACCATGCATGCAGAAGCAGAATAAACTGATAATCCACTTCCTGTCCTGTCTGTTATCTTCATGTGGATTAGTGGAGTAGATGAGAAAATGATTAAAAGGTTTTAAAATGTTATTTTTTTAACCATAGGAAGAGACTAATTACCAATACCAGTTTGTTGATAATACCAGGATGCTAGGTGAAGTTGTTCAAAGAGAACTTTGTTTCCTGACCTGGCAACAAGTGAAGTCTTAAAATGAACACAAAAATATAATGCTTTGTGTATGCTGTTACCTAAATTAACCCATAATCATCTCAAATTGACCATCCCAAATGATCTGTAAGGGAAAACTGACTAACTTAATTACACACTTCTCTGGTCTTCTAGCCCCCCATCCTCATCAGCAGATATCTCTCTCTGTCTCTGTCTATCTCTCTGTCTCTGTCTCGGTCTGTCTGTCTGTCTCTCTCTCTCATGTGAAATGCTTATTACAAACAGGTAGTCTATATTTGTCAATGATTATAGTATTACTGATTTTTTTAAGGATGTGTTTCATGTATTTGACAATCAATCACATATAACTCAGATGTTGGGTGGTCATTGAAACAGGTTTGACTGTATATTGCTATAAAACTGGGTCAAGTTATTTCAGCAAAGGATATTTTCACAGTATAGTTTTATCCAGTATTGATTACTGAATAGCTTTGAAGGAAGCTGGGCAGTATCAAAGTGGGTAGGTGACAATGGATGCAAAATAACCTCTGCATGGGTTGGAGAATTAAGTCCAAATATCACACATTTACCAACAAAAAATGAAGCTACCAAAAGACAGCAAACCTTGCTTGTCAGTATTTATTCACACACAAATGATCATCACAAAGTAAAGAAGAAAAACCATGTGGTTAATTTAAGTGGGAATTATTCTTTTCTTTGATACTGTGATATTGCACTTTAGGATGTGTGCACACATCAAAAGCTCATGTCCCACAAAGGTATCCAAAATGTATTGAAAAACACCATGTTTATTTTCAACCACATACATTACCATTCATACATACATACATACATACATACATACATACATACATACATACATACATACATACATACATACATGCATACCTACCTACCTACCTACCTACCTACATACATACATACATACATACATACATACATACACTGTATGTACATAGGCTATCAAAAAACACATACTAATGGCAGTATAGAACAAAGATTACAATTTCCCTCAGGTGAGAATTGATTGCTGAATTTTCAACACAAAGGATTCAGATTACACCCTGACTAGGCTTGATGACATATCTATGGTGTGTGTCTGTACAAAGTACTTTTCTCCTATTGCTTTGATATGATAAAACTTTTCATGTGTTGATATGCCACTAATGCCAATAAATCAACAAATCAATCCAAAGATCAAATACAATTTTCATGGTGAAACAAGTAAATTTTTTCTCAGCCTAGTAACTAAAAGGCAATGTAATCCATTAGACATCATCAGAATTTTTTGTACTTTTCTCTTTATCTGTGTGCATCAGTTATCTCATTTCCTTCAGTTTTGTATGGATTCATGTAGTTCTTTCTTTATAAGACCATACATGTACATAGTGCATGGTTTTATTGATTTTCTACAAACCATGAAAAAAGAAACAAAAGAAATAAGCTTCCATGGAAATAAGACAGCTCATGTTCCAGGTTCTGACAGTGTCAGCAACAAAATAACTCTGGCAATCTTAATACCATAATTGGAGAAAAATAGCTTCACATCTCTTGCAAGATTCCAACCCTAAATATGGAAGGCATTTTTAAAACCTAAGTCCTGCAAGAAACTTAAAGATCTCCTGCGGAAAAGGGGTACATTTTAGACTCGTTGAAAAAAACACTTCCCATTTCTAGCAAGTATGAAATTATTGGGCTCAAGGCGGGACGAAGCCTATAATTTTGTGTAAAACCAGAAAATACCTGCATGAAATAATCATATTCCTGATGTTAATGTGTGTAACCACAGCAGCTTAAGCATCTATAATGGTGATTCTAACAAGGCCGTTTGTTTTATTTTTGTTGGCTTTAAAGCCACTTTTATCACATTATTGGCTACATTACGCTGAGCAAATAGGAGTTAAGTGCGGTTACCAAGGCAGCTGACTTAAGCTGGCCTGGGTGGGTGTTAAACTTATGACCCTTGGAATATAAATCAGATTCTTTACCAGCTGAGTTACTGCAACATCCTGATGAGATACAAACATATGTATCACATAAACAGTGTCAATGGTACAGTGAGTGTCACAGCAGACACCTAGATATAAAATATGCATGAATATGCATGTTTATAAGGGACAACATTTATAAACCTGTAAGTTTACCTATCTCTTTCATCTCTGTATGTAAAGACCACCTGTACACAATATATAGACAAGAGATTTCTGTGTCCTTAATACACAGGTTTCAATGATATTGTAGAACTCCTTTACTATAACACTGTTTATGAATTCCATAAAAGTGGTTTTATTTAAAAGTGAAGTTGCCCTATACTGAGGTAATTTATAATACATAATACTATTTTATAATGAAATTGGATCAATTACCAAACCTCCCTTATAAAAGGGACCACCTTGTAAGGTGCCTCATTACAAGGTTAACACTGGGACAGTTGCACTGATGGTTTATAACGTCTAAAGAAGTGGATCCCCCTGTTAAAAGTTTCATAAATAAATGGATCCATGAAAACTATTTCAGACAATGGTATAAACTTGCACTCAATCCTTATTCAACAGTTTTTAAAGAAAATTTGGAAAGAAATTAGTAGCAGTGAATGATTGGCAGTGAATGATTAGCATCTAACATACCCTGCATACAGCAGTGTCAAAATGGTGTTGCATCATTCCAACATAACTAGAGGGTCTGACTCAGTTGCCCTGGGAAACCAGTTACTGCATGACTTTTATTTCCTGGTAATTTTGATTTTATTCATGTTAGATCCACAGTTCAAAATGTATCTTACATAAAAATTAGGTGTTAAATTGTTTCCTCTGCCAGTTCAAACTGTACCTTGCATTAGGTGTTTATTGTTTCCATATGTTCCATGCAGCATCTGGTGCATGCACTCTACACTAATACACTATTATATGTTACAAATGAAATGTTTTACAATTGACAATTAATAATTATATTAAAGATGCAAGTTTTGAATATATAAAAAAAATGCTGATCTGATTGGATTGCTCACTTTTGCAAAATGTTTTGCAGAATCTGGTGTCTAATATTAATCCTGAACTTGAATGACATATTTTATTATCATACAGATCAAAATATGAACCCGCAAATGGTCCAATATCCAAGGTATGAAATGAACCCCCAAATGGTCCAATATCCAAGGTATGAAACGAACCCCCAAATGGTCCAATATCCAAGGTATGAAATGAACTCCAAAATGGTCCAATATCCAGGGTATGAAATGAACCCCACAATGGTCCAATATCCAAGGTATGAAATGAACCCCAAAATGGTCCAATATCCAAGGTATGAAATGAACCCCAAAATGGTCCAATATCCAAGGTATGAAATGAACTCCAAAATGGTCCAATATCCTGGGTATGAAATGAACCCCACAATGATCCAATATCCAAGGTATGAAATGAACTCCAAAATGGTCCAATATCCAAGCAATGAAATGAACCCCAAAATTGTCCAATATACAAGCAATGAAATGAACCCCGAAATGGTCCAATATCCAAGGTATGAAATGAACCTCAAAATGGTCCAATATCCAAGGTATGAAATGAATCCCAAAATGCTCCAATATCCAAGCAATGAAATGAATCCCAAAATGGTCCAATATCCAGGGTATGAAATGAACCCCACAATGGTCCAATATCCAAGGTATGAAATGAACTCCAAAATGGTCCAATATCCAAGCAATGAAATGAACCCCAAAATGGTCCAATATCTATGGCATGAAATGAACCACAAAATTGTCCAATATACAAGCAATGAAATGAACCCCGAAATGGTCCAATATCCAAGGTATGAAATGAACCTCAAAATGGTCCAATATCCAAGGCATGAAATGAACCCCAAAATGGTCCAATATCCAAGGTATGAAATGAACCTCAAAATGGTTCAATATCCAAGGTATGAAATGAACCTCAAAATGGTTCAATATCCAAGGCATGAAATGAACCCTAAAATGGTCCAATATCCAAGGTATGAAATGAACCTCAAAATGGTCCAATATCCAAGGTATGAAATGAATCCCAAAATGCTCCAATATCCAAGCAATGAAATGAATCCCAAAATGGTCCAATATCCAGGGTATGAAATGAACCCCACAATGGTCCAATATCCAAGGTATGAAATGAACCCCAAAATGGTCCAATATCCAAGCTATGAAATGAACCTCAAAATGGTCCAATATCCAAGCTATGAAATGAGCCCCAAAATGGTCCAAAATCCAAGGTATGAAATGAACCCAAAATAATCCAATATTTTTGACTTCCTCTTGTAAGGTCAAAAACATACTGGTCCTAATGTTACATAAACAAATAACCCTTTGCAAAAATAAATGATAATTCTTAGATCTGGGTTTAAAAAAGTGGGCCAGGAGATAAAAAAAACAATGGTTGAACCAGCAACCCTCCACCCCAAAGTAATCAAATTTTCATTCATCTGCTTGTGTGTAAGTTAAATTACCAAAACCAAAATATATACATATTTATGCAATTAGTGATACATATTTATGCAATTGGTGATACATATTTATGCAATTGGTGATACATATTTATACAGTTGGTGATACATATTTATGCAATTGCTGATACATATTTATGCAATTGCTGATACATATTTATGCAATTGGTGATACATATTTATGCAATTGGTGATACTTATTTATGCAATGGTGATACATATTTATACAGTTGGTGATACATATTTATGCAATTGCTGATACATATTTATGCAGTTATTGATACAAATTTTATACAATTGTTGATATATATTTATGCAATTACTGATACATATTTATGCACCTGGTGATACTAAAGTCTTAATGAAATAGAAAATGATATGCTTGAATTAATTTGAAGTAACAAGGACATTTCTTCTGTCCCCATCTCCAGCAAAAATAAAATCAATCTCCAGGCCTTGATGAACACATTGTCAGTATCTAGTCCCTAAGAGACCATTCCCTAACAGATATTGACCAGATCAATTAATTCCACTATTCCAGGAGGATATATGCCAGCTCTTGGGAAATGTCTAGATGGACTGCAATTGAACCTTGATGGCTCTAGGCAAACAGATTGAAAACATAACATGCACACCAAAACAGAGACACACGAAACAATGGGAACCAAATAAGGAAACAACTCTAAAAAATATGACTTGCACAATCCTACAAAATAAATCTATATAGTTCAAAAAGAGACTCTGGCAAAGTGACTTCACGGAAAAAACACAAGAAAAGGAGTGGAAATCTGCTCCAGAGCAAATAGCTCTTGGAGAAGATAGTAAAATCCTAAGTTTTAGATGGAGAAGTTTGAAACTTGGTTTGTGCAGGCTCTGAAATGAGTTTGGGAGAAAACTGACCCATCAACAAGAATACATTTTTCACAATACAATAAGAAATTTGGAAAACAAAACAATCAGCAACCCTGTACAAAATTAAACACAAAAAAGAAAACAAATCAAGGGAGAGGGAACAAGAAAACAAAAAAAGGGGAAACTCTTGAGGAAAATGGTGTCACTTCTAAGCCCTTACCAGCTATGTGCTGAGACAGGTGAAGTAGTGTCAACAGAAAAAGTCCCACAGTCACTACCATAGAACTTGCCTACTGATACAATAGCCATATTATCTGGTCTACATTAATTAAAAAGTTGTGAACAGAGAATTATCTTGATTTTCAAAATGGTGAAGACATTTGGTGTACATTAATTTATATAACGTTCAAATTGATCTCTATATTGAAATGTTAAAGTAAATTCACAAGAGCCAAGAACATCAGATAGAATTTACTGCAAAAAAAATGAATAAAAGTTTTTTTCATTAATTTTTTCATTTCCAAAAAATATTAACATCAGTGATACCTTATTGATCCACTTGCTCTGGCAAAGCTGGTGTTTGCATTTGTTTGTGTACCCAAATTACCATGTGTCCAATCATCAGGCAACATCAATTAGCATTGTGAAACTATAGGCATCTGTGTGAGAAACTGTAGATATCTGTGGTAAGCCTATAAGCCTGATTTTCTTCTTGATTAATAATAGTTGTAACAGAACTGCATAAGGTTAATGGCCATCAAATACAGACAAACTCTGAAGGTCAGGCATCACTGAAATTAGTCTTTTTTGCAGATGAACTTGTAACTTCTTAATAGTTTATGAAATTCTTAGACTTCTGATGGAGTTGGAAATGATATTTCCCATGAAATGCTAGAACATCTTCCTACTCTGGATTCCCCCATTTTCTTTTGATTTTGCACATCACAAAGTTTTCAATTTTTCAAATGGCTGACTCTGAGGACTGTTTTCTGATGTTTCATCTTGACTTTGTAATGCTATACTTGAGAACTCCTATTACAAAATGTTCCAGCAGCCTTTTACAAGGTATCATGTGAGATGTACTGTACTCAATCTGTTGTTGCCTTGCCTGAATGACTACTCTAGGGAACTATCCCTCTACAGTGCTGTCTTGTCAAATATAAAGACTTCACCTAATTGACTGAATAACCCAGGGAACTGTCCCCCTAAAGTGTTACTTGTCCAGGATATATTCTTCACCTGAATGATTAACCCAGGAAACTGTCCCCCTTAACAGTGCTGTCTTGCTGAGTATAGTGCACTAACTTGAATGACTAAACCAGAGAAAATATTCAATAAATGATGTTAAAAATCAATAAATACAGTTCTGCTGGTCAAATTTGTTTTATGAATGGAACACAGTTCCTCTGAATGAGTTTACACACATAAATGAAATGAAGGAATGGACTTTCTCAATGTTGTCCTTTGTGATCAGGTGTATTTCATAAAGAAGAGTCCACTAAGGATGGAATAATAGTAAATAAATAGAGAATATTTTCTTCTCCTGTTAAAAATTGATATATTTCATCATGTGGTACCAAAAAAAATGTGATATTGTAATGAGTGGCAAAGCCAAGAGTTAAAATGTATCGTGTTTGGTACCTTATGATAAAATATATCTATTATTAACATGGGAAAAGAAAAAGTTTTTTTTTAAAAACTACTTAAAAATTTTTACTTAAAACTATTTAAAAATTTTTTAAAATTTAAAATTGAAATTTAGAAGATTAAACTCACTTCCATAAATTTCATAACTTTCATAAATTCACTTTCACAGGCTGATCATATAAATGTATGTGAAAGCAGCATGAATGGATTTACTAAATTTTATACAGTAAATTAAATTTTTGTCATTTTGTAAACTATCTGACCGATCTGAAAACTGCAATTCCAATTAAGCAGTGCATCATCGCAGTAAGCTTGTGATTCTTGTCAAGGAAGTAAGGAAAAGAAACTTTAGAGAGACACAAACAGCAACATGTCAATTTCTTTATCAAAGGTTAATTTCCATTTCTGAAATGTAAGGCAGTTTCCATTTATTTGCTCAGCTAACAAAGTACTCATTTTTGTTGTTGAAGGTACAACTTTTATAGGCATACACAATCATGTATAACTGGAATGATGGAAAGAAAATCTTATATTTTCACATGTGCAAATAAAAGGATATATTTTTCACGTCTGAAATATTAGAATATGTGAAAATATAGAGAACAAAAAAAATATAAAAATTATTTTGCAAAAAAAAAGACTTAACTGTAATAAATAATACTGATGAATAAATGCATTGGTCTACTTGTCCATTATCTCCTCCTTCCCAAGGGATATTTCCTGGATGAACCATAGTTGATTGGAAAGAAGAATACAAGTATATCAAATAAAGTTAAACAATGAGTTTCTTTTATGATGATTTAAATATCGCAGTTTTCGCTCACCAAATCAACCCTGCCTCGCTCATCATCAACAGATTTTCCTTATGTTCTTTGTATCACCAAATGGTGACTGCTCCTGTGGCCTAAGTAGTTAGAGTGTTTGCCTTAGATGCAGGAGGTCATGGGTTCGAATCCCAGTCGAGTCATACCAAAGACATAAAAACTCTACGAGCAGCATTAAAAGGTCAGTGTTAGGACTGGTTGACCCGATGTCAGGATAGTGTGACTGGGTGTTCGGCATGACACCTCAGTGTTAGACATCACTACAAACTGTCACATTGCAGTGCAGACATTGTAGCAATATGACTGAAAAATTGTTAAAGCTATGATAAAAATCCCAATCACACACACTCTCACACACACACACACACACACATCAAAAAAGGCCTGCTACTGTTTTTAATTTTGCATTGTTTTATCCTGTATGTGGACAGTTTACAATCCAAGAGCTCATTAGTTTTCAGATCTACATGTAAGATGGTCCTGCTTCCAAATTTATAGTCACTGATAGCTCAGACAATAGTACATTGACCTTTTATGTTTGTCAGTAAATGCAATTTATCTTCTCATGTTTAATGACCATTAAATGCAGTTTGCTTTACCTGATATGCAGTATCTCAGAACAAAGATGCATGCCAGCATTGATTTATACCCTAGTCTCAACATCAATGGGGGGTTCTGCCCACCTTATTTGCTAGCTAGATCTGTCCTCACTTCACCTCTGTTCAATGACCTTTGGAATATAAGATAACACCATTCTTCAACCTCTACCAGACAAACAGGATCCAGCCTGAGACAAATGTCTGAACACTTCTTCAATTGGTGGAAAACATGCTGGTTTTGTTTTGGCTTGTGTTTTATGGTACAGCAACACAAGGTTTTTTAGTGCCTAGGCAATTAGAATAAAGTGCCTTACCCAAGGACACATAACTGTAGCAGACCTGGGTTCATTTGGTGATAAGATTCAACCAGTACCCTTCACCCTTTCAGTTCAAATCCACCATAATAACTGAAATAAAAGTAACAGCTGACATGGCTTACACAAGTATCTTAATCATTAATAAATTTTTCCCAAAGGTAGACAACCAAAACATAATCTTGATAAATTTCTTTTTGTACTGAGGCTCAATTTCATTATCCAAAACAGAATACATTAGCTACTTATCTTCTCATGTTCAATGACAATTGAATACAGGTTGCTTTCCTCGATAGGCATTATCATAAAACCCTTCACTACAAGGCTATATGTCAACTCTGATCTGCACCATGCTCAGTTCTCCTGCCAAATTAAATTAATTAGCAATACAATGAAAGTGTTTTAGATGCAGATGTCTTCTAGAATGATTTTACTCACATACTGCAGGCAGCTGTGATAATGACCATTTTGTGTGAACTCTGTACCAGATTTCATTTTATCCAGGTGACTTGCTTAAAACTAGCTAGTGTAGAGGCACCAAACTCCAAACACTTAAATCAGTAAAAAATCTCCAAATTTCTTTGCAAGTTTTATGAACTGTTCATGAAAGAGATTTTGTTTCTTTATTTTTCAAACTGAGAATCATTCTTTTGTTTAATTCAAAATAAAGTTCAATATCTGGCAACCCTCCCCCCTCAAACAAACTAGAAGTGTGTTTGGAGAAACATCTATGCCACACCATACCATAGTCACACACAGATAAAAAGGACCCAAATTATCAACTACCCATGGATATAACCAGGAGAATAATCCAATGGCTGCAAGACTACAATAAGCAATGGAGGTATATGATAAAGTTTGATATCCCAAATAAAGTGAAAACAAGACGAAGAACTATTTAAATGTAACCAATGAGAAAAAAACCAGGAACTCTAACTACCCCAAAAATATTTTTCTACCCAACGACTCCATCTTCTGCATTTAACTGGGAATAACTAACTTTCTTGAAGATGACAAAACAAACAAAAAATGTGTACCAATTTATTGATTCCACAGCTGCACCCAAAGACATCTGGTGAAACAGAGATATTGGGAAAAATATTGTGTCATCATTAAAGTAAATTGGGAGAATGTTATTACAATATTAGACAAAAAAAATATTCAGCACAATAGCATCCTTCCTTTCAACCTCATTTCCATCCAATGGTAAATAATGTAAGAAAAGCTGTAGGATCCTATTGCTTAAGGTCATCTCATTTCCATCCAATGGTAAATAATGTAAGAAAAGCTGTAGGATCCTATTGCTTAAGGTCATCTCATTTCCATCCAATGGTAAATAACGTAAGAAAAGCTGTAGCATCCTATTGTTTAAGGTCATTTCATTTCCTCTGTGACATGTACCATATTCAACCTTATAAGAATCTTGTTAGCACCCATAACCTTTTTCTTGAAAATGTCCACAATGTTAACATAACTTCCAAGATAAAAAAATTATTTATCATTAAAAAATTTTGGTGGAAAAAAGGGTTTTATTTGTAGACTTTCAGTTTTTTAATGTATGTATGTATGTATGTATGTATGTATGTATGTATGTATGTATGTATGTATGTATGTATGTATGTATGTATGTATGCATGTATGTATATATGTATGTATGTATGTGTGTGTGTGTGCACGCGTGCATGCGTGCATGCATGCATGCATGTATGTGTGTGTATGTATGTATGTATGTATGTATGTATGTATGTATGTATGTATGTATGTATGTATCCTTAGTAGTAGTATTAATGATACATCAGCACAATAAGGGTTTAACAGTGCTGATTAAAAGTCAAGTTCTAAAGATCTAGACAAAATATCTAAACACAAAAGATCTACACATAAAACTGCTAAAGATAAAGTCTTCAAAGTAAATGATTACATGTAGTAACATCAAAATGGTAAAGATGGTAAAATTCAATGTATGCTGTGTATGAAATAAATGACATAAAAATAAAATATAAAAACCTTAAATTACTAAGTCATATATATATATATATATATATATATATATATATAGTGTATATAGTGAATTACCTCAAAAAATGAACAATTTTCTCAGGTGGTACATCATAATATAGTTTCCCAAAATAAGTTCATATAAAAAAAACATCAGTATCTCATAGTGGAAGTAAATACACTAAATATTTTACAAAGGTTGTATAATTTTACAGATAAATGTATACAAGTTAAAGAGGAAACTTACTTGCATATCAAAGCTGTTGATGGTTTCTCCTAAGTAACTGACATAGTTTAGTATACAAAATGTCATCTAACTAACTGGCATTATTGTCACCTTGTTCAGAGACTTTTAATGCCATTCATGTTATTAACAGTAAACTAATTATATCAAAAGTTTTCATCATTACTGTAATGTTCTCCCAAATTATGGTATAGCTTTACTTGAAAATTATTTATAAACCAAATGAATATTTAAATAAAACAAATTATTATGCTGCTCTTGGATTAAAATGACAAGCCAAAGTAGTAAATATCTATGAACAACTGTATCATGTTGACACATATGCTGAGTTCTTTCTTCCTTATGCCAAGTGCATGTCATTGGTAACCATAAATGATCACAACTTGAGTTATTTGTGGAAACAAAATTGGTAACAGAAACACTGAGACAATATCAAAACATAATATGCTCCACCATCTGGTGTGTATTTGGTATGCACCATTATAAACTATCCCTTCAGTTGACTTTTACATCAGCTCTAAGTACAGGTTGCATTCATTTGTTAGCCAACTTTTCTAACCAACTGTAACTTTTTTTTTACTCTTTATATTATTTTTACATAAGCTAACAACAGTACCATAAATGGCGCATTATACTCTCATCATGTGGTAAATGGTATTGTACATTTATGTAAAATACTTTTCCATTTGTGAGACACCTGATATTTTGAATTCTCAATCAATAAGTGTTTTCCATAAGGGATATGCAATTAATCCACAATCTGTCATCAAAGAAAAAAAGACAAGCATTCAGTTATTTAAGATAAACCATTTTTATTCTTTCAGCTTTAGTGGCCTTGACCTCTGACCTATTAAACCAAACACTAAAGGTTATTTCGGGTCTCAAAATGCAGACCATCATAAAGCTTTATGGTTTATGACATTGATTTCAAGTTATTTTGTGCAAAATCAATTCTCATTCTTGGGATTCCATCTGATCTTGAACTCTGACCTTTCAACCCCAGATCAATTGGTATCTTCTAGGTCTCAAATGCAAGCCTACTACCAAGTTAAGTCCAAGCATGTTGCAGAGAAATTAATAGTTTTAAGAAAAATTTTTGTTCCTTCTTTTCTTTCTCTTTGAATGAGACAGCTTGACCTTTCAAGAACCCAAAAGGAATATATACCTTCCTTGCTTCAAATACAAGAGAGTCACAAATTCATGTGAGATCAATATCAACCAGAGTTCTTCTTAGAGTCACTATGATTTGAACCTTTTGATCCCCAATCTAGAGTTGTCCTTCTGATTTAAAATACAGAATACCAAATCTATTCAAGATGTATATTATGTTCAAGGTGTATATTATATACATGAAGTTATTGTGTGGAAATATTTTTCATTCTTTCAGTTCCTGTTACCTTGACATTTGACCTTTTGAATCTGAAATCAATAACTTTCTAAGATGCTTTGAAAGCAAACTAAAAATCTGGTGATGGTAGATGGTGGTGAATTCAAGCAGCGACCTGAGCAGGTGGATACACAGATGGACATCATTATAAAATGCACCTAACCTATATCCTGAAACCATTATCAAACATGACACATTGATACATGATACATTGATACATGATACATTGATGCATGATACATTGATAAAATGCTGGAATTTGGACAAGTTGATATCAACAGTATGGTCAATCATTCTGCTGATTTGGACTGGGCATGAAAGACCCCATGACCTTGACCTCTAAGCCGAATCCCATGAGATATTCTATAACCTATGGTAAACATTTACACAGTGTCACATAATAACTGTAGATACTGATGGATTCAACATTTAAAGAAACCTATTTTATAATTTGCCATGGCAAATCTCATGCTTTTTATTAAACCTGACAATAACCTTGACCCACAAGTCATAACCCAAACTTTTATTAACATTTTATGTGTATCTTCACACTACAAAAGTTTGGTCAATGTAATCTGAATTTTTTAAAATGTTACTGTAATTTTAATATTTGTATTTTTGATTTCTGAATCACTCCAAAAGACCCCTGGATTCAAAATTATATTGCTCCTGTAAATGATTATCATCACATAGGGACCAAGCTTGGCAAATTTCAACCCAGTGGTTTAGAACAAGGGTGGCCAGACATTTTTGTCTGGAGGCTAAAACAGTTAAGATGCTTAAAGTTGCAGGCTGTATGAACAAGAACAGTTTTCTATCACTAAGCATGCATATAATCAAAATAGATGTGTTCAAAATGGGCTGCATGGTGCACAATGTAAAGAACTGGAATTCATGTGGCTTGGACAAACCTGGTTTATGAGGTAAAGAGTATGGACAGCTGATTAAATATCCTTACTGCTTTTTAAAAACCATGGGGTTAACCATAACATTGTGACCTTGACCTGTGACCTTAATGGCCTTCAATCACAACATATATTCCTTTTTAGGGCATATGCTGTTGTGTGCAAATTCTGATGATAATGCAATGATGCAAGATATCAATTATTACTGCTATTAGATACACTGCTTTTTGTAACATTTATACTGACTGAACAAAAATGCATCTGACTTCTAGCAGTTTAAGTTCATGAGCCAAACTACACTCATTAGCCATAGAATGATTGTTTCAGGTGCAAACACACATACACAAACAGATGCCTGTTATTGTTAGTCACTGATTGCAGCAAAAATAATTGCCTTATGTCAGGCAGTTGTATTTTTATGACACAGATTAGGTAATGCATAAAGAGCATCTGGTAAACACAGATCAAGAAAATCTCTAAGGATGTTTGCAACATTATGGTTATTTTTTTAAATGATGGCAAAGACAATTACACCCTAAAATTAGTGTCTGCTTTGATATAGTAGTATTCAGTGTAGCAACAGTTTTGCTTACTACACTTATTAGAAATCTTAGTTATACAGCATTTATTTAAAAACAACTAAGTCTTTAACTTTTTAATGTCATTAAATGTGTAATAACAGCACACTTTTCCAATTTTGTATGCTAGACTTTTCAGGCAAGGTTCAGAAAAAAAGTTTTATTTCTTCAACAATTTTTTTCCCCTCTAATCCACAAAAAGTCTGTGATCCACCTTTGCCAATAATTAACTCTTAAAATATGATTATAACAGTGATGTCACAGAAACTTTTCATGCTAGTGAAATCAGAAGTCTCAATGGCTGGCAAGAAACTAATATATGGATTTACAAATTTGTAAACTTTATGTACATTGTCAATGGTTGGTATGGTAAGAAACTAATATATGGATTTACAAATTTGTAAACTTTATGTACATTGTTAATTTGTCACATTGTTTTTGATAGTTTCTGAGTTGTTGTTTTTTTTTTCTTTAGCAATATTACAAATTGATCAATTCAGATGTGTTATTGCTTGCTAATACAATTTACAGAACAGAAATTCATCCAATTTTAAATTTTAATTAACTGCAGAAGAGCTAAAAGTCAAATCAATACATTTTACAGAACAGAAAATCAATCAAATTTAAATCTTAATCAACTGCAGAAGAGCTAAAATCAAATCAATATACAAAAAGCAAACAAAATATTTTACAATCAAAAACATCAAAAAGTACACAAAATTGCAAAAAATAATGCAAGCAGTTTTTATTAAGTGCCAATAAATTCACAACAATTCGAAGATGAAGAGCAGTCAATGATATTTT
This sequence comes from Potamilus streckersoni, assembly GCA_016746295.1. Classification (NCBI taxonomy): domain Eukaryota; kingdom Metazoa; phylum Mollusca; class Bivalvia; order Unionida; family Unionidae; genus Potamilus; species Potamilus streckersoni. Next base: position 1,383,743 of record JAEAOA010002087.1, read on the forward strand.
TCATTTACCTGAAATGCAAATATTTTAAATCAACCAACCAACCAATAACCAATCAATCAATCAAATGCAACATAACAAGCATGGCAAACTCAAGAATTCCTAACTGCTCCTTGTCCTTGATTAACACTGCATTCATACAAACTTTCACAACTACAAAAATAAACTTTTCTTCAATTCACTCCTTGACAATGGAATCTTGGACATTCCAGATTTCATCCTGGAACAAATACAATTCCTAAAAAAATCCTAATCATCAATTTTTAAACCAGGATGAAAAATCAAGTGTCATTTGAAAGAATTGATGGTCTGCTGGCTGACAAGAATTCCCAGGAATCCAAGCTCAAACTGAAGAAAATTTTCAAACTTGCTATTGCTTCATCCATTTTGGACCAACTATATTGTAACAAGAGGTTTTTTTGCCTAAAACCCTATCTTAATGTGATCATCAATTCAGGAAAAGAAGTAATAATAATAAGATTTCAAGGTGAATATATCAGAATGGTGTTTTCATTCAAGAGAAGCAATTCTTATGCTGATAACCCCATAATGTTATGACTTTACATCTGCAAGGAATAGGGATAAAGAAACTTTTCAATATTACTGCCATGATGGCCTTACTGACTGTCAGAGCAAAATCATTTTCATTTATGATCAACTAAACACTGAAATAAAACCCAATGTCATTATGACACTTCTGTAAGTATTGACAAAAAGACTTTCAAAATGGCCTCTATGGTGGCCATATTGGATCTCAGACTGGCACCATATTTATTTATGGCCGACCAGACATGTAATAAGCAATCTGGTGAAATCCCTGACACTATGTCCTGGACAAATAGTAAGAACAAGATGTTGATAACTCTGCCATTCCAGGTCAGTATCAAAAAGTGCCATGTACCATGTATCAACTAATTTATCAATGAATATTCTAAATAAAACTTCCCTTTTAAGCAGGTTAGTAACTTTTTTCTTTTTATACTTGCCCTGTTAATTCTAAGAAAAATGTACAAACTTTGTAACCATTACTGAAAGTGGTGACTACACAAAGCAAGCACTAGCAAAGCAACTGCCAATAGATAATTCTATTGTAAAGATATATGTTGCTCTTCCCAAATTTAAATCAAAGCAGATGTTAGAAATCACATTTCAAACACACAAAAAAAGTTTTTATGCACAATAATCTCATTAAATCTAATCATTGTACTATACACAATACATGTAGCAGTATCTCTGTACACCTAATGACTGTGCCATACACTAGACATGCAAGACTGTAAACCTAATGACTTTGCCATACACTAGACATTAAAGTCTAATAACCTAATGACTGTGCCATACACTAGACATGCAAGTCTGTAAACCTAATGAATGTGCCATACACTAGACATGCAAGTCTGTAAACCTAATGACTGTGCCATACACAAGACATGCAAGTCTGTACACCTAATGACTGTGCCATATACTAGATATGTAAGTCTGTACACCTAATGACTGTGACATACACTAGACATGTAAGTCTGTACACCTAATGACTGTGCCATACACTAGACATTAAAGTCTAATAACCTAATGACTGTGCCATACACTAGACATGCAAGTCTGTAAACCTAATGACTGTGCCATACACTAGACATGCAAGTCTGTAAACCTAATGACTGTGCCATACACAAGACATGCAAGTCTGTACACCTAATGACTGTGCCATACTCTAGATATGTAAGTCTGTACACCTAATGACTGTGACATACACTAGACATGTAAGTCTGTACACCTAATGACTGTGCCATACACTAGACATGCAAGACTGTAAACCTAATGACTTTGCCATACACTAGACATGTAAGTCTCTAAACCTAATGACTGTTGCATACATTAGACATGTATGACTGTGCCATACACTAGACATGTAACAGTATCTCTGTATGGTAAATCTAATGACTACTGTATACAATACATGTTAACAGTCTCTGTAAATTTGATGATTGTGGTATAAACAACACCTGTAACAGTATTAGTAAATCTAATGATTGTTCTATATGTTACACATTATATTCTAATAATTTTGTTAGCTGTCTATCACATGTGAGTAGTTTACACTGAGGCCATTTGGAAGGTTTAGGGGAAGACAAGATATAGTCTAATGAGCTAAGGCAAGTAAAAAAAATGCTTGGCTTGTGGAACTTCATTAAAGAAACCCAATTATAAGAGAAATGAAAGATCAAAAATTAAAATTTGTAGAGAATTTTTCCCACATAACCCTTACCAGGCTAGCAGGTCACCTCACCCACAGGACTGCATTTGGAATTAACAAAAGACTTTTTGCAAAAATATATGCAACTCTGATAGTGTCATTGCATTTCTTCTCTACTTTTCTGAACAGAAATAGGCAGATTATATATATATATATATATATATATATATATATATATATATATATATATATATATATATATATAATACCACATCATCACATCCCAAATAATATTATGGGCTCATAAAAAGAATAAGGCATAATTATTATGGTATCTGATTTTATTTCAAGGTCATTCCACTAGATTATTCTCTTGTTTGATCAAATACAGTGTACATATATTTTTATCAAATGATCAAAAGGATGTGTATTTGTGTAAATTTCAAAACTGATGAAAGACACTGAATATGTGCAATCTTGAGCTGACTGAACATAGTCCAATTGCAAACAGCACAGACACTGATTTTCCCATGCATATCACATCAGCAGAAAGGTATCTATGTTGTTGAGAGAGAGAGAGAGAGAGAGAGAGAGAGAGAGAGAGAGAGAGAGAGAGAGAGAGAGAGAGAGAGAGAGAGAGAGAGAGAGAGAGAATATGTATGTAGTAATGTTTATTGTACTTTAAAAGAACAGTGGTTATATTGTGACCAGTTAAGGTAAATTTTGAGAAATTTAAAAACGATTAGCACAATTAACTCAGAATGAAAAATATCACACAAAATGTAAATACCAAACATAAGATATATTTGAAACTGCAAAAATGGCAATGAAAAAATGCATTTAATACAATATATAAAGGTAACAGACAAAATCCTTTAAATAAACATTGTTACTGGTGCTGCTAGTTTGGTTTTTTGGTAATCCATTAAACTCAGGGCATTAGTCAGACAATGTGAACAATTCAAGTGTTTCATACAGTCAACACTGCTCCCAAAGAAATGTGTCCTGACTAAAAAGGTTTTTTTTTATAAAAAAAATATATGAGACAAATCTCTTCTGTACAACATGGAGATCAATATCAATGATAAGTTGTCAAGTCTAATCTGGCATAGCCATCTGTTTTCCTTCCCTGATCATGCACTGAGTGCTGTCAGAAACTTCTGTTCATCAACTGTATTTATATTAATGTAGACAAATCCCATCCAAGATGCCAGAATTTATAAGGAAAGAAAAAAGAATGGCTTCTGAAAAGGTTGTCTTTTAATAAGTACAACTCAAAAATTGGACATTTTCATGCACATAACATGTATATTACTGATACGTTCTCAAATAATCTTCTAATAAAAACAGAGACAAAAAAAATGTAATAACTTTGTTTTACCACAATCACAAAAAGACCACTATTTTATTTTGACAATCTGTAATATGTTCCTGGAGAGAAAACAGTTTACTAGTCTGTTGGCAGAGAACCACTATGCATAGCTCTTTTACTCTCTTGAAATAAATTATTATTATTATTATTATTATTATTATTATTATTATTATTATTATTATTATTATTATTATTATTTAGCTATTAACAGCATTTTAATTTTTATCAAAAACATTTTTAAAAAATCATGTACAGAACATACCTTATCTGTTGAAAAAGCTGAAAACTGAATTCATTCTTGATGCTCTGGAAAAATATCATCTCCATTGCTTCATCAGTGCTATTGTTTGAGATAAAAAAAATATATCTCATATGGGAAAACACCTGAGATAGAATAAAATAACATGTGTTTGTGATTATAGTTATACTTTCAGCTGCCATCTGGTGCAGACAGAAACAGCAGGCTCTGTAAGATGTAAACAGGGAAAAAGTTGGGAGAGTTTACACAAGTTTTGCAAAATCATAATATCTTACAAACTACTATCAGTAGTTTGGATTACAGTCTGACAAGGTATTTCAACAAGAACAGCTGATCCACCTGAACATGCTGTATGCATTAACTAACAAGATGAGGCCATCTTTCAAATTTTTGGTGCTATTGGGAGAGAATAAGTAAAGCTGTCATACACATGCTAATTAAATATTGACAGTGTTTTACACATTTTTACTAACTTTGTATTGACTTAACTTTCATACCAATGTTTGTTAATTGTTTGGTTTCTACAAACACAAAATTTAATGATGTAGCAACCATTCAAAAAAGATAAACCAATGAAGTAACAACAAAACAATCTCTCACTGTAAAGGACCAAATTTTTAGGTCCATCTTCTTTGTTAGAATTAATTATAGTAGAACTCACTTAGCTGCATACATGTACCATTAACTAGATTTATGGAGAAATGGCCACCTTGTTCAAGCCATAAAGTACAGATTAGTTCAGGGGAGGCAAAAAGTTATTAGTTTTTAATTAAGGGCTGAGTTTGTTTAAACTTATGAAGCTGGATTTAAGCTTTGTTCTGCTTAGAACTGATTTTTGGAAATCAGTACAGTTGTGGATGCTTGTTGATTGAAACAATGCAGTGTTTAATAATGGAAAGGCACAAATTATTTTAAATCTGATTGGTCATGCTGTTGAAAGGGGCATAGTTTAAACAAAAAATCTTGAGTTTAAATATACTGGAGGAATTTTTGAACCTTCAGTCTACATTTCTCTATGAGAGGGGAATGGGAGTAAGATCTGAGGCTCCGTTTAAAGAGTAAATTTCTCATAATTAATTGTCATCCAAGGGAGAGATGATTGTCTGGAGGTTTAGACAGACACAAGCAGAAAAAAAAGAAGTAATTGCATAAATCTCAAATACTTCTTTTATGCTATGCTTTAATTGCTTGTAAGTACTTGTATTTGCAGGAATTTGTATATGTTGTTTATGCTATGACTTAATTGCATATAAAAGCATGTATTTTCAGGAATTTATTTGTTGAATCGTAGATTAATTTCTCATGAACCATCCCTGAAAGTTCATCAAAAGGTTCATGAACCATTCATGAATGTGCATGAACTGTTAATGGTCAATTCTGTCAATGATGAAATTAAATGAATTCATGAACGTTCATGAACCATAACTTTACAAAGCTGTTCTTGAACGTTCATGAACTATTCATGAACTGAATTCATGAACAGTTCATAAAAGTTCACTAACTGGTTCATCATCATTCATCACAGTTAATGAACATATTCATGAACTATGATGAACAATATTCCTCATTTTTCATGACTTTATAAACAGTTCCTAAAAAAATTTGATTATGTGACAAACTTACAAATACCTATTTCATCCTGAATCATAAAATAACCTTAGATGTAGGGGGTTTAAAAGAGTATAAAATGCAATATGTTATCTTAAAAAAAACAAAGAACATGTAAACTGACATTAAGTGATATTCCTTTTTATTCTTAGCAACACTTTCTGTATATTTTGTAAGTTTTCTTTGAAAATTGTTCAAGAGATAATGGGACAGTTGTGTTCAATCAACTGCTAAAGCATATTTATCTGTGATCGTCATGGAGCTAATTCCACTGATATTTTTCCTGAAGACCTGGATCCCCACCCCCAAAATGACCTGTCAGATAACTCTTTTTTGTAAAGACAGTCAGGGCCTAATTTTAATTTAATGAAATTCCACCTATTGTCACTACTGAATGTCTCCATCTGCAACTTAAGCTGTTCATTTGATTACTGTATAAATCTTTAACATTGCTGCAGCAGTCACTTTTTAATGTCTATTCCATCTTTGCTGTAAGATCCTCCAGTTGTCCAATTTTCCTCCTTATCTTATAAACTTCATCCTCTAATAATTTTTCTTTTCTGCTGTCTGATCTGAAAAAAAGATAAAGCTAATTACAGACAACCTATGATCAACATTGTCTTCAGCTTTTAGCACATTATTTATGTACCCAACTTTACTGATCCAACTCAAAATTATTTAATCCCTTACACTTAATACACAACTTACTGCGCATTTATAATATTGAAGAAATTTGTTCACTAGTTGTATTTTAGTTTAAGCTGACTTGCCATATGTATTGTAAGTCCCAGGAGTCAATGTGTTTTTATAAAAATGTATCACCAGATGTTGCATAATAGCTGCTTCAGGTTTGATTTCGGGTTAGTAGCAGCACATGTATTATGTACAGTTTGACACAACTAGTTTTTGTTTTTGTTTTAATTTACCAAATTACATCAGATCATATAAATAGTGATGTCATGAAACATAAAACAATACTGAACATATAAATTCATATATGGTATCGAGATAGAAAAAGGGGGTGGGGTTATGTTTCGTGATTTTCAAAAATTCGAAGGGAAAGTTTAAATTGGTTCTGACACAAACCAGATATATTAGTTTGATTAAAACTATATGATGACATAAAAACCAATAAATTATACATATAATTCCCATTGAAAAATAACGAATGACGAAGAAAAAGATACACTCACCATAATTTTGATGATCCCGCTGTGTACGCTTTTCCGCCTAATTTTGCTCTCATCAAGTCAATTCTGTCATAATTCTTTATCTGCACTTCTATGTACTTAAAAGAAATGGTATTGAAAATATTCTCATCTGTTAATTCCACGGAGTCCGCGATTTTTGTTCAAGATTGTTGCTTGTTGCAAAACCCTTTGCATGCTCTTTCGTTTGTGCTCAGCCACTGAAATCACTATTTTACCCAATCATATTACGTCTTCTTTCACAGTCATCCAATCAGGATAATCGTTGCTTATATATTTCGTTTTTTTTTCTGCAACTTGGCAACCAGTTACAAAGTCAATAAAATATGCAGTTTATGACAGTACTGGACAAAAACTTTAGAACAAAGTCATTGAAAGCTTTTATAGCAAGTCAATTTTGCTCATGATGGCCAGAAAAATATTTTTCCATATTAATCCAGAACTATTCAAGTTAAGTGCACAAGTATTGAGTAAAAGATCTCTGAACATTTATACAGTATCATATAATTAAAAAAAAATATTCACCTTTATTTATATTTCACTAAAATTGTGAGAAGTTTGGATGATTAATTTTCATAAACATTTTATGAATATAATGATATAGAAATTTCATATACATTTTTAAGAAATATCTTAATGGTGCATCAAAGTACTTGAATTGTTCATGAAGCAAATTCATGACATTTCAGAAACTTCAGCGATATAATAGTTCATAAAAGTTCATCATTGTGTTCATGAACTAAAGTACATGATTCATCAAATTTCTTGAAGTGTTCATGAACTTAGGTGATGAACTTTCATGGTTATTTGTTCATGAACTCAAATGATGAACTGATCATGAACATTTCAAGTATGTTCATGAACATTCATGATTGTTCATGAAGTCATGAATTTGTTTTCGTAGGGGAAGTTATAGTCTTCATTATTGTTGGAATTGAGTAGGCTGAATTCATACTTTTTTATATAGGAAATTATGTATCTGACATAACTGTGTTGAGTTCATTTAACTGATAATATTGTATTTATAGTCAATGAGGTAATTAATGATTGATGTTAGGATGTAGTCCCACTATGGGAACAAATCCATTATGTATAATGGTAGCCTTGATGTATAGTGTGGAATTTCATTCATTTAGAAAAAATGAGGCCTTGTGAAAAAGGCCAACACCACCTGTGGCATAAATGGCATTCCCAGTCCATTAGTTTAGGAACTAGCTGCTAGATTGTTTGAAGGTTGATAGAGTAATTTCTGACCTGGAGGGGTTCAGTCTAATTATGTATTTCTGTTAATGTTAGGGGAGATTTCGGCTGTTTGTTTATATTTTCATAAGGAGAGATAGTTTAAAGAGTACAACCCAAACAGTGTGGAAGGAAAAACTTTGTGGTAAAGAACAGTTTGAAAAGAAGGAAAAGGATAGGTTGGAACAAAGTAAAAAGTATCTTGAACTGGTGGAATGAGAGAAGGTGGAATGGAAGATGTACTGAAACAACACAACTGAAGTACAGTCTGAGAGGGCTTGTGGGACAGAGACAGTCAAAAGGTTATATTTTTATGAGTTATCTGATTAATCTGACCCATAAGATGATTTAGACTCTATCTTAAATGGCATCAGCTAGCTTATAATTGATTTCCTTAATTGTCATTGTATTTTGAAATTCCATAATTAGTAATACGTGAAGAAGGAACTGTATCTTTTGAACAGTCATTTTTATATTCTTTATTCATGGAAATTTTGTTGTTTGAAAGCTTATTAAATTTTGACTTTACTTGTAACAGGTGCTCATCTTATTTGTTCTGTATATTAGCTCAGATTACAATTTTATCCCTACTTGTAAATACTGGGGAAATTTCACTGTTGAAGGTCATTCCACAGATAGAAGCCATAAACATATTGTTACCACATCCACAAACAGAAACCATCAAATCCACAAATTCTCATTACAAGCTCCTACAAACTGGGATATATGGTACTTTTATTTTAGTAACCTGCCACTTTGTTGCTGTCTTCTCCATTTTCTTACTTTTGATAAGGCAGTGTTTAATCCACTTCATACTTATCAGTTTTGGCAACAGGAAACTTTTTTCCTGTAAGAGCAAGTGTCAGAAACCAATTAGCCCTCAAAAGTATTACAGCCATCATGTATACATATAGCCCACATAGTATAGTGCCAATGCATAAAATACCTCAGTACAACACAATTCCTCTATACAACCTCAGTGCAGAATGATTCCTCTATATAACCTCCATATAAAATGGTTCCTCTGCACAACCTCAGTACAGCATGGTTCCTCAGCATAAGACATCTATAAAACATGGTTTTTCTATATAACACTTCAGTATCACATGGTTCCTTGATATAACACCCCAATATAGCATGGTTCATCCACATAACACCTCAGTATAGCATGGTTCTTGTATGTAACACTTCATTATCACATGATTCCTCAATACAATTCCTCAGTGTATGATGAATCCTCTATAAAACACCTCAGTAAAGTATGGTTCTATATTACACTTCAGTATCAATGGTTTACCTATATAACACTTCAGAATCACATGATTCATCTATATAACACCACAGTAACACATGGTTCTTTTGTATAATACCTCACTATTGCATGGTTAATCTATACAATATTTCAATAAGCATGGTTCCTCTATATAACACTTCAGTATTGCATGCTTTAAGCTTTAAGAGCTCAGGGTAGAATTGTTCCTCTCTCTCTCTCTCTCTCTCTCTCTCTCTCTCTCTCTCTCTCTCTCTCTCTCTCTCCATATATATATATATATATATATATATATATATATATATATATATATATATATATATATATATATATATATATATATATAACATCTCTGTATAGCATTGTTTCCTCCATACAACACTGGCATAGTCATGGTTCCCAATACAGTCAACTCTTGATCAGAAGCAATTTGCTTTGTGTTGTATTACTACATACATTGTTTTGGCAAGAGTTAGGACAAAAACAAGCTTGTTTGTCATTATAAACTTTATTGCAATCTCACAACCACCTTTAGTCATTTATCCTTTTGAAAACTGACTCAAATCTACCAGAATGTGATATGTTTATATTACCTTGATACAGTTATGTCAAAACACTCAATTATCAACACAATTAGGAGTACCAGTCATGTTGTTGCAAATGGACACATCAGGAAGTTGCAGATGGATCAGAAACCCTGTCTAATACTGATACCATATATACAATCACTTACAAGTTAGCTCCATCTGCACATTACACAGAACCAGATCGGCTGTCACATAATGTGCTGGCAGATCTAGGTCTATACAGTTTGTTAAGATTGATAAGTAGAACAATCAACACTGACTCTATCATGCTGTCACATAATGTGCTGGCAGATCTAGGTCTATGCAGCTTGTTAAGACTGATCAGTAGAACAATCAACATAGACTCTAACATGCTGGTACATTATGTGATGGCAAAACTGGGTCTATGTAGTTTGCAATTTTACTCAACTTGTTTATATGGTACTCTCTTTGCAGTAAGGTCAGCAGATCCAGAGTAATGGAGCAGTATTATTGTAAGATTACATCTATCTGTAAGAGACCTATCTGAGAGTAAAACCATCTACATCAAAATAAAAACACCTACAACAGAGCCAAGACACCTACATCAGTGTAAAAGCACTTGTCTCTGAGTAAAGTTGACATCACCTATAGCTCAAGGTACCTGTACTTTAATGACCTGCATACAAAGATGCAATGAAGAGGGGAGCATAGGATTTATTGCCCCTTGAGAAATGCATTCCAACTATCTATGCCACTATTTTTAGTTATCTTTCCTGGTAATACATATGTTATTACATACTTTTAAAAATGCTAACTCCAACAATTTTCCTGTGACAACTAGACTAATTCATTGGAATAATTCATGTAATAAATTAACTATTGACATCAGAAATTTATCTTTCCTGTCAATAAATTGAATTTTCTAAGATGTATTGAAATATTATGTATCAAAATATTATATATCTGGATATTTAATATAAATTAAATTCCATGTTTCCACAAAGGCCCAGGCAAATGTACTGGAGATTTATGGCAAGCAATTTTCTGTAAAATTTCAGTTAATGTCAAGCTGCAATCCTTTATCATATCTTTATTTTAAAAAAATGCTCATCTTTTAAGTAATAATTTAACATTTTATTTGACATGAGGATAAACTTTATAGATTTAATGTGTAAAATGTAATGTTTAAAGATGTCAAATTAAAGGAAAATGTGTGTACATTTTCAATTGAGTAAACAATTTTCATTCCTTTATTTTCATATGACAAACTAATGCAAATTTCTCTTTTGTAATTTATATTAAAATTAGTCAATAACGACAATCTGATACAGATGCTGTACTCCTAAACCCAACAAGTCCAGCATGAAATCTGGAACATGATAAAATATTCAGAGAAGGTTTGGTTTGCATGGTGTCATCAGAAATCACAGCAACACATGAAGGTTTTTATTTAGTGCCAAGCCAATTGCAATAAAGTGCCTTGCCCAGGAACACACCACTGTTGTTGACCCTGGCTGGTTAGATGGTATTTGATCCTTTACCTTGGGAATTACAAATAAATGAATGCTACCTATAGAGTCAGTGTGGTTTTAATGAATACCAGTGAAATTATTACTGTGAACAATTTCCCTGTGATAGAACACTCATGCATTAAAAATATGAGAAGCTTGCTTATGTACTTCAAAATAAATCCAACTGTTACTTAAAAATGGACTTCCACATAAAATAACAACAATACCACGAATGAAACCATTATATATGCCCACACAATGTCTGATGTAATGTATTTTGCAAATTATTTAGTAGTTATTTCCCTTTCTGCCAAGTTATTTCTCTCTACACAATATGTAGCACAAAGGGTACATCTCCAAGTTTAATATGAATAGTTGTCAATCAAAATAAAAATCTTGTACAAATACAAGTATACAAATACAATACTGTACATGTTTTTAACTAAAATTAGCAAATATTTGACATTTTTCCTAAAAATTAGCAAATATCTGCCATGCTTTTACTAAAAAATTAGTGGGGCCCCCAAGTGGCCGAGTGGTCTAAAGCGATGTCCGTTAGGGAATACTACCATTTCACCTCTGTCTGTGTGGGTTCGAGTCTATGATTCAGCGAATGTGGATATTTGAGAAAGCTTGCCAGTAGCTTCTCGTGGTTCGGTGGTTCTTTCCGGTGATTTCCCGGTTTCTTCCTCCACCATTAATACTGGCCGCCATGAATAGCCTATCGTGTGCTGAAAAATGGCGTTAAGCCCAACAACAACAACAACTAAAAAATTAGCAAATATTTGACATGTTTTTACTAATAATTAGCAAATATTTGACATGTTTTTACTAAGTGCTACAGGGAAGTGTGATTATGGGAATTATAAGTATTCAAACTCTTTCCCATTTGTTTGTACCCACCCACCCTTCAATTTAAAAAACAAAGCATATAAAAAACATGCACAAAACTTAGTCATTTCATTCATCAATCAATAATTTCCAATCTTATTATCACAAAGGTGTCAATTTGTTGGCATTTTCAATGAAAAAGGAATTTCTTTAGTAATAGTCACAATATTTGCATAGGCAGGTCTATCTTCCTTTTCAAGCAAGAGATGTGATGTAGTTCACTGTCTTTGATAATCTCAACAACTCCATTAATTTTGGAGTTACATATGTCTAAACAGATATATATATATATATATATATATATATATATATATATATATATATATATATATATATATATATATATATATATATACAAGAGTTCCTCCTTTTTATTTGTTCAATTTGTTTTAGAAACATTAAAACTGGACATTTCAAACATTCTACACAACACAGTTTGTGTTGAAATGGACTGTTCCAGAAATCAGAAAAGTACAGGATGAAAATGACACTGTACTGAAATGGACTGTTCTGTACACTAGAAAAGGACAGTAAGCACTCTATCTGACAGTGTTAAGGATCCCTTGAGATCATTAGGGATAGAAATAAATAAATAAAAATAATAATAAGAAATAAATAAATCAAATAACTAAATTTTGTGCATTTATTACATATGTCATACTTTTCTTTTTAAATTATTTTATGTTAGTACAAATGAATGGGAAAGTATAAATACCTTACATGCAAATACAACATGAAGGATAAGTATAAGTACTTTACACTTCATACAATATGTGTTAAGCTAAATACATTTCAAATATTAGCTTTCTAAAAATCTTTATATTCAATTCAATGTCTAATTTGTAAAGAAATTAATTTTAAAATAAAAATTTGTGAGAAGTATGTCAAGTAATCAACCTAAACCAGGCATAGTCATTTTATATTGAGCAGGTGTGATAAAACTAAACTGATTTCTTAATGTGCTGTCTTTGTTGAATGCAACTGAATTTTTAGGCCTTTGCAAAATCCATATATCAGTGCACACATCAGCTTTCCTCTCAAATATAAAATTTTGCAAGTTACATATAACTCTAGTCACAGTTCACTTTTCCTACACCAGTCTTATCTTGAATTCCAGGAAATTCCTGAAAGTGTCAGGCCCATCAAGTGAGACTTGTTAATTTATAAAGCCAACTCTTTAACAATTCAACATTTAAACACAACTGAAATATAAGTGAATATAGGAAATTATTTCCAACCCAAGCAAGACTCCATGTGAGCTCAAACTTCTCTCTCTCTTGACCTTTCCTGGTGACCCTCCAAACATGGTTATAAAAGAAAGTAATAGCTATTTGCTTTGAAAGCATGCCACTAAGCCTTGAGTATGGCTAAGTGCTTTCTGATTATTTCAGGCATTAGCAGATATTTGTACTAACAGACTACTTTATTGAGGTACTCACACCTGACAGTCTATTAAACTGATGGATGTGGATTTTTTCAAAGTAGACAAATATCATCAATCCATAAGCCAAATGCATTTGTTATCTGGTCAGAACAGCTGGTAAAAGAGACCATTCCAACTCTAAAACTTTAATGAAAGCATTTGTTAAATTTTGACAAACCTGGACCTTTTCAAATCACTGAAACTTGGACTTGTTTGACTTTATGAACCAAAATGTAATTGGTTTCTTTGCGTTGTTTAAGCTTGTGTGGGAGGAGGGGGAAGGCTCATTTGCAATCCAATATGTAAAGTATCCTTACAATAAGTAATCAATGACTCAATTATTGACAGATAGGTCAGTGACCTTGACCTTTGACCTTTTTACCCTACAGTAAAAGATGCAATTCATATCTCTGAAATAAACCTTCTACATGTTTGGTCAAAACAGCTGTTGTAGAACTGAACTTTTTGTAAGGAATGCATTTTTCATTCTTCAGTCACTATGACATTTATCTTGAACCTGAAGACCTTGAATCAAGGTTAGGGGCCCCTAGTGGTTACGGATCAATGCCATCTCACCTCTGTCTGTGTGGGTTCGAGTCTAGGATTCGGTGAATGTGGATATATGAGAAAGCTTGCCAGTAGTTTCTCGTGGGTCGGTGGTTCTTTCCAGTGATTTCCCGGTTTTTTCTTCCACCAATAGTAGTGGCCGCCATGAATAGCCTATCTTGTGCTGAAAAATGGCCTTAAGCCCAACAACAACTGAATCAAGGTTAAATGAAATCTACTAATTTAGTGTAGACCTAAAGTGAGGAAACAATTATCTTTTATATCACTATGACCTTGAACTTTGACATACTTAACTAAAAAGAGGTATTTTTCTTATCTCAAGCCAACTGTAAAGTATGGAAAAGACAGACAAAATTCACTGTGTGGAAATGTAGAAAGGAATGATTGATCAATAATATGCACTCTGCCTTTTGGCAAGGCATATAAAATCTCAATCAGTCATGTGGAAAATTGTAGTAAAAGGTTAGAATTAAAAAGGACAAAAATTTTAATCACAGAAGTGAATTTACCACAGATACCCTGGAGTTAAAGCATATTTTTTCACTAAGTCTGCAATAAAGGAAGAGAGCACATCACTATATATATATATATGAAAATCTGAATATTGTGAAGAATTCTGTAATTTGTAATGTTGAACAAGGAAAAGTTTTCACTAAGAAAATTAGAGGATAAAAAAATAAACTTTCAAGAATAAAAAAATAAATCTTTCTATGGATAGATTATCAATGAAAAAAAAATAGTGAACACAGAACTTTACACACAATACACTTGATAATTATATCACAGAATGGGCCATCTACAGGCCTGTTGGTCATTTTTTTTGGTGGCATATGGTCATACAGGAAATGAGTTCTATGATATATATATATATATATATATATATATATATATATATATATATATATATATATATATATATATATATATATATATCAAAAAAAATGTTTTGTACAATGTTCCCCAAAGAAGTTGTATATGTTGGACTACCTTGTATCAGACAATTGTATCACTTGACATAGTATACTAGATGACCATATTATTACCTTTCATAAACCCATGTAACAACTAAGTATTACCCATGTAATGATATCTGTGTAATATAACCTCATTAGGACATCAATGCAAGTTTAAGAATACTATCTGAAGCAACCCCAATTTAATGTGAATACAAGTTTAAGAATATTGTTTGAAGCAATCCTATTATGACATCAATGCAACCTTAATGATCATGTCAGAAGCAATCTCAGTAAGATGTCAATACAAGTTTAAGGATGTCTGAAGCAATCTCAGTAAGATGTCAATACAAGTTTAAGGATAATGTCTGAAGCAATCCCAGTATGATGACAATACAAGTTTAAGGATAATGTCTGAAGCAATCCCAGTAAGATGACAATACAAGTTTAAGGATAATGTCTGAAGCAATCCCAGTAAGATGTCAATACAAGTTTAAGGATAATGTCTGAAGCAATCCCAGTATGATGACAATACAAGTTTAAGGATAATGTCTGAAGCAATCCCAGTAAGATGTCAATACAAGTTTAAGGATAATGTCTGAAGCAATCAATCATGTTCTTTCTAGAGTATAATGAACACAAAGCAATTGGAAATAAGATATAAATGGAACTTTTTCACATTCCTGTCCATTTTACTCAAATCATACAATAATCCTGGAGCAGTGGTTATAAAAAGCTGTAAAATTCACCATTGTTTTATGTTTTACCTTGCTAACCTGCTTATAATACAAATACTTGAATGGATCTCACAGAGACTTACAGAAAATTCCATTAAGTGGTGTCATATTTACCTAATCCTAAAAAAATGTGATCAAAAGTGATATGAGATCAATATATCACTTGTTTTTAATTCTCAACAATTAGTGTGCACAAATCTGGCAGATATAATAAAATTTGCACATTTAGAAAGCATATACTTTGTAATATTTTCTGAATAAAAAAAAAAAAATCTGAGGAAATTGGAATAAATAAATATTTTTGGAAATGCCTACTATAAGAAATGCCAATTAAAGTAGTCTGGCCATTTTAAATTTGTATTAAATATAAGTTTTAATTCAGTTTCACAGTGTAATTATCATAAAAGTGATATACACTCTTCTATTCAAATGCCTGCAATTGCCTCCATAGATATCTATTTAAGTGCTTACTCTGCAAGTGAGCTGGATTTGTTTGAAAATTTAATTGTCCTTTTGCACAAAAAGACAAACTAATTAACAGATTAACTGTCTAAGCAGAGTTATATGATTGCAAGGTGCGGACAACATAGGAGGATCATTGTGCAGGGTGAGCCCAATTTCTTACAAAAATGTCAAACCATAAATGAACTTCTACATTTGTTTTTGCCTTGGGCCAATCTATGGATTGTTCATCAAAATTTCCATAGACATATTTTTAAAAAAAACTTGAAAACTTGTTTGTTTCAGTTGTTTTTTTCCTATCAGGATGTAGTTTCCAGGACAATGCAAATCCATGTGTTTTGAAAAGTATTAAAGATATGGCACAGTCTGTTATTGCCAGATGGTATAAATTAAAACTCCTTTCTTTCTGAATTCACAAGTACAAACCTACTAATGGATTTAACTCTAGTGGATTATTTAAGCCTGAGCTTAAAAAGGGAGCAGCTCTTACTTAAAGGGAAGCAACTCCTATTTAATGGAGATATAAGTTAAAGTTATTACTATACATCAGTTTAATTAATACCAAAATTTTCATGTCTATTTGTTAACTTTATAACATCTGATATTCTTAACTATTAAATCCATTAAATGAATATTTTGTGATGGTCAAAAAAGGAAAGGTTAAAATTTTCATGTAACAATGAAAGTTGCTATCAATGAAACCCCAGTATACCAAAATTTCAGTCTCCCTCATCATGTTACATCCACATAAACTCGACGCAAGCTTGATGTTAAAAAAAAAAACCAAACAATAATCTTAAGGAAAAAGTCATATAGAGTGAAAAAAAATACCTCAGATTACCTCCATGACCCGTTCTGACATTGGACCCTCTCTGTCATACTATATAAGAGACTCTTGTATAGAATGACAAAGAAGGTCCAATATCAGAACGGGTCATGGGGGTAATCTGAGGTATTTTTGTCACTCTGTATGACTTTTTCCTTAAGATTATTGTTTGGGTTTTTTAACATAAAGTACCTGTGGTTACATCCTGATCTATGCTATTTTTTTATTTATTTTTTTTATGGACCTTTGCTTGATTGCTTGTGAGTTAATGAGGTAGATGCATGACTGGAAATGTTTAATAATTGTAATTGTAAAATGATAAACAAGTCCATATGCTTGATAATTGTAATTGTAAAATGATACACAAGTCAAAATGTTTGATAATTGTAATTGTAAACTGATAAACAAGTCCATATGTTTGATAATTGTAATTGTAAAATGATACACAAGTCCATATGTTTGATAATTGTAATTGTAAAATGATAAACAAGTCCATATGCTTGATAATTGTAATTGTAAAATGATACACAAGTCAAAATGTTTGATAATTGTAATTGTAAAATGATACACAAGTCAAAATGTTTGATAATTGTAAATGTAAAATGATAAACAAGTGGGTATGTTTGATAATTGTAATTGTAAACTGATAAACAAGTCAAAATGTTTGATAATTGTAAATGTAAAATGATAAACAAGTGGGTATGTTTGATAATTGTAATTGTAAACTGATAAACAAGTCAAAATGTTTGATAATTGTAATTGTAAAATGATAAACAAGTCGGTATGTTTGATAATTGTAATTGTAAAATGATAAACAAGTGGGTATGTTTGATAATTGTAATTGTAAAATGAGAAACAAGTCAAAATGTTTGATAATTGTAATTGTAAAATGATAAACAAGTGGGTATGTTTGATAATTGTAATTGCAAACTGATAAACAAGTAGGTATGTTTGATAATTGTAATTGTAAAATGATAAACAAGATGGTATGCTTGATAATTATAATTGTAAACTGATAAACAAGTGGGTATGTTTGATAATTGTAATTGTAAAATGATAAACAAGTCAAAATGCTTGATAATTGTAATTGTAAAATGATAAACAAGTCAAAATGTTTGATAATTGTAATTGTAAAATGATAAACAAGTCGGTATGTTTGATAATTGTAATTGTAAACTGATAAACAAGTCAAAATGTTTGATAATTGTAATTGTAAAATGATAAACAAGTCGGTATGTTTGATAATTGTAATTGTAAAATGATAAACAAGTGGGTATGTTTGATAATTGTAATTGTAAAATGATAAACAAGTCAAAATGCTTGATAATTGTAATTGTAAAATGATAAACAAGTCAAAATGTTTGATAATTGTAATTGTAAAATGATAAACAAGTCGGTATGTTTGATAATTGTAATTGTAAAATGATAAACAAGTAGGTATGTTTGATAATTGTAATTGTAAAATGATAAACAAGTCAAAATGCTTGATAATTGTAATTGTAAAATGATAAACAAGTGGGTATGTTTGATAATTGTAATTGTAAAATGATAAACAAGTGGGTATGTTTGATAATTGTAATTGTAAAATGATAAACAAGTCAAAATGTTTGATAATTGTAATTGTAAAATGATAAACAATTGGGTATGTTTGATAATTGTAATTGTAAAATGATAAACAAGTCAAAATGTTTGATAATTGTAATTGTAAAATGATAAACAATTGGGTATGTTTGATAATTGTAATTGTAAACTGATAAACAAGTGGGTATGTTTGATAATTGTAATTTTAAAATGATAAACAAGATGGTATGTTTGATAATTGTAATTGTAAACTGATAAACAAGTAGGTATGTTTGATAATTGTAATTGTAAAATGATAAACAAGTAGGTATGTTTGATAATTGTAATTGTAAAATGATAAACAAGTGGGTATGTTTGATAATTGTAATTGTAAAATGATAAACAAGTAGGTATGTTTGATAATTGTAATTGTAAACTGATAAACAAGTCAAAATGTTTGATAATTGTAATTGTAAAATGATAAACAAGTGGGTATGTTTGATAATTGTAATTGTAAACTGATAAACAAGTTGGTATGTTTGATAATTGTAATTGTAAAATGATAAACAAGTCGGTATGCTTGATAATTGTAATTGTAAAATGATAAACAAGTCGGTATGTTTGATAATTGTAATTGTAAAATGATAAACAAGTCAAAATGTTTGATAATTGTAATTGTAAAATGATAAACAAGTCAAAATGTTTGATAATTGTAATTGTAAAATGATAAACAAGTAGGTATGTTTGATAATTGTAATTGTAAACTGATAAACAAGTCAAAATGCTTGATAATTGTAATTGTAAACTGATAAACAAGTAGGTATGTTTGATAATTGTAATTGTAAACTGATAAACAAGTCAAAATGTTTGATAATTGTAATTGTAAACTGATAAACAAGTAGGTATGTTTGATAATTGTAATTGTAAAATGATACACAAGTCAAAATGTTTGATAATTGTAATTGAAAACTGATAAACAAGTGGGTATGTTTGATAATTGTAATTGTAAACTGATAAACAAGTAGGTATGTTTGATAATTGTAATTGTAAAATGAGAAACAAGTCAAAATGTTTGATAATTGTAATTGTAAACTGATAAACAAGTAGGTATGCTTGATAATTGTAATTGTAAAATGATAAACAAGTCAAAATGTTTGATAATTGTAATTGTAAACTGATAAACAAGGAGGTATGTTTGATAATTGTACTTGTAAAATGATAAAAAAGTGGGTATGTTTGATAATTGTACTTGTAAAATGATAAACAAGTTGGTATGTTTGATAATTGTAATTGTAAAATGATAAACAAGTCAAAATGCTTGATAATTGTAATTGTAAACTGATAAACAAGTTGGTATTTTTGATAATTTTAATTGTAAAATGATAAACAAGTGGGTATGTTTGATAACTATAATTGTAAACTGATAAATAAGTTGGTATGTTTGATAACTGTAATTGTAAACGGATAAATAAGTTGGTATGTTTGATAATTGTAATTGTAAACTGATAAACAAGTAGGTATGTTTGATAATTGTAATTGTAAACTGATAAACAAGTAGGTATGTTTGATAATTGTAATTGTAAAATGATAAACAAGATGGTATGCTTGATAATTATAATTGTAAACTGATAAACAAGTCAAAATGTTTGATAATTGTAATTGTAAACTGATAAGCAAGTAGGTATGTTTGATAATTGTAATTGTAAAATGATAAACAAGTAGGTATGCTTGATAATTGTAATTGTAAACTGATAAACAAGTCAAAATGTTTGATAATTGTAATTGTAAAATGATAAACAAGTAGGTATGCTTGATAATTGTAATTGTAAACTGATAAACAAGTCAAAATGTTTGATAATTGTAATTGTAAACTGATAAACAAGTAGGTATGTTTGATAATTGTAATTGTAAACTGATAAGCAAGTCGGTATGTTTGATAATTGTAATTGTAAAATGATAAACAAGTCAAAATGTTTGATAATTGTAATTGTAAACTGATAAACAAGTGGGTATGTTTGATAATTGTAATTGTAAACTGATAAACAAGTGGGTATGTTTGATAATTGTAATTGTAAACTGATAAGCAAGTAGGTATGTTTGATAATTGTAATTGTAAAATGATAAACAATTGGGTATGTTTGATAATTGTAATTGTAAAATGATAAACAAGTCAAAATGTTTGATAATTGTAATTGTAAAATGATAAACAAGTCAAAATGTTTGATAATTGTAATTGTAAACTGATAAACAAGTCAAAATGTTTGATAATTGTAATTGTAAACTGATAAACAAGTAGGTATGTTTGATAATTGTAATTGTAAACTGATAAGCAAGTCGGTATGTTTGATAATTGTAATTGTAAAATGATAAACAAGTCAAAATGTTTGATAATTGTAATTGTAAACTGATAAACAAGTGGGTATGTTTGATAATTGTAATTGTAAACTGATAAACAAGTGGGTATGTTTGATAATTGTAATTGTAAACTGATAAACAAGTGGGTATGTTTGATAATTGTAATTGTAAACTGATAAACAAGTAGGTATGTTTGATAATTGTAATTGTAAAATGATAAAAAAGTGGGTATGTTTGATAACTGTACTTGTAAAATGATAAACAAGTCAAAATGTTTGATAATTGTAATTGTAAAATGAGAAACAAATGGGTATGTTTGATAATTGTAATTGTAAAATGATAAACAAGTAGGTATGTTTGATAATTGTAATTGTAAAATGATAAACAAGTAGGTATGTTTGATAATTGTAATTGTAAAATGATAAACAAGTAGGTATGTTTGATAATTGTAATTGTAAAATGATAAACAAGTCGGTATGTTTGATAATTGTAATTGTAAAATGATAAACAAGTCAAAATGCTTGATAATTGTAATTGTAAAATGATAAATAAGTCAGTATGCTCATATTGTAAACATTACCTTCATGCATACCTACTCTCAGTTCAATATAAGAATTTAATGACCTGGACATTTTTACTCCCTGGTTTGGAACTAATGGGATTTTTTTTACAAATTTTATTTTATTTGGTTAGTTGACAAGCACTGCAGAACATAACTATGATATCAGACCATGTCTTAATCCAGGACACATCTTAATCAACAAGATATTAATCCTGCCTATTAGATAACACAAAATGGCTTAGTGGTTAAGACTAATTCTGTGTGCATTTGATTATATGGATCTCTTTGAATAAGTGTTTTCAGTCATCCAGTAGTATCATCTGAAACCTCCATGAAACATGGAACTTGTCCTGATAGGCAGTTTATATTGACTGACTGCTCCATAAAAGAGCATGGACTGTGGCTACACAAGGATTTTGACTGCTTCATACTAGAGCATGGACTGTGGCTACATAAGGATTTTGACTGCTCCATACTAGAGCATGGACTGTGGCTACATAAGGATTTTGACTGCTCCATACTAGAGCATGGACTGTGGCTACACAAGGATTTTGACTGTTCCATACTAGAGCATGGACCGTGGCTACATAAGGATTGGTTGCTCCATACTAGAGCATGGACTGTGGCTACACAAGGATTTTGACTGTTCCATACTAGAGCATGGACTGTGGCTACATAAGGATTTTGACTGTTCCATACTAGAGCATGGACTGTGGCTACACAAGGATTTTGACTGTTCCATACTAGAGCATGGACTGTGGCTACATAAGGATTTTGACTGTTCCATACTAGAGCATGGACTGTGGCTACATAAGGATTTTGACTGCTCCATACTAGAGCATGGACTGTGGCTACACAAGGATTTTGACTGCTCCATACTAGAGCATGGACTGTGGCTACATAAGGATTTTTACTGTTCCATACTAGAGCATGGACTGTGGCTACATAAGGATCAAATACCCTGACTAAATGCTTAAACTAAATTGTTGATGTAATTTGAAGGAAATAAACACTTTTTCTGCACTTTAAGTCCATTTTTGCTTGCTTAAAATCCACAAAAACACAGATATCTAGAGCTATGCTAATTGACAAAATACTAGTAATATGCCATGAGAGATTAACTATCTCTAAATAACATCATAAAACTACCATAACAAGAGTGCTCATGTCAGTAAACCTAAGACTCTTGTCAAGAAATTATCACTGATAATTACAATCATTTTAGCATATACTTCAATCTCTCTTCAAATGTCTTGTACAATCAAAGAAAAGAAAATGAGACTCCAATATATATTTAAAAACAGTCAGACAAGAAAAGAAACTTCATTATAAACCTGTTTCTTTTATGACTTCCTTTTTGCTTGTTTTGAGTCATTAGGAATAATTCCCAGTTTGATATTATTTTTAAAGATAAGTTATGAAAACAACTGTAGCAACCACATGGTGTGGTAACCCACTGGGCAACCTGAATTTAAACATGTGGCAGTCCAGACTTAGCATTGTGGATGCCTCTAACAACCTCTCTTGTAGTCCAGATTTTGCTCTCTGAAAGCCCAGGTACTCTGGGCATAAGAGTTATATAAATCTATTTAACAACATCCTGCAAAGTACTTTTCCACAATACCTTAATATCACAAAGTATATCACAATGAAACAAATCAAGGTTTTGAAAACTCAACAACACTTCAAAATCATCAAAATTAATGTGGACTATTTTTCCATTTAACAGCTTCAGGAATTTGAGGCTATGGGTTATTACACATATTCTAAACTGCATAAATCTTCAACAAGAACAATCAGGATCTAAACTTGATAAATAAGATAAATAAATAAATATAGTAAGGACTGAATCTTTTTGTGTGTACACACACTCACTCACACACACACACACACACACACACACACACATATATATATATATATATATATATATATATATATATATATATATATATATATATATATATATATATATATATATATATATATATATATACACACACACACACACACACAAAAGATTCAGTCCTGACCTGTACACACAAAAGACCATTTTCACTAAATCTGAGTGAAAAATCAAGGTTAATTCTTACCTGCAACAGTGTGTGTGGTTGAGTCCAACTAAATCAGCTTTTGGTCTTGCTGTGAGATCACACCCTAGACTGAACATCAAGCTTCCTTAGTACCGGAATTATTCTACAATAATGTCTACCTTGGTCCAACACACCTACTGGCTCATTCCCTGACCCAGGCTGCCAGTAGGACAAATGACCAGAGTTTAGACACTGTCATTCAGCAAGAGTTACCCTGAAAGTATAGGTAAAACACCAGCTATATTCTCAATGAAATCAGGCCCAATTATCAGTCTCTGAAAAAATCCTTTGTCAGTATGAATGAGACACCTAGAGATAGTCTGTAAAGGTATCAAAGTTTAATACCAAATAATTTCATTTAACAAAATAAGTAATCTAAAACATATTCACTACTTTTCATGAGCAAAATAATAACTGTAGAATTGCATTATAAAATTGAACTAAACTTTAACATAAGGCATGCAAGCATGAAACAGGGTTTTAAAAAAAATTTGAATACAGATGCTTGTTTCAACTTTCTTATTTTGATGAAATGAAATGCAGCGCTATAAGGCCAAATATTACAACACAGTTTCCATTAGAAGACCAGTATAGTAATGGTTAGTACTTTATTAAGTGCAAGTAAAATTACAGACAAAATATATCTGTAATACACTTAATTAATTATGGGGCTATATACTCAATGGCTCCATTGGAAAGTGTTATAATGAAAGCACTTTTGTGATTGTGAAAGGTATCACGCTCGAAACACGACCAAAAAAAACCGCAAATAATTTCTTATTAACTATGAGTAAAGTTTTCATATAACTGCATATGTGAATAATTTATCACATTTAAAATTTTCTTGAATTTCTCTTCAAGAAATCTTTTGCCATGAAGCCCATTCACATTTTTAAGTGGACTTTCCCCACGTAAGATGTGGAGTAGGCCAGTTGTGGAGTCTTTTATGTCATAAGAGTGCTCAAACTGAGCCAGAATCAGAAGTGGTTGTATGGTAAGAGTGCCAGACTCCTGACAAAAAAGTATAAGGGTTTGAAACCTACAACTACACCACTGGTCAGCATTTTTGTGCATTTTCTGGCAAGGCAACTCACTCCAATTGTTGCATAACTAAATAACCTAGCAGTACATGTATCAATGTAGTGTAAAGTACCAAAATTAAGCAATTTTCAAGACAGACATCCTGATGTTATGTAAGAAATATGTGATCTTAAGTTCTCTTGCAAAGATAATGGTGCAACCTCTCAATACAATATGTCTTAAAACTTAAACTGAGAATTAACTAGGTAAACAAAATGACCCAGAAAAAATTATCTTTAATTTGGACTCCTGGGCTTTCCACCTGGAGAGACCAAAGAATCTTGCCACTACCTGGGCTATTTGACCTTTGACCTCCATGAACTCTATTCTTCTGTCTCCATCTGAGTTGACAGAGATAGGTCTTGCATTTTTCAAGTCCAATAGGAAACTTTGTTTAGAATGGATAACCCTTTTATATGCTTTTTGGTAAGTTTGTATGGCCAAGTATTTTTTGGGCCATCAAAAAATCTCCTTGACAACATCTTAAAATGGCACATTCTTCAATCACTGCCATCTTCAGTTGTGTCTCATTTATTACATAATACAAATTTACTGTAAATATTGGCAACTGAATCAGACTAAATGTAAAAAGCTAAGACCATGATCAGCTTTCACATAATGCACCAGCAGATCATTCTATGCTATTTGTTCTATTGATCAGTCCTAATAAACTGAAAATAACCAGATGCATAACATGACTGGTTCTGTGATATTCTAACTTCGATGCGAATACATGTGCATACTGTATATAATGATAGCATCAGATGATACTGGATCAGTCCTGAGTTAAAAAAAACCCCCACTGTTCTTAATTCCCTTTTGGGTATTAGAATATTTTCTATAAACTTTTTAACTCTCAAAACATTTGTTCAATATTTTTGTCTTCTGATCATTGCTAGAGATTTATATTCCAATAACAATTTTTCAAACTGAATTATCTCCAAATAAATGTCAAACAATATTTTCACCTATAATTTTTTTTCCACCTGAAAAAAATGTGAATATTAAATGGCAAATGAATAATAATCCCATCTCCTACTGTCAATGTAGATAACTTAAATTTCTGCCCCACCCTTTTTACTTTCACTCAGATGGCTAAGATCTTGGACCACTTGAAACCAAAATCAAATGACTTCATTCTCCTTGACCGATCCAGTGGCCAAGTGGTTAGAGCTTCTGCCTCAGATGGGTTCAGACCATGGCTGAGTCATACCAAAGACTTATAAAAAATGGTACTAACAGTTGCCTTGCTAGGCACTCAGCATTAAGAGGTTAGTGTTAGGACTGGTAGGCATGGTGTGAGGATAATGTGAATGAGTGGAACATGATACGTCATTTCATTTCATTTCTGCAGCATGATGCCTCCATACTAGACATCACTATAAACTGCCACTACAGACATCATAGTGGTATGACTGAAAACTATTAAAGCCACATTAAAAATCCATCTCTATCTCACACACATACACACATGCACACATACACTTCATTCTCTAAATATAAGCCTTTCACAAAAGTTGGTCTTGGTGGATTAGAGCTTATATTATTGTGCATATTATTCTTTGTCGGTGACCTTGACCATTGGAAAAGAAATCAATAGAGGTTATTCTTCAACCCAGTGCAAAAAGTCCACAAAACCTGACAACCATAAATGGTGGATAAAGGAGTTAAGGTGTTTAAGCTCTTTGTCAATGTAACCTTGACATATGGACCAAAAATATTGATAGAATTCTTTAATACTACTACCTGTAAGTTATGCACAATATTTTGTAAAGGTATCTGATGAAGAACTTGAGTATTGTACAGAAATAAATTGGTCAGACATGCATCATAACATAATGCTCTGGCTTATATTAGGGTTTAAAGGATACAAACAATTAAACACTTTTCTAGCAATTGTCTTTACTGCTTTTTCACATTTATCCAAAAAATTGTATTCATTGACTGGTACAGGTTTTACAGAATATAATGCTATATAAAAATATACATAAATGCAAACTGACAGACACAAGCAGGCAAACAAGACTGTATGCATACTTTTCATACAGACATTTTACTATAGTGGTATAATTTTCATACATACATTTTACTATAGTGGTATAATTTTCATACAGACATTTTACTATAGTGGTATAATTTTCATACAGACATTTTACTATAGTGGTATAATTTTCATACAGAACCGAGACATTTTACTATAGTGGTATAATTTTCATACAGAACCGAGACATTTTACTATAGTGGTATAATTTTCATAGACATTTTACTATAGTGGTATAATTTTCATACAGACATTTTACTATAGTGGTATAATTTTCACAAAGAACTTACACATGTTCTTATATAGTGGTAGAACATACCTAGTCCAAAGAACAACAAACTTTGTGTCTTCACAATAAAATGTGCTGATGTGTTATCAAAAGCCTGCACCATATGTTGTTGTTGTTGTTGTTGTTGTTGGGCTTAACGCCATTTTTCAGCACACAATAGGCTATTCATGGCGGCCAGTATTAATGGTGGAGGAAGAAACCGGAAAATCACCAGAAAGAACCACCGACCCACGAGAAGCTACTGGCAAGCTTTCTCACGTATCTACATTCACTATCTACATTCACCGAAAATCCTAGACTGAATCCTAGACTCTAGACTCGAACCCAAGAACCCAAGCAGACAGAGGTGAGATGTGAGATGGCAGTGATCCATAAGGGACAGCACTTTAGACCACTCTTTAGACCACTCGGCCACTCAGGGCCCCTTGCACCATATGTATGTATGTATGTATGTATGTATGTATGTATGTATGTATGTATGTATGTATGTATGTATGTATGTATGTGTGTATATATATATATATATATATATATATATATATATATATATATATATATATATATACACAAAGATCTGTTTTGTGTATATATATATATATATATATATATATATATATATATATATATATATATATATATATATATATACACACACACACACTTTTCTATGCTGCAATGCCTACCTTACACTTGTTTGCTTGGTTTACTCACAACTTAACTTTTTCCCCTTCTCTCAAGACTAAGAAAGAATAAATTCCTTTTTAATTAACTACCTGACCTTCTTGGTGGAGGTTTAGCACTCACTGACCTGAGGGATTAACTGGACAACTTGGACTGATTGATCAGCAGCACACTCAGACCTTGCTTGGAAAAGTAATGCAGATCTTATATATTAATAATTAGTACATGTACTAACTCGCCTGATTAAAAGATGGGCATAACTAAGTTTTTCAGTCTACAATCTAGGCAGGGAAATTCAAGGGGTATTGGGATGATGGCTTTCTGCTTGCCTGCACCCTTTATCTGCTGTGATAAATACTCCCAAGGACCCTGTAACTAAACTTGTCACTTCCCATATCTACCATCATAGATGCTAGACAAACAATTGCTTGTGTGGACACACACACACACACACACACACACACACACACACACACAGTAGTGCTTTATATTTTATGACAAAATGAACACCCAGGAACTGAAAGGGTTTCACAGCATTTAGTACTGGAGAGATTTTATAGATGGGTGTGTTTCTCATTCTTCAATCCTGGTTGCTAAGGGACCTTGCTAATGATAAAGTTAGAAAAAATTGATTGACCCATATTAATTGGACAAACACCACTTTCATATAATTAACCCACTTACAAGCTCCAGCCCCTGCAGGTCTTAATTGATTGGGCTGGTTTTCTGAAGAATTTCACAGCCATTTTGCCCAAGACTGAAAGTTAAAATTATAGGTCCACCAAGGCAAGCATACTGTGTTCTTTAATATTAATAGTTAATTTAGAAGAAATAAACTTGTGAAAACTGTAACCTACTATTTAAAAGAGGTGAAATTATAGGTCCACCAGTGCAAGATACTTTATTCTTGAACTTTAACAGTTAATTTAGTAGAAATAAACAGCAGAAAACTGTAAGTCAAAGAGATTGCACAATCCTTTCACTATTGTGACTGCCTATTTTGTTTAATATTTAAATAAACATATCTTGTAAATGTTGATTGTATAATAATAACATTAGGTGTATAATATAAAAATAAACTTTTAGATATCCCAAGTGTTTTCTCCATTCTATGCCCTTGAAGCTTTGAACCAGTAAATTTATCTAGATGCATGTTTTTACTAATACCACATCATTAAAAGGAACACAAAAAGCAACTTTCTGCCTCATTTGCAAAGCTTTGTGTGACAACTATTAGGCAAGTCCTTGAAATCATCAAAAGGCTTGATTGTACATGTTCAAACCATATGTCAAGGTTTTCAGTGATCAAAATTACTTCATGTTGTAACTGACAGCTGAGAAAGCAAACTGTAAGAAATTAGAGAATAACAATACTGGTTTGTGAAGGAGAGAATAGCTGATAATCCTAGATAAATACAGATACTATGTATTTTGTAACTGTAGAAACAAAATATGAAATTAATGATATGAAATTAATGATGAGGACAACTTCCTCATCATCTGATTAAGTACCAGGAGTGATAGCTTGGTCATAGAAGAATAAAGAATGCACAAGAAAATACTTCCAGTAATCCAAATAAAACTTGGCTGATAAATTTTTTAAAAACCTGAAAACTACACTCTACTTTTTAATCCAAAGTGTATTAATTTAAAAGAAAGAACCCATGATTTTATATGACAGTAAGAACACAAGAAAACTTTATAATAATATGAAAAAAATATATTAGGAAGAATTTTATATAAATATTTAGAACTGTGCTGTTGTAAAAAGCAAGTAATATTTATGATAAATCGAAACATAACAGGCAGGTCCCTCTGAAAGTGGGAAATCTGACATAGGGTGCCCTCAGAGCCCCAATTTATGTAAAGATGGAGGAAGCAGACACTAGGCATCAGAGGTTAAAAACCTTTAACAGGCTATACTCACGGCTGGTGAAAAAATTATCAAGCAATTGTCCCAGGAACAAGTAAATTACAAACATTGCTTGTCCCTGTCCTGAATTTACTCAACTAAGTCCAATTTTTGACTACACTGCTTAAGCTTTTACTCAACAACCATGTGTAGGCTTGATACAAAAGTGTCAAAACCATGATATTATCTATTAATACATGGCTCCTAATAGCAAGTCATGACATTTGTAACTTGAAAAATTATAGTTGTAATTATAACCCTTGATTTCTTAGTGGTATTTGCATTTACAGTGAAACCCTTCAGCAACCAAGGTGTCATAATTTTCCTGTTGAACAAGCCATCCGACATTTTTATTAGTTTGATATGAAGGAAGTTCAAGGATAGAAAATGTAAAATTTATCATTTTGACCTAGTCAAACATTTTTATGCTTATCCCATATCTTCTGAGTTTCATGACTGTGCAGCTTTGTTAATACATTGTCATGCCAAAGTTAAGACAGTAGGTATTTATATGAAATCAAGAAAAATCTCTGTAATTTACAACTGATTTGCACCAACGTTTATAATACCTGTAAATGATCCATTCTCAGGTAAACTTCCATATTAGGCAGAAAAAGGAAGATTTATGAATGGTAAAAATGAGCTGAAACATTAAGTCATAACCCCAATTAGATTTCAACCAATTAGCTGTGATAGTGAACACCATTACAATATCAAGGTCCAGGTGTGAAATTGTAACACAATATCTTCATAATATTTACCAATTTTACCTTGGGTAAATGCCTAAAAGAAAACAAGTCATTTTTTGTAGCATGTTCTAGACCAACAACAAGTAGGCAAATTTAGCAAAGGTTATATATAATAATTTAGCAAAGGTTATATATAATTGATATAATTGATGCATGCAAAAATTTTAACCAATGGGTACCTTTGACACTTATGGGTAACAAATGTACTAAGATTTTATTTTCAAGGTGTGAACCAGCATCAACTTGGCCAGAGATCAGCACATTATAAAGTTGTACTCAATCCAGCCAATGTTGACCTGGTCAGGATAAAAGAACAAATAGTTTTCCTGAGCCTCAACACTTCAAGAATAGTTGAAAGATGGCCTAATTGAAATACTAATCCTAATTACAAAGGCAATGACCCCATCTCCTATGGCACTGAGTGGCAGAGTGATCTAAGGCACTCACCTTTAAGGACCACTCACATTTAACTTCTGTCCATATGGATTCAAGTCTAGGCTCCTCTATCATAGGTATGTGAAAAAGCTTGCCATTAGCTTCTCCTAGATCACTGGTACTTCCTGGGGTAGGTTGGTGGTTCTTCCTCCACCAAATATATTGGAATGTGCTGAAAAATGATATGAAACCCATAAAAACCAGACCAAACCTAATTGCAAACAACCCAACACCAAAATATGCCTTAAAGGGATCAACAGGATATTCGTGATGTCTTAATAATCCACCTACTTATTATGGACTTATTAGGGACACACTGTAATCAACTCTCTGTATCTAATTAGGGACACACTGTAATCAACTCTCTGTATCTATATAGAATCAACTCTCTTTATCTAAGGACATATCCTTATAATCAACTCTCTTTATCTAAGGACATATCCTATATGCTGGGTGGAAATTTACTAAACTTAGTACATGGGGTACACATGAGGTGACAATCTGCTAGATTGATTTCTTTGCAGTGGCCCACTGCTGGGGGCCTGGGAGAAGTTAAAGGTCAAATATAAAATAACTGCAATTAAACTTTATAGATGCATTTGAAGGAGAATCAATCCTAGGTCAGTCTATTAAGGGGTGTGTGGAGCAAAAGTATGTGTAATATGAAGAAAAGGATGTCGATTTTTATTAATGATTGTGATGATCTGATTGAGTGAAAGAAATAAACAACGTTGGTAGGTATGTAGGTAAGTAGTTAGTTAGGTAGGTGAGTAGTGGGCTGTTGTTATACTTTTAATGCCATTTTTCAGCACAAGATAGGCTATACATGGCAGCCAGTAATAATGGTGGAGGAAGAACCCTGGAAAACCGAGGGAAGAACCATGGAAGAACCACCGACCCATGAGAAGCTACTGGCAGGCTTTCTCACTTACCTACAATAGCCTAGTATGGACTCAAACTCAGCAGATGAAATGGTAGTGGTCCCCAACCCCCAGCCATGTACCACGTACCGGTACCAGTCCATAGATCAAATGGTACCAGGCAGCCCAAGGAACATTAAATTATTTCCATTTTATTTACTGTGGTGTATTTCTCTTGGGGTTTATGCCACTTTCCATGGATGAGAGCTTAACCAAGAGCTGAGAGCTGAGACGTCACCTAAAGCTGAACCAATACTGCAAAATATTGTGATATGGGGTTTGTGGAGAGATGGTGTGTATGCTCATCTCTGTTAACTGGTACTTGTTTAACAGTGCTTGGTTTATGTATATATTCTGTTTGCTAAAATTTAACCCACAAATTAGCAAAAATGAGTATGAAACAGATGTCCTTAGAAAGTTTCCTTGGGGAAAAGAAAAGGCCCAGTGAAGGGAAAGAAGAAGAGCCTTCAACATCAAAGAAACAAAAAATGTTTACAGACAATACCATGAGTCCTACTTGAAATATGGATTTATCGGGTCAGGTGATTCCCACACACCAACCCAGCTCTACATAATTTGCAGTGACCAGCTCTCTAATGAAGCATTGAAATCTTCAAAACTGCTTTACCACTTTAACGCCAAGCACTCTGGATTAAAAGACAAGCCCCTGAAGTATTTTGAAAGAAGAAAAAAAATGGGAACACAAAGGACAGAAGAAATTTATGAGGGCCACCACATCAATAAAAGAGAATGCACTGAGAGCATCATATTTAGTGGCTAGCAGTATTGCTAGGGCTAAAAAGCCACTCACTACGGTGAAGAATTGATCTTGCCTTGCACTAAAGACGTTGGCCGTGAACTTCTGTGAGAGGCAGCTGTGGAAAAGATAGCACATGTGCCATTTGTCAGCTAGCACTGTGACTTGGTGCATTGAGTAAATAGCCAAAGACATTGAGACACAATTGCTGGAGAGGATTCAACATCACCGTTGTACGCACTCCAAGTTGACGAATCTACAGATATCCACAACAATGCAATACTACTTGTGTATGTGCAATATCTATAAAATGAGGATGTGCTTGAGGATTTGTTATGTGCATTATCTTTGCCAACCAACACCACAGGAGCAGACCTGTTCAAATCTCTGGATGGCTATATATCAGGACAACTAAAATGGTCCTTTTGTGTCATCAAATGCACAGACAAAGCTGCTGCCATGACCAGACGACTTTCTGGTTTAACTGCTCAGATTAAGGAAGTTGCACCTGAGATATCACCGGAATGTAACAGCATATTGTTTGATGTCCTTAAAGTTATTAACCACATCAAAGCATACGCCCTTAACTTGCTCCTGTTTCAGAAGCTTTGGGAGGAGATGGTCACAGAGCACAGAAATAAGATGGTTACCCAGAGGAAAATTGATAACTAGAGCTGTTGCAAGGATTTCTCTCAGAAAAAAGTCACTGCTGGCAGCACATTACAGTGACAAGGTATGGGTGCAAAACTGGCTTACCTGTGTGACATATTCAGACTGCTCAATGAACTCAATCTTCTAAATTTTCAGGGGAAAATTACAATTGTTTTCCAGTTGGCAGACAAAGTAGCTGCATTTAAAGCCAAACTGAAGTTGTAAAGAAGGTTCATGAACAGAGGCATTTTGGACATGTTTCAGACATTAGTGGAGATTTTATGGGAGACTGAGCCTGAGCATTTATTCTCCCAGTTGGTGCATGATCACCTGTCTTTGCTTTTAAAAGAGTTCGCAAGCTACTTTCCAACCACAAAAGACCCATGAACTGGTAAGGAATGGATCTGCAACCCATTTGTCAACAAACCAGGTGAATCTAGTATGTCTGTACAAGAAGATCAACTGCTGAAGATTGCAAATGATGGTGGCCTTTAACTACATTCAAGACAACAACTCTACTGGTGTTCTGGATTAAAGTCATGGTGGAATACCCTGAGATTGCCACAACATTTAAATCTCTATTGCCAGTTCCTATATCCTATATGTGTAAAGCAGGGTTTTCTGCAGTGACAGCAACCAAAAAAAAAAACCCAACAAAAAACAAAACGGAATAAATGTCATTGTCTCCTATTACCCCTGATGGAACTGTCTCGTTGCAAAGAAACAAGTTCAGGGTAGCGTTTTAGTGAGTTAAAATATTAAATCAATGTATTCATTTTTGGGTGTAACTATTTTAATTTGAAGGCATATTTAAATAAAATGAAATTAAAATTTTTAAATCAAAACAACCTAAAATATAAACAACCAATGTCCCTCTCAGCAGGCCTCGGTAAAATTATCAAACGTTAACCAGTCTGCGGTGATAAAAAGGTTGGGGACCACTGAGTTAAGGTATCCCCTGAAAGGCATACAAAGAAAGATAAAAAGGGGTAAAATCCTTAACCACCATTCATTTTTAAAAAAAATATAAACTGCATACCTAATATTCTCATATTACAACTGCAAACAAACCAATCTCATAAAAATAACGACTCTCATTTCTGTTTTACTCTGAGCAATTTTGTAATCATCATTTCCAGAAAAGTCTAAAAAAAACCCACTGAAAATTGATCTATATGCCTTGAAGGGGCTAATGGATAGAAGGGAGGGTCAAAGGTACTATACAATGCATTCTTACATTGATACACTGCAAGTGAAATTCTCCCATCTGATCCAGGTCCTGCAAAATACAGAGACATTAGCTATCTGACAGCCAAGTGGAAACAAGGGTGTATTTAAGTAATTGGAATAGGGTAACAAAATGTGGATTGGGGTAATTTCCCACCCACCCCCACCACATATCAACTCAATTTCATCTGAATAACCACCTGTTATACATTTTCACACATTTGATCCCTGGTGCATTCAACAGCCCCCAGTCTACAAGATTAAATTGTAATGGATGAAGGGGGCAGGCAGATGGAATGTTACTTGATCAAAGGTAAAGGCTTTTTCCTATAAGCCTCAAAGCAACAATAAGTACTTGTGTCAGATGAATGTGGACAACTGTAATTGGCTTTGACCCTGGAAATGAAAGTCAATGACTTACACAAGAAACCAAAGTCTGGAAATATTTATATACCAAAGAATCTTAATGAGGTGACCAGTATCAGAAGAAATCTAAGATGACAACAATGCAAGCCAATTAAGGTTTTCAATGATATCCTAAATGGAGTGTGGCGAGTGAAAATAGCCAATCATTTTTCTCCAGTCAATTTTGCTTTTAATTTGTAACAATTACCTGGATAACTGCTGATGGTTAAAGTATTAGTGATAACTAGTTACAAAAAGTTGGTAATCAGCTAAGCCATCCATCCACCCCCCCTCTCTCTCTCTCTCTAACACACACACACACACACCTTTCTCATAACACCAATTTTTTTTAGTAAGATGGAATGCAAACCAAATAAGTTTTTCAATGATATACTAAATGAGCAACTGAAAAACTGAAAATGAGAATAAAATGTCTCACTCCCAGCCTATTCTTCAAAAACATGCTTTAAACAGGAATTTAAACTAATACAGGGGTCCTGAAGGCAGCCAATGTTTATAGATATACCATGATTTGCTACTGACCTATTGCTACTCATCAATCATCCATTAACCAATCAGCTAAGGTAAATTAGACACACCTCAAGGCATTTTGCTTTGGTTCACCATTTTTCTTTCAACAAACTGCCTTTAGCAATAATAAACTGAAAATGATAAGTATTTATAAAATTTGCAATGATTTGTATATATCTCAATCAATAAGGGTTAAAATAAGTCAATGGGATATCCAGATCATCTAAATGGAGGAATTAGATTTATTCCTTTCCTGAAATGTAGACAAAACTTTGAGGGATAAAGACTATTTTGTGGTCATGTATACAAAATCAGTTGAATATGAAAATGATTGATGACAATAACATGTTTCTTTGTATGTAGAAAATCCTGCTGATGTTTTGAAAAAAAGAAACTGATATTGAAAATATATACATAAATAAATGTTTCTAGAATATGAGTGGAGAACCCCCTAAATTTCTGTTTTTTTATGTATATTATTTTCTTGTATAGGAAGTAGTGAACCCCAGACTGCATCATTGAAAGTTTGAAAATTTTGACTTTAATGTTGGCTTGTCTTAAATATTGATTTATCATATTGATATTTCGGACACTTGAGTGACTCTTTACTTTCTCATTAGGCTAAAGAAGGGTGGGGATACAAAAATGTAATAATAAAGAAATTCAAAAACAGATAATTATCATCCAGTATATTAAGCTTGCATTTACATGTTTACATCAACAGACATCATTGATCAAAATTCCATCTGATGAACAGTCAACTTTAAAATTATGGACTCTGACCTTACACCCCAACATAAATGTCCAAATATCAAAAATGGGGTGGCAAAGGTCAGAAGAAACTTGGACTATATGGACAACAGTATACTTCTAAACAATAATTAATTTGGATTTTTTAAAATAATTTTAATTTGTTTACTTCCAAGACAGCATAAACATAAGCCAGACAAAATTAAAAGGGATAAGATTATATGCCAAAAACATTAGCATTTTAGGGAGCGAATTTCCTTTTACATTAGTTTCTCCAACAAATTTAAAATTGATTTTATTACTTACTGAAAATAACACCTAAGTTTTTACTATATGAACTTGAACTACATATATAAATAATGGACACTGCGGAATAATTTATGAAATTGTGATTTTACATTTTTATGAATAAAACAAATCATTTTTAATAAATATATCACTTAAACTGAAACATATTTCCTTGCCTAATACTGCTTGTGTCTGAGATTAACAGGTGGCCATGTCATGTGATTTGGTAGGCATGGCAATACATCATCTTACATAAGGTCAATTCCAAGATTCACTCATGTTATGCAACAGTTTGAAGTGTTTTTACAGTACCAGAGCACAATAGTGGCTATATTTTACCAAATAAAGCTAAAGTTATATATACTTTAAGCCAACATGCACATGTTCACAAATATATAAACCCGGTTTTCTTCCTTGGATAGTTCAGGCATCTTATGTTTTTTTTGGCCAAGTCATTTTAATCACAGTATTACAACTTCTGGCAGAAAATGGTGGGAAATATGCCAAATAATTTCAGGTGGAATCAATACAAAGACATCATGCAAAAATCAGCAGGATATATCTAAGTGTCAGCAAGTGCAACCTTTTTCACTATATATAGATTTTTAAAAACAAGAAATTTTTTAGGCTATAAGTCTCAAAGGTAAATCCTATTATTTTTTAGTGGGGATCATTAACAAGTAGGCCAAAAGTCTATGGCTCTTAACACCCAAGAAAGCCCCAGAAAGCTTTTACATTTCAACTGTTTTCAGTTGAAACGAAGTTATGGATAACTGTAAATGTTTATCATCAAACTATAGAAAAGAAAACTGGTTTTATATACTCATTTATATACCCATTCCAGCTGGTACACTAATTCTTTGGTGGTGGAGGAGATAAGTGGAATGGAGGGGATGTGCCAAATGTTCCAGGTATGCCCTTGATTCTTGCTGGTTCACACTTTGAGCATGAAATGTTTTGAACTGCAATCAACTGGTTACAGTTTGATTAATGTCTTAGTAGTAACCAATTAAGGTATTTATTGACCATTTCAACCCTAATTTATTTACCAATAGAAGTAAAGAATTTTTTCCAGTAAAATCAACAGCCATGAAATAATCATGAAATTGTTTTTCTTCTCTAAGACTGGGACAACCAACAGTCACTAGAGCATGACCTTTTTTATGGGTACCAGCATCTACTTATTATAGCATTTATACTCCTTAATTAGTCCACCTGAATAATGCAATAGCACATCATGGTTTATGTGGTCTGTTCTAGTACACATTAATAACAAACTGCATATACCAAATCCAAACTGGCACATTATGCAATAGTATATCTGGGTCTGAGCAGTTTGCAGTTGGACTGTACTCATAATTGAGTACTGTAAATACTCACTTATAATTCTAGTCTGGCACCATGCGCAGGCAGATCTTGGTCTGTGCAGTTGGTTAGAAGTAATCAGCAGAACAAAAAACACAGACCCTGGTCTGCAGGTGTATTTTACTATGACAGATCTAGATCTTTGTTATTTGCAGTTTGACTTTACATATAAGCAAGTATATATGGTAAATAGTAAATATTAGTGCACATGGTATATCTATTTTACCACTGAAGTATTGTGGTGGAATTGAAGTCATAAGCAGGATTGGATATAATAAAAAGCTACAATAATAGTATTTATTTCCATGCCGTAGGTGATGCTGTTCATATCCTTGAACACAACCTACAATCAGTGGTTCCATCTGAACCAACCAATGGCAAAAGATCAGATGTTCCATGATGCTATAAAAATGAACAGTGTCCATCACTTTCTGACAGAATCCAGAGTCAGCATCCTGCAAAATATTTCTTATCTGCCCTCTTATCAGGACCCAAAATACACCAGCCACTGATGGAAGACATGTGTACAGATAATAACACCTCTTATCTTTATGTTCTGTAATTTCTTGGAAGCAGCATTGGCTTGGCTATTTGTGATTTGCACACTGGACTCAAAATCACCAGGCTGCTTCCCTGAGATCATTCAAGGTTTTCTATCATGATGTATCTCTGTGAAAATCAATTTAATGCCATTGCCTAGGTGCTAATTTGTCTTTCACCCAATAAGGTGCCTTTAAACAAAATATCCAATACATTATCAAAGGAACATGACTAGATTTGTTTTCTTTGAGACAAAGCCAGAAAATATCTAGGAGATACTTTCTTCTATTTATTTTATTGGTTTATTACATATTTGGGCATACATAATGAGTAAATAAATATATAGCTTATTATTAGTGTCAACCATTAACAAGACATACATGTGTATCTAACAGTGGCTATCATGGAAGAAAAAAAATGTAGATCATTACTCTCATTTATATGTACCATAAATTTTTATTCTGTATTTTTGAGAAGCTTTCATATGTTCCATAAGTTTTGATCAATTCTGCAAGTTTTTATGCAGGACAAAAATTAAACAGGAAATCTGTCTCACCTATCCTGATGCAGCATATTCCAAAAAACTTGGCAAAGTTGTTAGAACAAGAAAATCAGGTCTCTGTGACCTACTTTTGCAAATAGTGAGTAGTATTGTGTCAGTGTGACCTACTTTTGCAAATAGTGAGTAGAAATTGTCAGTGTGACCTACTCTTGCACATAGTGAGTAGCATTGTGTCAGAGAAACAAGACTAAACGTAAAAAATTATGAGTATGAAAAGTAGGTCATCATGGCTTAATTTTGCTCATGGAAAATAGTATTGTCCATCTACTTATTGTACATACAACAATTCCAGAGAGCCCCAAGTCCATGTTCCTGACCTTGAATGGTCATACATGAGCCCTTTCTCAAGAACAAAGAAAAGAAATTGGTCCAGGTCAAATGCCTGTGTCACAGCAAAGTCTGTTTGCTTCCTCTTTCCTTGGAACCTGAGGAATGCAACCAAGCAGGGTAGTCGGAGGGACCCCTATGGCTTCATGAACAATCATGAATGTTCATAAACATTCTTGAAATGTCCATGAATAGTTAATCATTTGAGTTCATGCACAAATTAGTCATGAACGTTCATCACCTAAGTTTATGAACACTTCAAGAAATTTGATGAATCATGTACTTTAGTTCATGAACACAATGATGAACTTTTCTGAACTATTATAATATCTTTGAAGTTTCTGAAATGTCATGAATTTGCTTCATGAACAATTCAAGTACTTTGATGCACCTTTAAGATATTTCTTAAAAATGTATATTAAATTTCTATACCATTATATTCATAAAGTGTTTATGAAAATTAATCATCCAAACTTCTCATAATATTAGTGAAATATAAATAAAGGTGAATATTTATTTTTAATTATATGATACTGCATATATGTACAGAGATCTTTTATTCAATACATGTGTACTTAACTTGAGTAGTTCTGGATTAATATGGAAAAATATTTTTCTGGCCAACATGAACGAAATGTACTTGCTATAAAAGCTTTCAATGACTTTGTTCTAACGTTTTAGTCCATAATAAACCTTGAAAGTCTCCAATACAAAATCCCTGCAAAAGTAAAGCAGTTCTGCAAGAAATGTTATGGCCCCTGACAACACACATCCCAGACAAGAGTAACCAGAGTCTTGCCCCAGCAACCATGCCTCCTTGGTTATAATATGGGGGAAGGGGTGGTGGCTTATGGGGTCATGCATACCACAGCCCAAATTAGTGGTTGAAGCAAATGCCTGATGAACTCCTTCCCTTTCAGAAAATATCTGTGAAAACTCTCTGACCCTCAAGATATGTGGCACAAGTATAAGGTATAGGTGCTATGCACACTAAGGATCTCTGACCCACAAGAAGGAACCCTTTATTACTTCTTTTCCAGTTCAACTCCTTTTGGGGAGTGATGGGAATAACCTTATTGCCAGTCTGCCTTATAGTAGGCCTCCCATCCTCTCTAGGTAAACATAAATGGGAGAAGCCCAGTCATCTTCCTGGTGTTTAGCTCACTTGAGCAGATAAATTAAGCACACCTCCTGCAATAACCAATCTGTGCTGGGGGCATCAAGATGACCAGCCACCCACCCCAGGTCCACATGGAAAATATCAACAAGATCCTTGTCCTCAAACTATCTCAAGTGGCCCAGAGTCCATTTACTGTCGACTAGTGTTGGACGACTGGTGACCAGTCACCAGCCAGAGTCCACATGAGTGACTGATTTGATGTTCTCCTCCTAATTTATAGATTACTGCTCTTCCTTTTCAGGAAGGCAGGATCTGTTCCTTGTCATTACCAGTCTAAGGGTCTAGAGACAGTGCTGCTCATTGGTGGGTGGTGGTGGGAGTGTGATTCTCATAACTGATATTTTCATTTTTTTCTCCAAGGAGGACTCTAGTAGATTGAACCATATCCAGCACTGGCTATATCAGCATGTACATCAGGAATCACTGGGCATTATTATTATTATTATTATTATTATTATTATTATTATTATTATTATTATTATTATTATTATTATTATTATTATTATTATTATTTTATTTTTTTTACTATTATTATTATATTCTGTAACAAAAATCAAGATCTCATACCCTCCTAGAATTTGAGAGTGCCAAAATGAGCAAGTTTTGCAACTCTTCAGGAGCATTATGACATCATGAGAGCAAGACCCTAGGATCAAGAAGTGTCTACCCTATAAGAGTTATTGAGACAACTTCGACTTGACTGGAGACAGACTCCAGATAAAGGAGTGAAAGATCCCACACTCTCCTAGGACCTAGGATTTATGTTCTGAGCCCCACATAATGAAATTGTGTGAGTGTGATTTAAATTTTTAACATAGCTTTAACAAATTTTCAGTCATTGCTAGGATGTCTGCAGTGTGACAGTTTATACGTGAAACTGTCCCTCTGGGGCAGCACTCATTCATTGAAAGAGAAAGGTTATATACAATCATGGGATCAAGGATTCAGGAGTTAGGACATTCCTGCCTCACCAGGGATATATTTTCCTGAAAAGAAAAATCTTTTAAATGAAAGAAAAAAATTCTAATCAGATTATGTATTTCTTGTGAGTATTTACAATCATATTCTAATTGGACCATATTAAATATACTGTGGATGAAAGTACATGTACTTAAACAACTAATGTTTTTTTTTCTCAGCTTGATGAAAAGAGGAAATAGACTTCTGGAACAACAATAGGATAGCAGCATATGGTTACTGTACCATTCTGAGAATTTATTACATGTACTGCCAAATCAATGTAAGAACTAAAAGGAATAAAATTCCTCAGCAAAATAAAAGGGTAGCCAATACTTACCTTATCACCAAATAAGGGAATTGGATAATGGGCCAAAGAAAAGTCTATCCTCCTCTCCTTGTATGTGTGCTGACTTATTGCCAAGACCCACACCTAACAAGTTCACAAAGAACAAAATGGACAACTGTCCATAGTACATAACCTGTGAAAGATGAGGAAGATATATGAGTCAGATCCCAGAGACACTGAGTAAATTAGCACGCTTTTACCTATCAAGATGCTAATGTTGTCAATGCTTAATAAAAGTCCCTCCAAATGACTGAGGCTCTACTCTGCAAAAAGACTTTCCAGGAATTAAAGAGAAGACAATTTCTTCTTTTAACTGCTTAGTTTTGAAACCATATCTGACATTTTTCATCAATTACAAGATTTTCAAGATGGCTGCCATGGAGGCCATACTGGATGTCCAACCATTTTCATTTAGAAACAACTAGATAATATCATAAGTAAGTCTTTTAGTGACCATCTATTGAGAAGTAGCAGCAATAACAAGATTTTTAAAGATGGTTACCATGGTAGCCATATTATATAAGAGATCACCACCATGTTTATTTTAGGAAAAAGTTTTTTTACTGAAAACCCCATGTTGATGTAACCATCCATGTAGGAGAAAAAAACTATAAAATTTCAAGACAGCTAATATGGTGACCACGTTGAATGTCAGATTGGTACCATCTTCATCTAGGATTAAAATACGCACTATACCTGGAAGTCTTTTAGTGAAAACCCCATGTTGATATGACCATCCATGTAATAAAGAATAAATATAATGAGATTTTTTATATGATTATTGTGGTGACCATATTGAATGTCAATTTGACATCATTTTTATTTCAGACCTACTAGACATCATAAGTCTTTTAGTGAAAACCACTTACTGATATGAAAATTAGTAAGGATGATTAGTGATAACAATATTTTGAAGAATGTCGCCGTTTCAGCCATATTAAACATATTTGCTTACTTTTCATTTAGAATCAACTAGACATCATATAGAAATGTTTTAGTAAAAACCCCATTTTGACATGATCATCCTTTCAAGAGAAGTAGCAATAACAAGATTCAAGATGGCTTCTTTGGTGGCCATATTGGATGTCTGAGCACAGCACCATTTTCATTTAGGACCAACTAGACCATGAAGTGATGTGTATGAAGATTCATGGCAATATTCCAAGTAGTTTAGGAGATGGAGCCATAATAAATTTGTACTAAAAGATGGACAACAGACCACTAGAGTTAATAGAAATTTGAAAGAACAAATTAATGTTAAAATAGCATTCATCTATAGATGGAACAATGGCAGGGGTGCACAATATGTAGATCGCAATCGACTGGTAGTTTGGATAGATCGCATAGCATTAAAAAAATAGACCTCAGCCTGTGTATGTTTTGCATTTTTGTGGTAGATAGATCATTTTGGCTTGGTCATTTTATAAGTAGCTAGCATGCTGAAAAAGTGTGTGCACCCCTGAATTACGGAATGAAGTGGCAATATATATATATATATATATATATATATATATATATATATATATATATATATATATATATATATATATATATATATATATATATATATATATATATATATATTGCCAAAAACATGCTAAGTAAACCAACAGCAAGGCAACACATCTGATCATGCCAGCATCCAATTAAAAACAAGAAGCAAACAAAATATGGGCTGTCATGCAGGCATCAGATCAGAACAAGGTTCTTTTCTCTTGTGTATTTGTGTGTGTGTGTGTGTGTGTGTGTGTGTGTGTGTGTGTGATTTGGATTATTAATGAAGCTAAAAAACATTTCAGTCATATAGCTACAATGTTTGCAGTGTGTCAGTTTATAGTAATGTTTAGTACTTTGACATGATGCTGCAGATATGTAGCATGATGTCCCACCCAGTCACATTATTCTGACACCAGGCTGACCAGTCCTAACACTAACCTCTTAATGCTTATCAGTTCTAGAACATTCCATCCTACCAGAAGAATTAATCATACATGATCATGGATAATTTGCAGCTTTAACACAGGACTTGGCATCAGGGAAGGTCAGCAATGCAATATTGGTAGGTAATGAATTACAGTAAAACCTATCTTGAAAGACCACCCTGACATAAGGATATGTAATCAATAAATCCATGTACTGAGGATCTCATTTTTAAGGCAGGTGGTCTTTTAAGTCAGGTTTTTCTGTACTGGTATTAAAACCATTATTTATGTCATTATAACACTGACCTTTGACCATTTGACTCCAATACTTGTTTTCCTCACCCTACATGAAAGTCATCCAGGAAATCTACCACCAGGTCAGTCACACTAAAAAAATGTTATTGTGCAGAAACCACCCATGTGCAAGTTAGCCAGAAATTTTTTTACCTGTAAATGGTTGACAACTTGAGTTATTGTGCTCAAACAAAACTGATAACAGTCAGACAGACAGGCAGGCAAACATTATCTTAAAATGTGCTCCATCTTAAAGCATAGAAAAACTTCTGATACAGGCCTATCACAAATAACAATGATGACAACACACTCTGAAAAATGATCCCTATTTCTTGTCATTACTTTGCAGGAAAACAATTAGTGGCTTCCATTATGACAACAATAAAAATATGCTCACAAAATTATTTTTGTACATTTCCCCCCAATTAGTGTCAGCAACTCCCCAAGCATCCTCAGATGATGGCCTGGTGGGAGGAGTATATCAAACAATGACAGACTGGTCTATAAACTCAGACAAGAAGCTGGCACATAATGCAATATCTTACTGATGAATCTTACCTCAAGAGCTGACCTGTCATGTCAGATATCAACATCATACAAAGCACTATGCCTTTCTAAGCTAAAAATGATAGGTAGATAAGCCTTGATTATAAGCTCTTGCTCATACCCAATGCAATTTTTAGGCAG
The DNA here is from genome assembly GCA_016746295.1 of Potamilus streckersoni. NCBI lineage: Eukaryota > Metazoa > Mollusca > Bivalvia > Unionida > Unionidae > Potamilus > Potamilus streckersoni. The sequence continues at coordinate 1,428,277 of JAEAOA010002087.1, forward strand.
TCTATTTCATGACTACTGTATTCTTTCCTATAGCTGCCCCTCTTCAGTCTGTCAGGCCTGGAAAATTAGAAATGAAGGCCATGTAAGGACAACCTGCTTCTGAAATCTTACTTGCACACAATGGACTTTTGTATGCCTTTCAGCTGCCATACAGTGACTGCTGTCAGAAGTAGCTCATTCTGGTACATCAAATGGGCAGGTCCAACTGAAGCAAAATCAAGACAACTGAACTACAGCATAAAGACAATGGATTTTAAGAAAGGATGGCTTCCTGGCTACTTTATTCTTCTCCATACAAGTTCATAACATGGCAAAAGTTCACCAGGGCTTTGAAAAATCCATTTGTCTAGCAGCTGGGCATGCAGAAAATTATGCTTGATTTTTTACACATTAATGGACACTGGATAATTAGTTCTCCCATAAAGTTTATCAGGACTGAAAAAGACTCCCTCATCAGGCAACACATGGTCTAATAAAATTAGAGCCAGGCAAGAATTATTTTATAGTCTAACAGAGAACCGAATTAAAACAATGAAAAAAAACAAACAAACAATGTCTTATTTATATGCAATATCTTAAAAATCACAAATCTAGTGTCAAAATGAGATTTTCAAAATTGCTAGTCCCAGTTCATAAAACCCAGAGTTTTACAGTGTAGCAGTGAAACATGCCTTGATATACATCTTCATATAAAAGACACCTACCCATATCTGAAGTACCTTTCTTAACTCATTAACCCATAGCGATGCATTTACAGAGCAGGAGGTCATAGCCTACTTCTGAGCTCTGTAGCATTAAGGCCATGTGTGACACAATAAAGTAGGTGGTATTATAAAAAGGTAAACAGATGTAGGATAAGATGGGCATTTAGAATGAAGAGTGGTCTTGATATGAAAATAATGGGTCCATTAAGCAAAAAAAAAAAAAAAAAAAAAAAAACCTCCATTTTTTTTAACCCTTCTGCTCATGCTCAGGCAAAAGAGCCAATGAAAATTGACGTTTCTAACACTAATAGGCATTAAGTTAACCGAAAATGTCTTGAAAATGTCTTGCAAGTGGATTTATTAGGATGTATTCAGAAATATCTCCCAAAATTGATTTCCTACTCATACTTCAGGCAAAAACAAAAAAAAAACCTCCAAGGGTTAATGGGTTAAGTTACACAACCATACTGAGGATGCCTATCTATAAAGGACATTTCAGAACTATCTTTTTTTAAGTTTACTTACATGTGTATATAATAGAGACCTATCCATAAAAGACATTCAAGAATAAATTTTCTTAAGTTTACATACATTCACAGATTATATATATATATATATATATATATATATATATATATATATATATATATATATATATATATATATATATATATATATATGACACCTTCCCATAAAGAATGTTTCAAAATATTTCAGAACAACCTTTCTTAAGTTTACTTACATATGGATAAAAAGAATACCTTCCCATAAAAGACATTTCAAAACTCCCATTCACAAGTTTACCTGCATGTGTATATAAAGAACACCTACCCATGAAAGAAAAAAATTTAGATCATCTTTATTGTGTTTACTTACATGAAGGACACACACCCATAAAGGACACTTCAGAACTACCTAATAAAGTTTACTCAAATATGCACAAAAAGCTCACTTATCCATGAACAACAATATTTATTAACAATCTTAAACTGAACACCTACCCATAAATGATATTTAAAACTAAAGGTCAACCTCTGTGAACTACCTTTCTTAAGTACACTCACATTATATACCTGTTAATAATAATCATTCACTGGTTGTTGATTAAATGACTTGTTTCCCATTTAGCAAACATCCTTCCAAGATATAAAATGATATAAAATCTATTTTATAATGCTACCTGTATTGACATATTTCTTCTTCATGTTTAGTATGAATATTTCATCATTGTCATTATCTGTTAAATGCCATCTCTGCCTCCCAGTAATATGAAACTCTATATGTGGAGATACAAAAGCTCAGGGGTCTGTTTTCTAACACAGGAAGAAGCTGTGAATGGGTCAATAACAGCATTGGATAATAAATTAAACAAGTCTACAAACTCTCTGGTTGAACTTTGCCAGCACAATTTAGGACTGATACCTGAGATGTACATCAATAATTAGTCTGGCTTTTTCTTCCAAAATACAAACTTTAAATTTCCTTGTTTCGAATCTACTGGCTAAATATGATGATAAGAACTAACCACATCCAAATCTTGAACACAATTAAGCCTAAATTACAAGATAAAGGCCATGCCCTGTCTGTCAAGTCCACATGCTCAGGGAAATGCATCTGACAACCCTCTTATGCAACACGTCCAATTTTGGCAGTTATGTCAAACTAGCAAGAGAAAATGTTTTGCTGAATAAATTATGATTGATGTACAAGGAGATAAATATCATATGTATTAATAGAATCTATGTCTGTGACTTTGCCCCCCAATGTCAAAGAGTGAGTGAGTGAGCCAGTCAGTCTGTCAGTGAGTCAGACAGTAATTAAGATGCCTACAGAAATAATGAATATTCCAAGTTTCAGGCTAAACAAAAACTGGGTCTGCCAGTAGAAACAATTTTATTTTTTTTGGGGGGGGGGACAAATTCCCACCTCCCAAGCTTGGAGATGTAGAATAAGCACAATGCACTCTCACCTTTAAAGATGCCATTAATGTTGACAGTGTTACCATGCTGAACTAGTGACAAAAAGGGTAAGAGTTATTATCCAACCATCAGCATGGGTCAGTTACCATGGTGTGTCCTGGGCATGGCACTTTACTCCAATGGTGCTTGTACTTTTTACCTTTGTTTCTAAATTCAGACATTGGACAAGGCAAACCAGCCTAATGGCATTCAGTCTTCTTTTCTGTGTAATTGTTCTTATTATTGATTTTACTGAAAACCATGTATTTGTTCATCTGAATGAATATAGATGTGCATTCCCATATTTTAAGTTACAGTGGTGCTTAAACCTGCAGATTATAAATCATATAATCAAATTTGATGAATCTTACTGAACACTATAATACTTAAACTGCTTGCATTTCATCATCGATAGATATACCATTAATAATATGAGATGAAAATTCCAAGGCCCCACCCCCATAAAGTAATGTCAATGAAGTATTTTCATGTAATTCATTTTTTAACATATAGAGAAGGGTGTTTGTAGGAAAATGACTATTTCTTATATTTTGTTTAGAACATAAAATTACACACTACTTAGCTGATGTGATATTATACATGTAGAAATGTTCCATATATATTCCAAAACTTTAAAAACAATGTATCAATGTTTGTTAGGCAGAGGGCGGGGTGGGGTGGGGTGGGGTGGGGGCTGTATTATGTATTACATTAGGAATTTTATTACCATTTTCTGATTCTGAAGTGTTAATCAGTAACAGTTAAGAAAAGAGAAAATGTGTGTTTTTTTCAATGTCAATTTTACTAACAGATCATAATTTTGAATGGCAGTTTCGAACATATAATGCTCACTAGAGTTATGGTGTTGAAAAGAACAGCACTGGTTGATTGTATTACATGGATAATACATTTCCTTAATTAAAAGATATATACAATTACATTTTGTCAGGAAGTAGAATTGTATTCAAGTATTGATGGAAACAGCAATAGAAACACTGCTCTTCCTTAAAATGACCACAGCCACCCTTAGAATGATATACATTTTACACATTAAAACTAATTGAAAAGGATACAAAGTAGATATAAATGAATATTACTGGTTTCAACACATTCATTTGGGACACACACCCACATACAGACACACACATATTCATTTAATGTGTACATACATGAGCTTTACTCAATGTGGATTTAAAAACAATACAAAAGGATGACAGAAATAAATTGTACAGAATTATTACTTTACACATTCATATATTATAAGATATATGAAAACATTACATATTAATGGAAGTATAAATAAAAACTTTACTTTTGCTATATGTTGGGAACTACTTACTATGTGTTACATGAACATGATTTTACTGAAAAAGGTTTTTAGAGGACTTCCATAAACAGGACTGACAGCACATCATCTAAGTGCTGTGTAGGGTTTAGGAAACTCACCTACCTAGGTCTACCCTCAGTGAAGAAGACACATTGACACCTGATAGTTCAAAGGTTGACCAACTTAGAAACACAGCATGGCTGACCACTAAGATGGAAGTTAGATCTTTTCTATGACTAGCAGGGTACTGTCAATGTTATAATGCTAACTTTAGTGCTATTGCAAGCCCATTGACTGATTTGACTGGAATAAGGCTCCAACAAAAGTTGTATGGACAGTCACAATTGAACAGCATTTCAGATGTTAAACGACAGATTGACATCAGACCCAGTAGTGAAATTGCCTGATGTGACACACGATTTTGTTTTGTTATATTTTTTGTACTGATGCCTGTGATAGAGGTTTAGGGGCAATACTATTACAGCAATATGATGGAACTTTATTCCCGTTAGATTACAATAGTTGGAAAATTATTAACTGCAGAGCACAATTCCTCAGTCTCTGAAAAAGAATGCTTGGCAATTGTCTTTATGATATCCAAATTTCAACGCGACATGTATGGTCATAAATTTATTTTAGAAACTGATCACCATCCTCTTGCAAATTTAGCTCAAGCTAATTTGTAAATTGGATGATTAATGCAATGGTCATTGTTTCTACAACAATACCAAGTTCACCATATATTAAAAGCATTGAGAATATAGGGGCTGACTGTCTGAGTAAACTAGGATTCACGTGAGGATGTGTAACTGTAATGATTAGATCTCTTAAAAGAATTTGGAGAGAGTGAAAATCCTGACTTTACTCTTAAGAGAGAGTTATGTAAAGGACCACATTTTTAGGTTGATCTAAGCTTTGTATTGTAATTTCAGTAGAAAACAGTTGGACACATGTATGATTAACCAGATTTATGGCAAATGGCTGCATTAAAAAAGCCATAATGTACAGATTGGTTTAGCCAAAGTCAGGAGTTAATATCATATATAATGTGTGATGTGTCAAATTTTGAAAACTTATTGAAACTTAAGGTTAAATCAATTGTGCTTTGAAATTAACATAGTCAAGCCAGAAAGCTCTTGAGAAATTTCACTGATCATTTCTTTATTTCATCTCTGAACACATAAAAGGTTTACATTATGCTTCAGTAGCATTTGACATGGTCATTTTACCTGTACAATTGCATATGTGAAATAGAACTCCAATTGTATCAGTTCAAAAGGGGCACATGTCAAATAACTGATTTTTCAATGGAAGATAATTGCAACATATTTCAGGCTGGTGCTAGTGAAATCTGATGATAGACATGATTATTTGGAAAGAATTTTATGAACAGTTATTTTTGATTGGTCAGGGAAATTAAGAGTGTACACTTTGGGAAATGGACAATTCAGGGTACCAACTTGTCCAAAGTTCTTTAGTCCGAGTTTTCTTGTGAGAAGACTAAGTCCTACTCCAGGGAAAACCTAAAGGGTAGTGCTTTCTGGTAAGAAGGAAGTAGCAAAAAAGAAGACAGGCTAAAGACTAGGACATGGTTGTGTGGAAAGAAATGGCATTAATGTATGCAATTTTAGTTCCCATTTAATATTCTATTTCATTTGTTTGGTTTGTTTGCAAATGTGTTGATATGCTTTTGATTCATACATGTATCATCTATTCATTTCATAGGATTCTATTGATATTTTAGTGTTATGCCATTTAATTATTTGATTTAACAATTATTAGCTCTATGAGAGAAATTGACGGATTGCATGTAATATTTAAGGTGTAAAATTTCACAGGGATTATGATGGACCTAAAAAAAATGCAAATATTCAGTATTCAATAAGGATTTATGAATTAACATTAATATACAGATGTGTCATATTTCTTACGATATATAAAATGATTCTCTGTGTAGGATGACAGTACTATTGCAAGTTAATGACAAGTGTATATTTATTATTGATTTCGTAATATTTAAATAATCATGTAGGTTACTTTAATGCAGTTAAATTTAGTGGATATTATGCAATAAGTAAATAAGCATTTATTTCATTGAACTGCATTGACTAGCCAAATGTAAATAAAACATGTAGTAATGTATATTGGTATATACCGCCACATTTGTCTGTAGAAAGCACTAGTAATTTCTGATGAAATGCCCACAATTATTGAAATGAACTTTGACCTAAGGTCATTTGTACTAAAGTAATAGTACTTACCAAAACACAGAATATGTATAGACAGTTATTTGTTAAGATCATGTTAGGTCAGAATTTCTGCAATGTGAATGACTTATCAGAGTATGAACTAGTATAGTTTATATATATATATATATATATATGAATGAGTAGTGGAATTTGTCTAGTGTGAGTCATACTACATGTATATATTTAAGGAAACAGCTTTATACTCTTAGTGATACAAAGGAGAAAGGAGGGATAAATCAAGGAACCTGATGAGTTAAGGGGAAATCCACATCTACACGAGGTCCAAAGAGTCAAGGGTAAAAAAAAAAAGACCAAAGCACCCGGACTCGATGTGGGAAACAAAATGAGAACAGACATCAGGTGATGCTGTCAAAGAGTGGAAATTGCACTCAGAATTCTACACGATGAATTTTATATGATGTAAATTGAACACTACAATTAAATTCTGTCACTGTAAATCATTTGGTTATGCATAATTGATTACATTTAATATAGTAAATCTGCTGGATGAAAAGTGATTTTCTTTTGATCATATATTAATTGATTAAATTTTATTATTATTTATTAAAAGGTAGCTTTTTGGTGGTGTTTCTTTTCTTTCAATAATTTGCTCAGCTATCTGTAATGTTCCATCTATCCATCCACACTGGGCAATACCAAAATGGAGTTCAAGTTATAGTTTGTATAGAAACTGACAGTTTGGGCCAGAAACCAGTTGGTAGCCATTGTTGATAGCCATCCTGCATTGTTTTGATGCTTGGGGGAACTGGATTTTTTTTGTAATTCTAATTGGTTATGGTTTGGAAGGAGGCATGGTTTCACACACAAAACTTGAGTTTAAATGTGCAGGAGTGGACATCAGACTTCAGTCTATGCTTTTCTACAAGAGGGAAAGAGTAAATTTCTTGTAAGAAAATTTTTTTTTTCAAGGGGAAAATGATTGTCTGAAGGACAGACACCAAAAGCTTCAAACACAAGGTGAGATAGTTTCAGGGAGAGACATGTTTTACAACCCAAACAGAGTGGAAAGCAAAAAGGGGGCGGTGTGGAACGAAAAGGCCAGACACTTAGAATTTTGGAAAGAAATGAAAATGGCACGAAAGATTTACTAGTGCAAAGGAACCAAAAGTATAGTTTAAGTGGACCTATGGGATGGAATCGGACACCAGGATATGAATTGATGCAAGGCAGTGTTATTCTATCTTCTCACTCGGTTTTTAAATGATGACTTGATTCTATTATAAACAGAATCAGCTAATTTTTTAATCTCTTTTGCATTTTGAAATTGCTTAGTTTGATACAAAAAAAAGGAATGTATCTTTTGAATTGTAACATTTATATCTTTTGCGTTTGAAATTTTTTTGTTTTGAAATTTGATTAAATTTTGTAGCAATTGTAACGGGGGCTCAAGTCAGATTTCATTCCACCCATAAGTTCATACTTTGCATTGACTTTATTCAATACCAGGCAAATTACACTGTCAGCAATCACCTCTAGAGTTTCTAATAATGGATCATTAATGCTTTTATACATGGGCTCCTCAAAAATACTTTTCATTGGATGCAGTCACAAATGTTTGTCTGAGATATGTGAACTCATCAAAAATATTTTTCTAATAAGATACATGGACTCATGAATGCCTTCCTTATAAGATGTATGGACTCATCACAAATGCTTGTCTGAGATACATGGACTTGTCACAAATACTTTTCTAATACAGATAAATGGACTCATTAAAAAATCAATAAATCAATAAAAACATTACATAAAAGAGATTAAACTGAGTTAGTAGTTTCCATACAGAGAATTAAGTTACATAAAACACACCAAATAAACTGTCAGTACAGTTTCCATACAAAATTCTGTCAGTCTTTTTTACTTATTAGATGGGTTTATTTTATTGTTTTATTTCATGCATGCATGTTCAACTGACAAGATGATCAAGTTCACTGTTTTAAATGCAGCTTATTGGGGGTGGGGGTCATAAAAGGCAAATTATACAAAGCTGCAAGGATGGATTTTATCACTTTATTAACATTGATGAATGCTCAAATTATATCCAAACACATTAAATGAATATTTGAATAGTAACATTTTTTATTTGTTTTGGCTTTACCAGGTCCTGATTCATGTAATTACATTTTGTAATACTGGTAATTTAATACTTCTGTTGCAATTAGAGCTGTCAGGATTGATGGGGGTGATAGGACAACTCTACTCTGATGAATGGCATTTGATAAGCCTCCAGCTGTTAATGACTGCAGCAAATTAAACTAAAATCATCAAAAACTGACAAACAGAATAATCATATTTATGTTGTCACAATGTCATATTCAAAAATATTTTCAATCTGTGAGAGAAATGAACAATCTGTTCAGATAAATCTGTAATCAAATATCTTCTTTTCCTCCAAGTGATTCCATATTATTCTGTAATGCTGAGACAATTTAAAATCATGAATTGTTTAACAGTGTTTTACAGTGCATAGCAGTCAAATATTGAATGGTTCTTGCATCTGTTTTTATCATAAACAATTAGTTATGGAACTAAATCTTTTAAATGCCCTTATAACTCTGAGTTGAAGTGACAAGTTTCAGCACAAGGCACTAGTACAGACAACTGTACAATAACCAATGAGTCACCATTAAGATTTTGATGCCTGGTTTTACATATAAACTGCTTTTGCACTGTTTGATACATTACATTACACTGCAAACATTATCTCAAATTTATTCATTAGGTTTTTGCTAACGGAGTAATTTGTGTACACAAAGTGTAGATAATTACCAGTTTCTCTGGGATTCTCTGAATAAACTAAGCAACAAGAAAATCGATTGGTAAAACTAAATACTTAAAGGACTGGCAATATTGATATGGTCTCTGTCGCTTTATGGAGACTATCAATTAATTTACTTCATCTATCCAAGTCTATAATGTATAGGCAAAAGAATCACATTATATTCTGGATGTGCTTTGCTTTAAAATTCATTTTCATGCTGTGACCATGCCACAAACCTACAAAAAATGTAGAACACCTTGTATAATCCACACTGGTTGTACAAGGTCTGTAATGAAAGTGTCTTCTAGACATTGATGAACAATCAAGTATGCTAATCAAGTGCAAATGGAGGTAAAAATTTGATGAGCTAGCTTCATCAACACTTGAGAATTTGGTAACATCTACAAAATATACCACAAGTTTCCACAATAGTTTGATTTCCTCCAATTTCCTTTAAAAGCATAATTTATTTCAGCACCTTCATTGTATGCATTGCAATGTGCCTATAAGATCTTGTTCATTATTAGCAGGTGTCTCTTATACAGAGTTTTAAAATGTTGATAAACCACAGGTAAAAGATAAACAAGTTGTATTCATATCAAGATGTCCACAAAGAATAATCTCATTTTAGTAACATTTCTTTTAAATGTAGACTTGTTATGTGGCTCTGTTCTAGAAGAACTTTCAATGCATTATTCATGTTAAAAAACTGAAGCTAAGTGCCTTTTTCTAAGTAGACCACTCTGGTGCCTATAGTGGTTTTGATTGTCAGCCTCAAATGCTAAACCATACCCAAGACTATCCACAAACAGCTCCCTTGCTTGGTGCTCAGCATTAAGAGGTTAGTGTTAGGACTGGTCAGCCTGGTGTCAGGATAATGTAAATGGGCTTAGACATGATATTACATGTTTGCAGCATGATACACCAGTGCTAAATAAACATTACCATAAACTGCCAAACTTCAGCATCAAAACAATATGACATAAAAATTGTCAAAGCTGTTAAAAATTCAAATCACACACATACTTTCCCAAGTAAAAAGCCAGACTGCAAACACACTGATTAATGTTCAGTGCTCAGGCATGTGACCTATTGTGGTTCACTTCAAATGACAAATGAGATAATGATTGTATTTCATAAAATGATTATAATTCACAGTTATAAGGATACAAATATTGCAACATTTTTTGTGTGAAAAACACAATTTACAGCAACAATCCTAAGATTCCAAAATATTTTTTTTTTACAAATAAATGGAACATTATTATTATCTTGGGGTCAAGAACAAACACTACAGTACACTTGAGTACACTTGTTATATTGATAACATCTGGCCCAGGATAAGTAGTACTTTACCTTTAGGTTCTTTTTTTGGACACTGATATACTAATTCAAACTGCACTGAAACCCAGATCTGCCTAGCATAATGAACTGGTCTACTTATGCATTATGCAATGGAAGATCACTATCTATGTACTTAACAGTTACACTCTAACAATAAAAATAAACTTTTGATTTACCATGCCCTCCTCCCCTTAATAGCTTCAGATCTGGATCTAAGCAGTTTGTTAGAAGCAATTAGTAGAACAAACAACATATACACTGACTTGCATGATGAGCATTATGTGATGGCAAATCAGTGTCTATAGTTGGACTCACTTTTAACAGGGGTATTAGAAACAAAATTCCATATCACATGCCATTGATAGGTCTCTATTTGCAATCTAACATAGTTTTGTTTCATCTATTACTCAGGGGGTGATCTAAAACAACCCTAATAGTGCCTGATATAGATAGCATTAACTAGTCACATAAAAGGAACTACAATAATGAATTGCTGTATTGATTGGGTGAGTGTGTTCATTATCATATTTTATCCCAACACTATTTCAAGAAAAGGCATTGACTTTCTTGTTATGCTGTCCATCTGGACCTGTGTGTGTGCTTGTATTCCTGCATGGATAGTACTTCACAGCAAGGCCAACAAAATTCCAGATGGAGACCTGAATCTAGGACATCATTGAGAATGGTCAACAGAATCTTTACATTGGTTTTAAAATTTTAATCCAACCCTAGGGAGGAGGAGATTGAAGGTGGTTGGGAACACTGAATTTATATGGGAACACTGAATTTATATAATTTTACATAAAATGTGTAATGATTTCAGATGTTTCAAATACCACGCACCTTGCACACTTTTCAAGCATTTCTTGGGATATCAATGAAGATCTGTAGATGTGTATAATAGCCCTGGAATTTTAATGCACTCCTAGTGGGTGGGGATGTGGCCCCATTTGTAATATCATGTGACCTTCACCCTATAACTGTCGAATACTTACCAGGCAACATTGGCTCAGTCCATTTATCAATACTCTCTTAAGGAGGTAGACTGAAGGATTGGGGCAAAACAATAAAGTGTTGGAATGTGTGTTTTACAAATATTCCCAAGTGTTTACAATTAATTCATTTGTAAGAATTTTCAAAGTGTATAGAGCCCAAATTTCCAAACTTATAATTTCAATTCAAATATAAAACAAACCAGAACTGCATCCAATGCATTTTGGGTGTCCTCACTAATATGGTGTAATCAACAAAGTGTCCTCCCTAATATTGGGTAATAAACATGGTGTAATTACTAATATTGGATAACTTAAAAAATCAGTCCCCAATAATATGGGTAATCTATAAGGCATCCCAACTAATATGGGTAATCAACAAGGTGTCCTCACTAAAATAGTGTACTCAAAAGGGTGTCATCACTGATATGGGCAACAAATAAGGTGTCCTCAATAATATGGGGTACTCAACAAAGAGTCCTCACTAATATGGGATACTCAACAAGGTGAACACACTAATATGGATAATTAATAAGGTGTCCATACTAATATGGAGTAAACATTAAAAGTGTCCTCACTAATGACATAATCAACAGTGTTTTCTCACTAATATTGGGTAATCAACAAAAAAGAATATAGCTCTATTAGACTCTTGACAGACTTGTAATCTACAGTCATATTGTGCCTGAAACCTAATCAAACATTAATTATAATACAGGGTGAAATCTACAGTCACATTGTGCCTTGCAACCTAATCAAACATTAATTATAATACAGGGTGAAATCTACAGTCACATTGTGCCTTGCAACCTATGCAAATATTAATTATAATACAGGGTGTAATCTACAGTCACCTTGTGCCCTGTAACCTAATCAAATGTTAATTATAATACAGGGTGTAATCTACAGTCACATTGTGCCCTGCAACCTAATCAAACATTAATTATAATACATGGTGTAATCTACAGTCACATTGTGCCCTGCAACCTATGCAAACATTAATTATAATACAGGGTGAAATCTACAGTCACATTGTGCCTTGCAACCTAATCAAACATTAATTATAATACTGAAAATCATCTCAGACTAAAGAGACCTTGACATGAAAGTGTTGACCACTTGTTTTTGGAACATTTTTATTTCACTTTGTATTGTAGCTGAAAATTTTAACTTTTAATCTTTGAAAACAATAGAAAAATTCTAACTGTTAATGGGCACTATATAGCCTGCTTTCTGCTAACACAGATACCTACTTGCCTATGGAATATGAAATATAAAAGAATAATGTTTTCTATTATATCAAAGCAGAAGTACTACAATGAGTTGATCAAAGGTAAAGATGATTATATATTTTTTTCAAAATTGGTTCTGAAGCTTTTTTCGTTATCCACAACTAGAAGACAGGGGTTGAGCCAATGTGGGTATGTGAGAAAGCTTGCAAGTAGCTAGTCCTGGGTCAGTGGTTCTTTCCAGGTTTTCCACATTCTACCTCCACCAAAGTATAGCCTATCCAATCTTGAAAAAATGGCATTAAACTCTACAACAACAACAACAACAAGCTAGATACCATACTGTACAGTGTGAGGGTCATTAATAATCCCCTAGTAACATTGAAGTGACAGCCAGTAATACTAGCACATTTCATGCAACCAAAATTATCATTATTAGTCATGCATCAATAATTACCTTAATAAGCCATCCATCAGTAATTACCTTGATTTGCCATGCATCAATAATTACCTTGATTAGCCACTGCAGACTAGCCACCCTGCTCCTTGACATGTTCAATACACAGTTGAGTGTAACCCATTATAATATACAATGTACACTGTATTGTCATTAATATGGCATGGCATGGTACTATCATAATATACAATGTACACTCTATAGTCATTACTATGGATTGGCTTGGTATTATCATAATTTACAATGTACACTGTATGGTCATTAATATGGTTTGGCTTGGTACTATCATAATATACTATGTACACTGTATGGTCATTAATATGGTTTGCTTGGTACTATCATAATTTACAATGTACACTGTATAGTCATTACTATGGTTTGGCTTGGTACTATCATAATATACAATGTACACTGTATGGTCATTAATATGGTTTGGCTTAGTACTATTATAATTTACAATGTACACTGTATAGTCATTATTATGGTTTGGCTTAGTACTATCATAATATACAATGTACACTGTATAGTCATTAATATGGTTTGGCTTGGTAATATCATAATATACAATATACACTGTATGGTCATTACTATGGTTTGGATTGGTATTAACATAATATACAATGTACACTGTATGGTCATTAATATGGTTTGGCTTGGTACTATCATAATATACTATGTACACTGTATGGTCATTAATATGTTTTGGCTTAGTACTATCATAATTTACAATGTACACTGTAACTGTATAGTTATTACTATGGTTTGGCTTGGTACTATCATAATATACAAAGTACACTGTATAGTCATTACTATGGTTTGGCTTGGTACTATCATAATATACAATGTACACTGTATAGTCATTACTATGGTTTGGCTTGGTACTATCATAATATACAATGTACACTATAGTCATTAATATAGTTTGGCTTGGTACTATCATAATATACAATGTACACTGTATGGTCATTACTATGGTTTGGCTTGGTACTATCATAATATACAATGTACACTGTAACTTTATAGTCATTGCTATGGTTTGGCTTGGTACTATCATAATATACAATGTACACTGTAACTGTATAGTCATTACTATGGTTTGGCTTGGTACTATCATAGTATACAATATACACTGTATAGTCATTACTATAGTTTGGCTAGGTACTATCATAATATATAATGTACACTGTATGGTCATTACTATGGTTTGGTTTGGTACTATCATAATATACAATATACACTGTATAGTCATTATTATGGTTTGGCTTGGTACTATCATAATATATAATGTACACTGTATGGTCATTACTATGGTTTGGTTTGGTACTATCATAATATACAAGGTACACTGTATGGTCATTACTATGGTTTGGCTTGGTACTTTAGGGCAGAGCAACTAAAGTTGGTAACTCATAGTAAAGTGTCTTTCCCAAGGACACACCAGTTTCTGACCCAGATGGTAGGATTCAAAGCTGTAACCTTTCTGTTGTAAGCCTGGCACACTATTAACAATATTAATTTTCCAATGAATAAATGTATTTATTCCCACAATCAATTATACCAGTTGGTTAAGGTCTTCCAAGCAGACTAGGATGTTTATAGAGTGTAAAATGTGATGGTCATAAAATAAATACAAATAAGCATGACATGTTGGTCATTGTAACATTGTAAGGCAAGGGTCATACTACCAGACAAAGTGGGTGACTAATTTATAATTAAAAAAAAATAAAACTTCACCTTGATCTGTTAGGAAAGCAAAAACAAATTTGCCCTATTAGTTTTGAGATGGTCCCTCACTGTAACCAGGTTTTAGGCTTCTTCTATGGTGTGGTGTTTTAGCCCAAGGTGAAATGTGTGGTATGGTCAATGTCCTTTATGACATCACTCATTATTGAAAATACAAGAAAGCAGGGAAGAAAATGTTATTTAATTAATCCATGGCGTTAGTCCTAGTAGGTAGGCAAATATTAAAACCCTCAATTTGCAATCCTATCAATGGATTATGGTAAGGAAGCTATAAAAGTGGGTGGTTATATTAAGAAAATCCCTTGTTTTGAAATAGATGTACTCCCATGCATGGCACCATATGTTTTCTTGGTTGGTCAATTCAGACTTGTAAATCATTCATATATGGAATTTAATGCTTCAGTGTGTTGTCTGAGTAGTCTGTGTAAAGTTTTAATGTCCTTACATTAGGCTGAAGGGTATGGTATGGTATGAAGACACAAGTACCCAAGTACATGTAATGGGATTGTTTCAAAACAATTCAGAAATCATTTCTACTGCCATTTTATAATGAACTTTCAAAAAGTAAACAAAAAAAAAAGAAAATACTTAAGTGGTAGTTGATGCAGCAATTTTACTGACTTGAAATTAAAGGACTGTAGTTGAATGAAACAACTCCTATCAGTTTAAATTAATTACCTTGTATAGTTACAACTAAGCTCTTTCTAAGTTATACTGTCAAAATACAATGCATGTATCTCCCAGCCAAACTTACACACTGTTAAGCATGAATACAATGGGTATGAATATAATAATTTTTATACATGTACAAATTGTCTTTATAATAAACATATGTATGAAATTTTTCAATTTAAAATACTGCTCAAAACCAAAGATAAATGCATACTGAAAAATAGAAGATTACACACACACACACACACACACACACACTTTTTCTTGCTTTGCTGCCACTTGTCCCTCCCTGTTGAGCTCTCACTTCTCATCCCTATTCTGCCCAAAAATAGAAGCCATTTCTTCCTTTCAAGTACAGCTTGAACCCTGGTAAGGGTCTAGTAACAACATACTGTATATGCATCAAACTATCAAGTTTCAAAAGTGAAACATAAACAAAACTAAATAAAAGAACTTTAAGCACAAATCTCAACCTAAGCCAATATTCTGTAACATACAGATTGCAGTGGCCCCTTTTGTAGAAATATGGTGGTACAAAGAGATATATACATGTCAATCAGTTTCATCATTCACCTATCAACAGTAAATGCAATACATTTAACCAAAGCTGGTGAATCATGAAGCATGTTAACAGTCTAACTAGCTTTACTGCAATAAGTGTTTTGCTAAAAAGGACTGGTCAACATGAACATCATCAGTTCAAGAAGAGCAGTGATTACAAGACTTTGAAATGGCCACAATGATGCAGGTCACATTATTTTTAGCACTACATACTGTAGGAAATATTTAAGTGAAAAGTCCACAATAGTATGCCATGATAGTTATATGACTGTAGGTTGAGGAGTGTGGCAAGAAAAGTATCAGCTTTCTAGAAAATTGTAATTGTAAGACTTGACTATGTTTAATTAATCATTTAGTTTGAAATCAAAGAAACTTTTAAACAAAATTTAGTTGTAACAGAACCATGTCAAATAAATTGATCTGAAGCAAGAATATTCTGTCGATCATGGCTGCATTAATTTAACTTAGGAAAGATTGTCTTTTCTTCATAAAACCTAATTGGATTTCATGGCTTAAGAATTCTCTCTACTGTGAAATAAAAATGCAGAGATTGGATTACCTCTCAAAGAGAAATTTAAAAAACTATATAAAGCCTGAAAGTAATCACAGAATCAGCATCATTTCCTGATGGGAACATGGAAAACAGAAAACAGTAATGGTATAACGGTACCAATTGTACAACCCCCAGGTGGGCGCGGGGGCGAAGCTTAAGGTGTACTGAACATTGTATTCAGAAGTAAACAACAAAACTAGCTGTGATTGGTGCATTATGTAAGAGTTGTACTTTCTGTTAAGCTTAAAAGAAAGTTGAGCCTCTTGTCAACATTTGAGATTATGTTAATTCATAACTATATCACATTTTGTATTTTTTAAGTTTTTTTTTTAAAAAATGTGGTACACAAGCCTGAAAATGTGGTTAATTAGATACCTCTTACCAATGTCTAGTTCCAGCAGAGTTATCTCTCTTAAATGAAATTGAGTACATGTACCTGGTTCAGTTCTTGTCAAATTGACAATCTAACATTGTTCTCTGTGACAGTGGGTGACATGCATGCTCTGGTAGGACAGAAAGTATATTCACAAAGCATTAGCAATGAGGTCTATGGAAAAACAATTGGTACTGAGATACCTAATTTGCATTTATTATTTTATTTTACTTTTTATTATTATGTTAAAATCCTTCAAATTATTTTTTTTCAAGTAATGGAAGATATTTATATTTTTTTAATGTAGCTCAAGCACCTGACAGTTTATTAACATGATGGCTATTAACACATGGCTAGGACAGTTTATTAACAAGATGGCCATGACACTTTATTAACATGATGGCTATGACAGTTTATTAACAGATGGCTATGACAGTTTATTAACAGCATGGCTATGATAGGTTATTAACACATGGCTATGACAGTTTATTAACACATGGCTATGACAGTTTATTGACATGATGGCTATGACAGTTTATTAACATGATGGTTATGACAGTTTATTAACATGATGGCTATGACAGTTTATTAACATGATGGCTATGACAGTTTATTAACATGATGGCTATGACAGTTTATTGACATGATGGCTATGACAGTTTATTAACATGATAGTTATGACAGGTTATTAACACTATGGCTATGACAGTTTATTGACATGATGGCTATGACAGTTTATTAACATGATGGTTATGACAGGTTATTAACTTGGTGGTACATCATGGTCATTGACTTTACAACATGTAAAAAGGTACTTCTGGTATCATGTTTGTGTGCATTTATGATGGTGGACCATTTCAAGTGGCCATAACTTCAGCAAAATACGGCACAACATATATTTTTCTCTTTGTTATTTTATACATCAAAGAATATCTGTCAACTGCCTTATTATACGTCTACAAAATTATGCAAACTGCCATATTATTTGTCAATGAAAATGTGCAAACTGCCATATTATGTGTCAATGAAAATGTGCAAACTGCCATATTATGTGTCAATGAAAATGTGCAAACTGCCATATTATTTGTCAATGAAAATGTGCAAACTGCCATATTATGTGTCAATGAAAATGTGCAAACTGCCATATTATGTGTCAATGAAAATGTGCAAACTGCCATATTATGTGTTAAGGAAAATATGCAAACTGCTATATTATGTGTCAATGAAAATGTGCAAACTGCCATATTATGTGTCAAGAGAAATTTGAAAAACTTTTAAATTATGTGTTAAGGAAAATATGCAAACTGCTATATTATGTGTCAATGAAAATGTGCAAACTGCCATATTATCTGTCAAGAAAAATATGCAAACTTTTAAATTATGTGTCAATAAAAATATGCAAACTTTTAAATTATGTGTCAAGGAAAATGTGCAAACTGCCATACTGTGTCAAAAATATGGGCAAACAGTACAGTTATTTATGCATCAGAAAAAATCTACAAATTGCCATATTATGTGTTATGGAGAATCTGCAAATTTTACAGTTACTTATTGTATTAAGGAACATCTGTAAACTGACATATAGGAAGTAATTTTAAAGATTATCTAAATGTATGTTTTAATTTGAAATATTTCTATGATGACTAAGACTGAATTCAAAAGTTGCACAAAACCTGTAACTGGACAGGACAGTTCTAATGCATTAGTTGCCTCTCTAACATACTTTTTACACAGTTTATGTTTAGTGACTAACAATTACATTTACCATCAAAATACCCTAATACAGATTCTATGGATTTAATGACTTTTTGAAACTTCCCAACACAGTGTAGATTGACATCACATGGCCTCAAATATATGCATACCAACAAATAAGTTTCATTAGCCTGCACAATATATGTATGTTTGACAACCATATTGGACATTTGACCTGCACCATTTTCAGCTTTTTGGACCAATTACATATCAAGTGTTTCTGTGAAAATCTCTGTCAAATACAACTATCCATTTAAAATGAACTGCAAATAACAACCTTTCCATGATGGCAACTATTTTGAAGCTTTGATCAACATCATTTTTACCAAGGATCAACAACTGAAAATCCTATATCAATACAACCAGGAAGACTTGTTATGCAAGATTTTCAAGACTCAAAGTGGAATGGTTTTCATTTGGGACTAGCTAGATATTATAAGTGTTGATATGAATCCCATGTTGATATGACCAGCTGTTCATCGAGAAATTCAATAATAAATTTCAAGCTGGTAACCATGGCAGCCATGCTAGATGCCCAAGTAACAAGTATTTTGTACAGCTAGAAGAATATTGCAAAATCTGCTCAATTAATTTCCCTCCTACCCAAATCCCATCCATAACACAGGATGGATATGAATCTACAGATATTTATGCAGGTGATGACTATATTTACCAATTTTCAAAGAAATCCAAGTTTTGGGTTTTATAAATATGTCTAACATTGTAATTTTTAGTCAGAGTTTTGCATAATGCAAAGGTTTTGGGTCTGGGAGTAGGGGGTACTCCCTCATAACAATTGTTAAAGAGACAAGTATTGGAAGCCTTGAGAGACAATTCTGATAAGGGGGAACAAAAAGCAAGGTACTGTATCTTAAGTTTCATAAAATTTTCTTTGATATAATACTGAAGATATTAGTTTAATTTATTTATCTTACTTTCATATAATTTTTCTTTCATATGAGTTTTAAGATAATTGATTTAATTTGTTTTGAATGTTATATGACTCATGTATCCTAAGCATTCTGTACATTAATTTCTTGATAAGAATCTTGAGATATTGTTTAAATTTATGTTTATATCACATGAATCAGATATGCTAGAAATTTATATTGTTAATACTGTAGGAAGTGATGACATTGAATTGTTAGTTAGCAACAATTGTAGTTAAGACATTTAGTTATTCTCCTTAATTAATCTGTATAATTTAGAATTCTCTTAACCAATGAATCAGCATTAGACCATCAAAGATGTTTATTGTTAGTCAGCCACAAGGTACAGGCCCAACACTAAGTGAAGGTAGTGATCAACAGTTCACACTGCAAAAGACTTATTTGTTAGCTGTGTTAAGCAAGACCAGACTGTGCTGTAGACTGATTCCTGATGTCAAAATGTCTGTAAGAGAAGTACTTTTATCTTCATGTATTATGTTTAGTAATGGAAGAGACTGAGCTAGAATTTATATGGTAGTTGGATGCAATAAGAGAATACATTAAGTTCCTATACGATTTATGAAGTGGTATGTACATGAATTACTCTGGTATGCAAAAGTGGTGCCCTGGAACCATATTAGCAGTTAGTGTCCATTTGAATTACAATATGACAATATCTGATGTAATGAAAGAGGAGAAAAGGTTTCATCCTAGTAGAAAAGATCTAACAAGGTTGCATAATTTATCTATTTTAACAATGAGACAGCTCCACAAAATGCAACAGGATATGTAGAAATAATATAACCCATATTGCAGTAAATGACCTGTAAGAGGTTAGTCAATCAATCAATTGAGAGAGAGAGAGGTCATTGTAGACAGCATCAAAGGAACCAAAGAAATAAATAAACCCAAAAATACTATCACTTTTGAATCTGGAGTAACCCAAAATAGTCTATCAGGTTCTGCAAGCATGTTGAACATTTGAATTTGAAAACTCACTCAATTTAATGTTATTTGTCATATCCATGTAAACAAAACCACTAATTGCATTTTTTAATAACTTATTTAATTATTTTTTTTCTAATATAAGTGTATCCTTCAAGTGCCTTGTAAAATTTTATTTTTTTATCTGATTAAATTGTTTTACAAATGTGGGCTCATTTTGTTTCATTTTTTTTCTGCCAATATCTCCATTTATTCCGTCCATTATTTTTGTTAGTTTTATTATGCACTAGACTGAGGTAATAACACTGCGCTCAGCTAACCACAATTACCACTCCATAATAGTCACCCTTGTGTTTATTAACAGTCATCTATATATGTCAGTATTGTCTAAAATATTTAAATGAAATGGGTCAAAGTGTAAAACTATCTTTTTGTCAAACAATACATCAACGATAATGTACAAAATACATTATAAATGATATCACTTACATTAGCATTTACACATTTTAATAGATCAATATATACCACATGTATTATACACATTATCTTCTAGATAATAAAACCAATAATGCTATGTCAAAAAAATTATTACTTTCCACAACATTATTCTGCACAATCAATCTTGAATAAGTTATACTTTAAGTCAACAAGGTAATAAAATTTATCTGCAACAAATCCCAGCACAGAAAAAAAAAATCAATATGTACATGGAGAGGTAAATGACCTATTTAGCTGGAAAGTCTAATCTTAACATATTAGTGCTTGTTATTTACTATACTCACAAATATGTTGGATCCAACTGCAAACTGTATTTTGCACCAGCAGATTCGGGTCAGTGTAATTTGTTAGAATTATTAATTAAGACAATAAGATAAACCCTTTTAAATATCATGTAATCCAATATCAAGTATGAAATATGACAATTCTGTCAAATGTATATAAAATAAAAGACAACAGTAAAAATTATAAAATCTTTAAAATGTGGTCGGAAATTGCTATATAACCAAATCCTTCAAAAAGATTTTCTGTGGTGCTACGATACATGATCAGGTTCTTTATCAGTCCACATCAAAAGCCTTTGTCACACTGTGAAAGTTGTTAACTCTCAACAAGAATGTGCTTAATTTTAGTTGACACTGGTGGCTGCCTGGTTACACTGGTGCAAATGGTAATGGAAGGGGAATATAAAGCAACCAAATCATTTGGGTAGTTATGTTTCCAAATGGAAGATTTCTATAAACTGATCTAAAATATATTTATCAACCTGTATACATGTATACTATATTCCTAGCTTGATTAAAATACATGTATATTTCATGTCAAGTTTGATCAAAATACATGTATACAATATTCCTAGCTTGATTAAAATACATGTATATTTCATGTCAAGTTTGATCAAAATACATGTATACAATATTCCATATTTGACCAAAATAAATGTATACTATGTTCTAAGCCTGATCAATATACATGTATACAATATTCCAAGTTTGACCAAAATACATGTTATACTATGTTCTAAGTCTGATCAATATACATATATACTATATTCCAAGTTAGAATATAAATATGGTTCCACTGGTAATAAGCTCAGCCAATCAGATACAAGGTCACCTCATTAATATGTATGGGTCATGGCTATTACTAAATTCATACAAGATAATGTTATAGGTGTATATTCCATGCTGTATCAGAAATATGGCCTTGAGAGTCATAACAAAAGTCAGCCAATTAGATGCAAAATCCCCATTTAAATATTCATGAACTAGTCTGAGATCTGAATTCATTTATTCCAATTGAAACTGGATCAGAAATACAGACTTAAGAGTGGTAACAATTGTTTATGGACAGACAATGCACAGTTCATGACACACAAAGGATGCATTGGCCATACCACATGATCACACATCATATGGCCAAGTTAGCTAACAAAATTTCCAATAACTTCTGAAAAGAAAATAAGATAGAGGGAGTGATATTTCTTGAAACTACAAAATATGCTTATAACATGCTGCCTGTTTTAACAGTAAATGGTGCTTTCACCACTTTTGGTCATAATGTTCATAGAAAACTATAACTGCTGTGTAGTTTGAACAGTAAATTATCACAGAAGTTATTAAAGGTAACAATTGTCAGAGATAAACAGCGATATTTTATTTAACTAATTGACAATGGAATTAAGTCTTTACTAGTCAGCAAAGTATTATTTTAAATTTGGTAAATCAAAGTTGCCACTGAAAAAACAAGTTATTCCACATTTTTTGTAATGTTTAAAACTAAAGGTTAATATTATGTTCAATTGTCCCATGGATTTTAAGACAGAAATAGCTTTTGGTTTTTTTATGTCTGCATGGTTGTGAATATATGTGTGCATGTGTGTGATGATAGATGACAAAGCTAAGTACACAGTTTCTTTTACTTTCTTTTGTTCAGATTGGATTTTCCAGGCATTTTCTATAAGTTTGTATGTGTAAACAACTTGTTCCCTATGGTACAATGTCACTAATTTGGGTAACAGTCACTGTCCTGACCCCAACCCTAGCCCACAGCACACTTTTTTTTATACTCAAAACCAATTAGCATTTCTAAAAGGTTTGCACATACAATATTGTAAACTGTTTCACTAGGTAACTCTCTTTCACATAATAAAATACAAGAGACAGAACAAGAGTGCACTCTAGATATCAGTATGAAGTTATCACTGTCAAATTCAGGCATTTCCTTCTCTGACAGGTGTTAGAAACAGAGGTATTTATATTGGTTAATTCAATGCAACATAAATTGAGCACCAAACCTGATCAACATCATTGTCATCAAAAGGCAATAGAGATGCAAATAAACTGTAAGCTATGAGCTTACCTCAAATCAAACTAATCTGTCATCCCACCCACACTGATATTGACATATGGTCTGCTCCTGAAAAAATGAATGAAAATAATATGGACAGTTTGTCAATAAATGTTTTTTATACTACAAACACTGACCTTCCAGTCTGATGATCACCTTTCATTATAACAGCTGAAATGCTGTCATTCATATGCTTTGTGTATGAAAAGGATAGTAATTTAGGAATTTAAGGTGTGAACAATTTCAAACAGTGATTTCAAAAGTTTTGCCATAAGAATGTACACAATTAGTCTAAGCCTGTCTTGAGACAAACTGATGGAAAATGAGTCTTTTGAAAAAAAATGTCAGGTCCTGACAGAATAATGTGTCATAAATAAATTGACTCTGCCCCTACAGGTACAATAATAAACACTGCAACAGATACAATGTGTTGAAACCTGTCTGTAGCATTGTATGAAAACTGTTCACCCCCTGGTTTGCTTTACAACAAAAGATAACTTTCATTCAACTTTTTAATAATAATAATAATAATAATAATAATAATAATAATAATAATAATAATAATAATAATAATAATAATAATAATAATCATTTATAAGAGGGTGACTCAATTATAAAAAACTAATCTACCTTGAGGCCCTCTATGATGATCAATTGCTACAAAAATATATATGTATATATAATTTTTAGTATATGTAACACTTGCATCAAAAATTTTATTGAAAAGCTAACTTTCAGTCAGTTGTCACATGACACTCACACTGATTGTATACTGGTACAAAAGAGAAGATTTCAAAGTAGTGTACCAGTACATGCATAAAAGAAAACAATAAAAAAGAAAACAAAAACTTATATCATGATATTAATTTCTCAATGAAAAGAATATATATTCATGAAGTACAAAAACCCTGCAGCAGTGACCTACTTAGCCAGATGTCAAGGTCTAATCTTGAACACTTAAAACAGGAAGGAGAATGTTTCTGAATGCAGAAGGGTTTTAAAAAAGAAATAAAAGTTGGACTTGTAAATGTGATGTGTTCTTTTTTCATTTTTGGTTGATTTTTCAGCAATGTCAGAAATCCTGCAATTGCATAGTGAAGAACAGACTGCTGATATATGAACATTCCTGATGAGGCATTCATTACAAAACATGCAACATAACATAGCTGCCAGAAAAATTAAACCTGCACACTACATTCACCTCAGGACACAATAACCAGTCAAATAAAAACATTTCAGTAGATAACATTTAAAGACTGAATTAATTTCCCCCAAGATTAATGTCAGACCTTTTTATAGGATACAGATCTCCATTGTTCCATGGTCTCTGATTACAGTATGTCTAGCCAGTATAAACATCAACAAACTTAAGTGGAGAAATTGCAACTATTGTGAAGATATACATAGCTATAAATCACTCTCAACTGAATCTATATAATGTACTTGATAGGGCAATTCTGTCTCTGGCTTCCATACAAAAATTGTATATTGTGGACTAAAATATTTAGCCAACTAGATATACAAGACAGGAACTCCCTGCATATCAGTGTATAAACTTTTCACCTTCTGAAAACAATCCTAAAATTTTGGTTAAATAAAGCAATAATTGGTGAAAATGTATGAAAAATGTTAACAAACACTTTAACATTGTTTACAACCAGTGTGTGAAATATAAGTAGCCAATCTGACTGACCAGTTGGATTTTTGGCATATACAGTAAATTAAATCTAAAGATGGTATGATTTTAAAAGAAATTACAGAAATCAAGTGATACATAAAAAATAGGAGATAATAACTCATGCAGTTTTAAGTTAAAAAAATCCTTCCAATTCCAGTTCTAAAAATGTTATGTTTATGTGATGTATGATGACACATGCTACTTCTCATTCCCAAAGTAGACATGCAGAGGCATTTTCAAAGCCTATCAGAGGTTAAAAACTAAACACATGTGAAGGAAAACATGATTTATTCCAAAGGAATATGATACTATGAAATGGAAGTTTAAAAAAAATTGTTGGGTTACATACTTCATGTAGAAAATAGAAACAGGATGTATGATAATCTTTTCATCACTACAGACCGAAAAATATGTCCAGGGGAAGTAAGTCCAAAAAAATTTTTAGTCATAAAATTTAATTTTTAACCTTGATTTTGACACCTAATCCAGCCAGATATCTTTAACATTGGCAAAGTTATCTTGTTTCAAAGTCCACAAGTCATTTTGCTTTACAACTCCAATTTAGTTACTTAGTGTTGAGGATTCTATGCCTACAAAGTTACTTAGTGATGAAAGGGTTAAGGTCATGACAATGCTGTCAACTATTATACTGTTGCTGTGGATGCATTTGAACAATCCAATGCCAAACTCATCATTCTGCAGACTTAATTTCTTGGGCACTTTGAACACCAGAGACATCTCTGGAGACTGGGTAGAGTTTTGATGACAAATCAATGGATGTAAATCCAGATTCTTATTCTGAATAGGATTTAGACTGGTCACCAATGGCTGCAGTTCACAGCCTACAGAAAAGTTAGGTCTGGGCATAGGGATCTGCTAGACTGCATCAGTCTCTTGGCCAGTAAACAGTGGTCAAGTTAAGCTGAATTTAATCAATTTAATAAATCTATGTGATGTAAACATCTTATTTTATATTTTTTTTATTTTGCATGTTTCATTATCTAAATTATAATGCTGAAGGCTAATTTTGATATCTAGCATCACCAAGTCATTGACTACATCTAAACTTCTTGTATGATGAAATGTTGGACTATTGGTTATGGATAGGACAAGTTGGTTATGGGCAGGGCCAGTTGGTTATGGATAGGACCAGTTGGTTATGGATAGGACCAGTTGGTTATGAACAGAACCAATTCAGTATAGACAGGACAAGTAAAATTTCCAGGTTTCTGGTTCTAAGGGTTTGCAGAATTTTTTGTCAAGTTTCGCACTGTCTATAACATTGAACAATGTTTTCCACTCAAACATGTGAGACAGGAATGACAACTCCAACCACAATCTGCATATAAACTCTTGACCTGTTATAATACAATAACAAAGTTTCATTTGAATGCAGTTATAAATACACCAATTGAAGAAATATTATCTTCAAAGACTTAAATACAAAATTTCTTTATTTTCCATGTATAATTATCTAAATTATAATGCTAAAGGCCAATTTTGATATCTAGCATCACACACCACTAAGTATTTGACTACATCTAAATTTCTTGCATGATGAAATGTTGGACCAGCTGGTTATAGATAGGACCAGTTGGTTATGGATAGGACCAGTTGGTTATGGGCAGGACCAGAAGGTTATGGATAGGACCAGTTGGTTATGGATAAGACCAATTGGTTTTGGATAAGACCAGTTGGCTATGAATAGGACCAGTTGGTTATGGATAGGACCAGTTGGTTATGGACAGGACCAGTTGGTTATGGGCAGGACCAGTTGGTTATGGATAGGACCAGTTGGTTATGGACAGGACCAGTTGGTTATGGGCAGGACCAGTTGGTTATGAATAGGACCAGTTGGTATGGACAGAACTAGTTGGTTATGGGAAGTACCAGTTGGTTATGGATAGGACCTGTTGGTTACGGATAGGACCAGTTGGTTATGAACAGAACCAATTCAGTATAGACAGGACAAGTAAAATTTCCAGGTTTCTGGTTCTAAGGGCTTGCAGAATTTTTTGTCAAGTTTCCACTGTCTATAACAATGATTAATGTTTTCCACATGTGAGACAGGCATGACAACTCCAACCACAATCTGCATATAAACTCTTGACCTGTTATGATACAATAAGAAAGTTTCATTTGAATGCAGTTATAAATGCAAAAACTGAAGAAATATTATCTTCAAAGAGATAAACACAAAATTTTCACATGGTTTACAATGCTAAACCATGCTTTCTGCTTAAACAGGTGAGACAGTATTCATTATAGTACTCAAGCATGCAAGACAAGAAATCCAAGCATACTGCATCATACACTTTAAAGACTGATTATGATATTATTATCAAAGAATTTCTCTTGAATGCAAAATCTGATGCAGAAGTGATGTTCAAATACTTGAATAAATAAACCCAACTTTACAGCAAAACTACAGAAACAGTGACCACTGAATCTAGCTAAGCTTACATAGATGAGAAGGAAAAAAACCACAGCAAAATTAATACCTTATTACTCAAGTCTGCATAGAAAGAGAGATGACAGCCTAGTTTTTCATCAAGCCATAAACTATACAAGAATTAAAGATGCCTTGAATACAAAATATACAATGATAATAGCACATGCAAATGTATTAACATGACTCCTTTCAGTTTCCCTGGGGGCACATAAAATAGACAGCCTTTACCTTCATTTTACCCATAAAACAGCATATTGCTGATAAATATTCTGTATCACAGTCTGGTCTTTGATAAGTATTAGGTATCACAGGCTGATCCCTTTCATAAAATCTATCTTATTTATCCAGGTTTCTATGTCTCAGCTTGAGATTTTACACAAGGAATACTATAATAATAATACTATATGTTTTTTTTCTTCATGAAACTGATTTTTCTGTGAAGCCTTTTCAATTCTATGGTGGATCCTGTGTGAATCAAATAAAAAATGCAAGAAGTGTCACTCAAATGGTCAAACAGTTGCTTATTTTTTTACATCCCTTGAAAACCTGATTACACAGAAATGACTCACCTAGAAACACATTTCAAAACATAGCCATAGATTTCCAAAATAAAATGAGATATTTTTTACTCTGAAAGTGATAGTCACAACAGTTATTACTGTACATAGTACAGTAGAACCTGTCTTGAATGACCACACTTTCTGCCATAAAATTATGGTCTCTTAAGACAGGTGGTCTCTATTAACAGGTCACAATGATATATAATCATTAAATTTGTGTGTTGAAAATATGGTCTATCAAGACAGGTGGTCTCACATAACAGTGGTCTTTCAAGACAGGTTTCACTGTACATAGTATTATAGTGGCCAGAAACGAGTGACTGAGCCAACTGCAAGCTTTATAGACTGTGATCTGCTACTGAATAATATGCAAGCAGATCTGGGTCTGTGTTCTTGGTTTTATCATTTGCTCAACAAAGTGGAGAGACCCAAACTTGCTTGCACATTATGTGTTTGCAGAACTGGATCTGTAAAGTTTTCAGTTGGACAAAATTTAAAGTCAAAAATATAAGATATGTATAGTTTATTCTGTGCCAACTTAAGACATGAAACACTCAAATAAATAAAAAAGAAAACTGAGCTGTAGTATGCACTTAACTTAAGAAGCTTTGTGAATATGGAACCTCATACTAAATACAAACAACAGAAGTCACAGATTAAGTCCAGCATCAAAAAATGGACTTGACTACCAATACATAGTAAAGTACTACAGCTTCACTGACAAATCAATTAACACTTTCCTCTATAAAAAGAACACCTTGAAAATAAGGTAACATTTGCCTCTATACATAGGACACATGCACAGAAATTTATATCCACATAATGAGTTCATTTATGTATTTTATATGCAAAGCATAACAGTGAAAAAACCCTGTCCATAAAGCACAAAAGCTTCTCACCCTTCAAGTGACTTTTAAAGAGTTTTTACCATATCTTGTGCTTCCAAATAAGGTCATTTTATATGCTGTTACTATTCATAATGAAAATAAAGTTATCCCTAACCATAACACTGTTCAAGGATCCATAAAAGCATGCTATGTTATATAGAGGTCCCCATTTACTGGGTACTATGTATCACTATTACATAATAAAATTGGTTTCAAGACAATACAGTTTATAACATTTTTACACTGATGATCATTATAGTGAGGGACTAATATTGATGAGTATCACTGCAGAACAATCTTATTATGCTGAGCAGTCTTAGAGTGAGGTACAATTATAAGGAGTTTTATAGTAATTATATTTACTCTGAGAATCCTTACAATGAGATACTGTATAATACTGAGCTATCTTACAGTGAGGTAAACTGGTATACTAAAAACCTTATATTGTGGGAATTACCATGAGGTGTCTCAGTGAGGAATCGTGTTATAATGATGACCTTATAGCACAGAATTGTGTTATAAAAGGAATCTTAAAGTCAGCATGTAATAAAAACGAATTCAATGAGGTACCATACTATAATAAGGACCATTACAATGGGGGATTGTATTACGACAAAAACAAAACATATAGTGAGACCATGTTATTGTGTTACAACAAAAAACCATATAGTGAGACTATATTATAATGTTAACCCTTATTGTGAGGGATTGTGTTATAAAAGGAA
This sequence comes from Potamilus streckersoni, assembly GCA_016746295.1. Lineage (NCBI taxonomy): Eukaryota > Metazoa > Mollusca > Bivalvia > Unionida > Unionidae > Potamilus > Potamilus streckersoni. The sequence continues at coordinate 1,457,996 of JAEAOA010002087.1, forward strand.
ACACACAGTGAGTGACCAAGTCATAATGAGCCCTGTAATTAAGGCCTTTGTATTTTTAACAACTAAATATAAAAAAATCAGCTTATAGTCAATGTAAACAATATATATATATATATATATATATATATATATATATATACTAGTACTATAGTTTGTTAAATTTTTCTTGCACTATGTTGGCAATATGTCTAGAGAGTTTACCCACAAAAGAGTAGCAACATATCACCAGTTAATAAACTGGTAATCAGTTAATACAGTTTGTATACTGGCAATTAGTGAATAATAATTTTTACAAATATTTCATTTTAATATTTCTATATATATATATATATATATATATATATATATATATATATATATATATATATATATATATATATATACTATTATTCATTTCTAAAGAACAGAAATATATTTTTGAGTATTGTTTTGTGGATAATGGTTCAATTAGCATTTCTAACATCATGAGATACTATTACATTTTTAGTATGTAATAAATAGAGGATATTTACTTTAAACACATGAATAATGGATACAGTTCATTTAGTGAAAAATTCAGTATTTTCATGAGTGGTGAAGCCATGAGTGAAAATACTTAAGTTTTTCATCCATGAGATGAAATATATCCAATATTGACATATAACAGGCATTTTTTTCTCTCTATTTTATGCTTAAATATATTGGATAGCAAGATAATACTGTATAACAGACTGAAGATCCGATTTTTTACTGGCTCCAACTGTCAGAAGTTGACCATTTATGTTCTGTGTTTTGTGACAAAGGAATTATAAACAGTAACATAAATTCAAAGTAAAAAAGTACATTTAGATCAACAATCATTTTTGACCTGTGGGCTCTGACATTGGGTTGTCTTTAACATGAGGTGGCCATATTTAACACTTGATAAATTAAGCTTTCTAGAATACATTCTAATTCCATAATGCCAATGGTGTCTATTGACATTCTGTGAAAAATTAGACATTTATTTTTCACTTCAGTGAAATATGAAGATTTATTCTCTCAAAAAAAATCAATAATTCACAGTGTAGATTAAACTAAATGCATGATATTGGCATTTGAAGTCTTATATTAATATTATGAGAAAGAATATGTATGTATATGAACCAACAGGCAGTTTTACATCCTGAACCTTTTGAGCAATAAATTGATACTATAAGCACAATATTTCCAAAAAAAGGTACTGACCTCCCATCCTTCTAAGCACTGGATTCATGTATCATCTTTCCTTATTGTACATAGTACTGTATCATATTTCCTGATTGTACATATTACTGTATCATCTCTTTGGCTATTTTGTGTCAATCTAACCTGAGAATTTATTAAAATCTAGCATACTGTTGTATGAACTGGAAAAATTATCAAACAGCTAAGGTGAAAAAGGCAATTTAAGCACATGTATTACCTGTATCATAAGCAGGTAGGGGTCATAGACCTGTCCAGACTGTTAATACAATTTATCAAATTCTGACACTTAAAACCTGTCACCAGACTACCTTATAAAAATCCCCCAGAGTGCTGCAAGCATATTACCCCATTTAAGGTGGCTAAAAACTGCCTGTAGTCAGCAGGCCATACTAAGTTAGCAAATTACAGGTTGATGATTGTCCTACTGTACACCTTATCCTAATAATTCATTTCTGTGTAGTCTAGTAAAATAATATATGAAACAAAATATAACTGAAACTAGATCATAATTATGACAACAGCTTGCAAATTAAACCATAAAACCACTGAGTATTCATCTGAATCAACCTGCATCCTCTACCCTTTGACAGGAACTCATTTTGTTTACTTCCTTAAGTGCTTATTCATTTGGCATAAGCCATCCATTCACTCCATTCTTCATCAATCCTTGCCATGTGTAGCTAGCCAAAAACTGTAATATTCTGTTATCTGATTGGATGCAGCTGAAGGAAACTGTTCCAATCTGACTGCTTGTTTCATTTACCTTGGAAAAACAGCCTGAAATAATCACTGCTGCACGTCACTTTCTCCAATTCAGTCCATTCAATAACTAGCTTTTCTTTAAAGTCAAGGCAAGTGGACATAAAGAAGTTTTCATATACCCATTATATGTAACAAGCTCTCATTAGTTTACTGATTTAGCTTGCTGATTGGCAGCAACTTTTTCATTCACAGCTGTATATATATATATATATATATATATATATATATATATATATATATATATATATATATATATATATATATATATATATATATATATATACATCATGGGTCAACAAGAATGAAGTGGATAGACTATACCTGACTAGCAAAGATGCCATAAATGATGTCATCAAATGCATTCCTAATAAAACAAGGCAGCCATAGTAGCTCAAGTGGTACAGTGTCTGCCTTCTAAACCAAGGATGCTGGGTTAGGTACCTACCATTCCTGCTTTAGTTGGCCACCTATGTGTATCATTGGCAAAGACACTAAGCTCATATTTCCAAGTTGTGATACAGACAATAGTGTGTTTCAAGTGCTGTTTAAACTGAACCAATAAACCAATTCCAATAAAATTAGACTTTCTCAACTTCAGGGAACCAAGTCTGACAATGCAATTTTAATGAAAGCTTTACGACCACTGAAGCAGCTTTATATTTATATTGTAACCCATGCAAAAGTTTGCTTTGGTTGTAAATAATACAGTTATTACCTTTTCCAGACAATTTCTCACCAGAGAATACTTGTAAATTATCTGAGAAGTCAAACAATACTTGCCATGACCTAGCCACATCTAAATTACAGAAAAACCTTTAGTCTGACAATACAAAAAAAAACCATTGCAAATATATTATATTATGCACTTGAGTATTTTCTTTCTTGGATTGCTCTGTGGCCTAAATGATAAAAGAGTTAATCTTGGATCAGGAGGTTGTGGGACTGAAATGCAGCCAAGTCATATCAAGGACTTACAACATCGGTACTAGCAACTGCCTCACTAGGTGCTCAGCAATAAGAAGTTAGTGTTCAGACTGGTCAGCCTAGTGTCAAAATAATGTCACTAAAAAGGAACATGATGTTACCTTTCTGGCATAATGCCCCAGTGCTAGACATCACTGTAACTACAGACATTGCTGCTATACAACTGAAAATTCGCTAAAGCCACATTAAGAATTCAAATCACACAAATATTTTCTTCCTTAAAGCTTGCAAATTTGGACAAGCATATTATAAAATGATTACTGTGGAAAGTACAGAAATTACACCAAGATGATAATGTTTGGATCAAAGACAATTAGCTACATGGCCAAAGATGCTAATATTAATTTGTCTTGAAAATGCAATAAATATGCTAATGGATCAATGCAGATCCTTATATCTCACACTGAAAAAAAGCAAGATACTGTATATACTCATACATAAGTCAAGGCAAAATGCAACCAACAAAGATCCTGATCTGCTGAAGCATAATGCATCAGAGATCAGGGTCTGTTTTGTTTGTTCTACAGACTACTCCTAACAGGCCCAGATGTGCTGGTGCATCATGAAATGGCAAATTTGGGTCTGTACAGTTTGCATTTGGACTCGACTTATAAGCAAGTATACACAGTACACTTTAAATACACTAGCATATAAATTAGGTCCAAATGCAAACAACATAGATCCTGATATGCCATCATACAATGCACTGAAAGATCTGGGTCTAGGCTGCTTGCTGTCCTCATTACTTCTGGGTCTGTGCAGTTTGCAGCCAGATATGACTTGTAAATGTGTATATATAGTACATGTGCCAAACATTAATATACCCCTGTCATATCCAATGGAAAGAGCACATATAATGTTACCCATATCCCCCTATTTATTTCCTGTCCCATCCCATCTAGGGCTGCAGCTAATGCAGGACAACTAGGACAAAATTCTGGGGATTTACAATGGTCAGGGTACCCAACACAATCTATAATTCATAGTGGCCTACTGGAGAATTTTTCCTTGGGTCCACAAATCATATCCATATCATTGATCCCATCCCATTCTTTCATGTCCGTCCACTACAAAGTTTGTATCTGCTCAATAATTTTTGAAGGACACCATAAATTGAAATCAAATATGATATAAAATTGTATATAAAGATGACTTTCAGTAGGTCAACTTTGATTGTCTCCATATACTGATGAAACTTAACCAAGGTACCTGTACTGCCCTTGATTGACCATGAACTTTGACCTCAAATAATTTCACAACTTTGATCACCAGTTACAACAAACAATGCACCTTCATAGAAGCACTGGACCCCTTCCTCACACTATCAATTAAAATACCTGTACAAAAAAACTTTACAAAAAGTACCTGTACAAAAATACCTGTACAAATGAAAATGTTAAACCATAACAAAAGTCTCTTGAAGGGACTGATGATTTTCTGGCTGAAAAGTATTTCCTGGAATCAAGGATACATTGATTTCTTCATTCCTTTTATTCCTTTTAACTGCTCAGTACTGAAACCATTTCTGATGTTCTTGAGAATCTCCATCATACAGTACAAATTTGACAAAAATATTTTCTTACCTATCTGAGAAAAGTGTCATTGAATATTCTTTGTCAATGTCTTTTAACCTTGAACCTGAGATGAACTCTGAACACGTATCATACAAGATCAAATTATAACACTATAATTATAACTACTAGTATTATAATACTATTTACATGTTATTTCTGTTTAAACCTATAACTGATATTTAGGGGATAGGGTGTTGGTTTAAAATTGAGTTGGCATTGTTCAGATGTAGCCACATACATGTTCCGTACTGGGTCTAATTCATACTTGTTTGTGGTATCATGCTCACAAGCCAGTACACTGTAAATTTGACCTCCAACCTAAAAATCAATAGTTGAGTGCTGACAATCAACTTACTTATAAAGTATGGTCAAATTCATCTGTATATCTACAAATCACCATATTTATAAAGTCACAAAAACAAAAAGCTGTCAAATGACCTCTGAATAATGCCCAAGGTCAATTAGATCTGGTTTTCAAAACTCCTTCACAAAAGTGCAAGCCCATTGGAGGTCAGACCTGCATCACTTTCATTCAGAACCAAGTACATACTGCAGTAAGTTTTTAATAACAGCTTGTCAATGATACCATTCATACCAAAATAAAAACATTTTTGGGATGGCCATATGGTTCCATGTTGGATTTCAAATGAACAGCATTTTCATTTACAGCCGGATGCATGCTGCTTAATATTTTAATGAAAACTGTTTTCACTTATAACCAACAAAATATCATAATAAAGCTTTCAGTAAAAACCCCATGTCAATATGACCATCTGTTTAAATGGACAGTGCTCTAGATAAGATTTTAATAAATTGGGTTTTTATTCCTGGATTCAGAAGTAATAAACCGCAAATCACAAAAATTATGCTACAAGACTCTGTCTTAATCTTGAAGATTTGATCATGCCTTTCTGAACATGTCAAATGGCTTAGTTACCAAGACTAATTCTGGATGCATTTAATTACATGGCTCTGTTTACTCTCACTGATCAAATACTATCATTTCCTGAGTGCATGGAACAAATGGAAGTTGAACCAAAAGTTTATATTTATTGAACTTGTCATTATACAACATGTGAAGAACAGTACAATGTCAACTTTTGGAATATATTTTTAAAATTTATGATTTTCATAATTTGAGAAATTACTTTATTGATTTTATTAGATCAAAACTCTGCATGAGATACTGATTAATGCTATTTACATGGAGTACTCAGAGAAGTGATTTTAACAAATTTGACCAAAATATTTGATGTCAGCAGCATTTTGATTTAAGACCAACTATGCATGATAGTAAGTCTCTGGGAGAAAACCCCATGTCACCATAACCAACAATTTAAAGAATTAACAATAAAGTGATTTTCTGGATGGCTGCCATGTTGGAGGTCAGATCAGCACCAATTTCGTTTGACACGAACTAGACAACATAGTAATAGCCCAATTTTCAAAATAGCCACAGAGTCCAACATACATCATTTTTCCTAAATGTGTTTTAGTAAAATTTCTTAGCATTTCTCCCAAAAGTTCCCAAGTAAAAATAACTTGTGCTAATCAACAAATGGACAGACAAAAAGACGTGCATGAATGGCTTCAGTATAAATTCTTTTGATCTCTGACAAGCACAGCAAAAGAAAACTAATACCTTTGAAGTAAATGAATTCACAGCATCTTTTTCTAGCATGATTCCATCAAAGGGAATGAGCAAGGAAACATGCTGGCAACTTGGTGGTCCTTAGCTCTGGCATGCACACAGCACATGCATGATAATTATCAAGAGTGAAGTCAGGCAGTTTTTGATCTGTCTACTGTGAGGAAGAAAGAGAATGAGTATAGGATGTCACTTCCCAAGACTTTTGACCCATACCAACCAATGAAGTGCACCACTTCAGTCTATTAGTATAGTAAAACATCCTCCTTTATACAGATGCTGCTTCTTTCAACCTTTGGAACATATGGACCAATGATGTGCACTGTCAAGCAAAATATTATAACCATATAGACCATTGAAGTGAACTGTACCTGACTACCAAGTATAGCAAAACATTATAACCATATTGACCAATTATAACTATATGGACCAATGAAGTGCACTACATAAGCCTACTAAGAGGAAATATGTCTGCTTTAAAAAACACAAAAAAGTGTTAAAAACTTTCTGTTAATAATGCAAATGTAAAAAGTATCTTGGCATGGATCTTGTATTAAAAAATTTTTTTTAAAAAAAGGACCATGAATAGTTTCATTGTCCTCTATATAGTTTGGTATTGCTGTCCTGGAGATTACTGAACAATGTTTCTCAGTGACCTCATCCTTGGTCAAGGTATGCAGTGTCTGACCCCTAGATATATTGGTTTCTTTATTACCCTAAATGCAAACCCTCCACAAATCTGATCAAACTAATTATTCCAGAACAATTTTTTGGCAGAAATCTAATTTTCTCTGAATCACGATGATCTTGACCTTTGACCCAAAAATCAGTAGGCATCCACTATAATTTAAGTGCAAGCCCTTCACAAAGCTTAGATCAAGGTTTGTTGTCTAATGTTATTATGCAAAAGCCATTTTTCTTCTTCTACCAGAATGAACCTGACCTTCTGACCCTAAAATCAAACAGCTTCTTCCTTAAACAACATGTAACTGATCCATAAAACTGGGTGAAATTACGTGTCAAGAAATTACATTTTTGTGCAGAAACATTTTTCTTCTCTCAAAGTGACCATGCCGTTAAATATTTTATTCCAAAATCAAAAGACACCAATCCCTCCCACCACCATGTGCAAATCATCCACAAAGTTATATCTAGTTGTATGTTTTATGTGGAAACCATTTGTCTTCTATGATTTTGTGATCTTGACCTTTGACCTTATGACTTTAAGACAATAGACTTCTTTCATAACTCAAATGCAAGCATTCCACAAAGTTTGCACCAGGGAAGTGATGTAGAACAAATATTCTTCTGTGAAAACCAATTTACCTCTTTCAATCAAAGTGACCTTAACCTTTGACCTCAAATTCAATCAGGTTCTTCTTTACTCCATGTGAAGCCATACATAAAGGTCCAGAACTTAATGCTGAGCAAATATTAATATGCAGAAACTACTTGTTTTCCATTTGTCAGTGACTTGGACCTTAAATCTTTTAATCTGAAAATTAATAACCTTTTTCTTTACATAATGTACATGCCATCAACAAAATTCAGTAACTGCTGGTCATGGAGTTGTGAAGAACTCCAGTAACTCTGAAAAACCCATTTTTCTTCTTTCAGCCACAGCCCGACTGACCTTGACATTTTGAGTACAAATGAGATAGACTTCTTCCTTACCCGAAATGCAAACCATGGTGAACTTCTTGCACAGAAACAAAATTGGACACAGACAGATGGGTAACATCACATCCCATTGAATGAGAGTATAAAACTTCATTCATTCAGACTGAAAAGTACCCAGACAACCTAATTTCATTGTGACTTGCAGAGAAATGCAAACGTTGATGAATGTATATTTAGTTCAGGTGTTCCTCAGAAAGAAATGAACTGAAACTATATATAGCCCAATGAATAATTGGGTTGTACATTCTCTGTATGGTACCTGAGATCTCCCTATTATCATTATTATCAGTGAGGAAAATGTGCATGATTATCCTTTGTGCACCTGTACATGTATATCCACTAAAATTACTGTATTCCTTTTGAGATTATAAAATCTTTTGATGTGCTTCTGATTGAAGATAAGGGGCAATGTTTATTTTCACAAATACATATATTGGCTTATTTGTTTGTCTCCATCTGTGCCCACAGAAGTCATGCATACACCAGCATTTACATTTGATATATAATTACTTGAAAAATGTTTTAATTCCTTGCAGAGATAACATAAGGTCTCAAAAGATTTAAAATTAAAAATCCAGAATGGTTACTTAATTTCCCCCATTGTCAGACACTCTATTCTAGGGCCTCCCCATAAGTCCTTTATGCAGACTCCTGCCTTCAGACCCAAAATCTATTAAGAACAGTTCATACAGTTAAAGCCCTGATTTGTCTAAGATTAGGAATTGCAATTAAGATTAGGGATGTGTGTTTTTGTTTTAGAATTTTAAGGTGGCTTTTAACAATTTTTCAGTCATATCACAATGATGTCTGCAGTGTGTCTGTTTATAATGATGCCAAACACTGAGCATCATGCGGCAGACATGTAGCATCAGCCATAATTCATGCCCCACCTATCCTGACATCAGGCCAACCTCTTAATGCCAAGCACCTAACAAGGCAGCTGTTAGTACCATATTTAAAAGTCTTTGGTCTGACTTTGCTGGGGTTAGAACCCACAACATCCCACATTCACAGCAGATGCTCTCACCACTAGGCCAAGAAAGCAGTGGATTAGAGATGTTTTCTTGAGTCGAATGTGATATCACAATTATTTTACAATATCATCATAACAATATCACAATGTTTATACTGTGAAAAAACATGATTTTCCAATCACCAATGTAAAACAAGTTCAAAGTTACATCTTTTGGAAAATTTAATTATTTTTTCCACTACCGAATGCCTTGTGACTGTTACTATTTATATCTGATAGACATGTATCATTTGAAATTTACTAATTCTAAGGACACAGCTAATTACTGAAAAACAGGTTACTCTGTATCAGAACTGTGTGCAAGCAGCAAATTACATGGCCTCGTGAGTGCATGTGTTGAAGTTTTTATGGCTGTAACTCAGCTCTGTATGATATTGTTGATCTATATTTTGTGAATATCATTCCACCAAATTTGACAATTCACAGCTATGATAATGTTTGAAAACATTACTAATTGTGACTAATATTTACTGTGCTTTGCAAACAAAGGTAAGTACCAGTACATACGAATGCATCATTTAAATTTTACCTCAATAATCAATAATTCAGATCAACAGTTAGAAAATAAACCCAAAGTCTGAAAAGGATTTTTGTAATATCTCAATGAATAATCCACCTTTAAATTCTCATCGATTTTTAAAACTAAATTAAGTTTTAGCTGCAGCTTGAATAATACTCAGATGAACCATGATCAGTCTGAAAGAAAACTGAAGAGCTGATAAAGTTTTATTGATTTTGTATTTGAAGGAGCAACCTATATGTCTATCTAATTCAGATAGAAATCTGGTTTGACCAATGGATAAATTACAATCTTGCTTTACTTCAGGATGGCAAACTTGCCACCAGTCCATCAAAAGGACCCACACACTTTCTGATCCAGAAAGACCCCTGGGACACAGACAGGGAACCTCTGGTGTTCATAATAAGCCTCATATCCCAGTATAACTCATTTAAATTGCTCCAATTAGTGTAATTTGCTCCAATGAGTGTAATTTTACCAGAGCTAAAACCTTTTTTGAAAAAATTTTTTTTATATCACATTCAGAGAAGCATCCCCTATGTAATTTTGCATCACTTTTCTCATGTAATTTTTCTGAATTTATACCAAGCATACCAAGAGTCCTGACCAACAATCTAGTGTTTAGAGGTAAGTCCTGACCAACAGGCCACTTTTTACAGGACATAGTCACATTAAAAAAAGCCACTGCTTATAAGCGAGTCCTGGTCAACAAGCTACTGTGTCCAGAGGAAAGTCCTAGCAAAAAGCCGCTGTCCTGGTCAGCAAGTTACTCTTTCCAGAAGGAAGTTCTAGTCAAAAAGCCACTGTTCACAGGACAGTCCTGGCCAGCAAGCCACTGTTTACAAGATAGAGTCCTAGCCTAAAAGCCATTGTTTAAAAAAGTCCTGGTCAGCAAGTTACTGTTTCCAGAAGAGAGTCCTAGCCAAAATGCCACTGTTCACAGGCGAGTCCAGGCCAATGAGCTACTATTTACTGTAGAGTCCAGGCCAACAAGCTACTATTTACAGGTGAGTCCAGGCCAATGAGCTACTATTTACCAGAGTCCTGGCCAACAAGAAGCTGATATAAAAGTCCTGGCTAACAAGCTGATGTTTACAGAAGAGTCCTATCCAAAAAGCTACTATTTACAGGAGTGTCCTGGCCAACAAGCCTCCATGGTTTACAGGAAAGAGTCCTGGCCAACAAGCCTCCATGGTTTACAGGAAAGAGTCCTGGCCAACAAGCCTCCATGGTTTACAGGAAAGAGTCTTGGCCAACAAGCCTCCATGGTTTACAGGAAAGAGTCCTGGCCAACAAGCCTCCATGGTTTACAGGAAAGTGTCCTGGCTAACAAGCTCCATGGTTTACAGGAAAGAGTCCTGGCCAACAGACTACTGTTCAGAGCCTTTACAATTTCCCATGAAACAGCATGAACAGAAAGAAGTATACATGTACATTGTATCTGATGACATATACTATAGTCACTTTATATTACTGACAGGATAATTTCATTATAGATGTGGATTCTCTATTCCTGCCTAAGTGATGAGTCAAGGAGCTACTAAATTTACTTCCATAATTATTGCCTATGAACTTGACTCTGTCCCACTGCCTAATCAAATAGCCATGAGGCATCCTATCATGTGTTTAAAGTAAATCTGTCTTTTGATTGATGTTATTGCAATTGTTCAATCTTCCAAGGTTAATGGGGATAGTTACAGACTGAATAACAGAAATTCTATCAAATATATACTTAATTCTGATCCCTGTGGTATGTAATCATCAATTAAAACCATACAAGCCAGGAAATCACAGATATTCAGGATGCTAATAAAATTGAAATAAATGTACAACTGACAATCCTATCTTAAAGTTCTAAATAATGATTTTTTTAAATAGATTGTATTACAAACTGGAAATAACCTATATTTACAGCCTTATAATTTGCACACCTCACAGGCTAAGTGTATGGCATCATATCACCTGACACTTTTTATCAATTCAGTTATCTAACAAGTTTTTTTTGTGGCAATGTTTTGAGTCAGATAAACAAGACCTGACTACATAATAGTGCTCCAGTAAGAAAATTTTATCCCAATCAGTTCCTAACTATCAAGAACATGTTTAAAAGATTTCCACAGGTGCAATTTACAGGCCAAATAGGCTTCATTTGTGATACAATAATTTCCAGCTGATAATATTTAACAAAACAATAATGTTTTTGAAGAAAAATATTTGTTTTCAATAATAAAATAAAGAAAACCAAGTAGTATGTTTTTAAAATGACTTTCTTTGTCTCCTTTCTTCTGCATGATGTTATGATTTGTGATGTCCTGGGGCATTATTTGACATGTTAACTATATGACATGTGATAATATGTACTCTTTTATTTGGAACAAACTGCATCTTTTTTAATTCAATAGGTATTTTGTAAACACTGCAAAACACAAAATTTGGGCAATGAGAACTAAAATCTTAATCTTCAATATGGAATTCATACCTTTCTGAACTCATCAAACAGCTCAGTGATTAAGCCTAATACAGTATGCATTCAATTACACTGCTCTGCTCTAGTAAGTGTTCTCACATTAAGTGTTGCTGTTGTAGGGTTTAATGCCATTTTTCAACACAAGATAGGCAATGCATGATGGCCATTATAAACAGTGGAGGAAGAACCCAGGAAAACCCCAGAAAGAACTACCGACCCACAAGAAGCTACTGGCATGCTTTGGCTGAACTTGACTTGAATCCATGCAGAGGGTGAGATGGCAATGGTCTGTAATGGTGAGCACTTTAGACTACTCTGCCACCTGGGGTCCCCATTAAGTACTGTCATTTTAAACATGCATGGAACATCCAGAACCAGAATAAACAGTAAAGTATTCATCCAATACACCATCTAACAACATACACCTACATAAGGTGTCTTTGGGTAAGACCATTATCCTTATATGCAAACAAAGTTCTTGTATTTCTTCTCACCCTATTGAGAAGAACTTTGTTCATGAACATTGTTCTTGACACTATGACCTCTGACCAGCTCTAAAATGGGAGTGAAAAAAGCAAAAATGGTGGCAAATCTGATACATCATGTGTGTGCATATGTGCATAGGTGCATGTGTGTGTGTGTGATTAGGATTCTTAATGTAGCTTTAACAATTTTTCAGTGACATTGCTATGATGTCTGCAGTGTGACAGTTTATATTGGATGTATAGCGCCAAGGCATAATGCCACAAACATGTGCCATCTTGTCCCACCCCGACAGCCCTGACATCAGGCTTACATCTCCTAACTCTGACCTCCTAATGCTGAGTGCCAAGCGAGGCAGCTGCTAGTACCATTTTTAATAAGTATTTGGTATGACTAGTTGCTGGGGTTCAAACCCATGACCTCCCACATCCGAGGCAGTTATCCTAACCACTTTGGCCACCAGAGAAGTCACATGTTTGTTGTTCTACGATGAACTATAGGGATTAGGATGTCTTCTACTACGAAAATTTTTAACAAATTCTTGGAATCTGGGCAAAAATTCCAAAACAAATTTGCCCCAAAAATGCTAAATTGAGCTTACACCAAGAGCAACACACTAAAATATCTAAACTAAATTCTTAAATTAAATTGTTTCACATAATCTGAATGCATTTAAATATTACTGTAACCACTTTTAATCAAATTTTCTGCATAAAATATACCACCATGCTATGCATCATAGGTGTCAGCAACATCTGTCAAACTTAGATGAGATTCAACTCCCTTGAAACAAAATTTGTCTAGAGTTCAAATGGAGTGTGGAGGGGGGAAACCTTTTGTATGTTCATATCACTATTAACTTTATTTTAGCTTACAATATTTTTTCTACATTAAGATTGGGTTGGGTGAGGTACAGAGAGTAAAGCCTTGGAGAGATGTACAATTTTCACTATGACTTGTGTATCTGTAATTTGTGTATATATGCCAATTTAAACAGAACTGTCATGTGAGACCTTTACTTGATCCTTGCTGAATAACTCTTCTTTCTTGATTATACTGTGGTACCCTTACCTAATCATCAAATTTCTACCTTTTCTAAACCAAAATTCATGCCTGGTCTTGCTAGGATTAGCCAAACAGGACTGAATGCACATATATTAATTTAAAAAAACAAAGCTCAAAACAAACAAATTTTTACATTAAAACCCATCCAAGGGTTTAAAATATTGTCAGACTGCTCAAGTGACCTATTGGTTAGTGTCTGCCAAAGATGAAGGGGGTTTTGGGTTTGAACCTTTGCAGAGTCATATCAAAGACTTAAAAACCATTGTACTTACAGCTGCCCTGCTTAGCACTCAGCATTAAAACTTGTTAGTGTTAGGACTGGTCAGCCTGGTGTCAGGATAATGTGACAGGGTGGGACATCATGCTATGTTTCTGCAACATGATGTCCCAATGCTAGATATCACTATAAACTGCCACACTACATACATCGTAGTTGTTGTTGTTATAGGGTTTAATGCTATTTTTCAGCACAGGATACGCTATACATGGTGGCCAGTATAAATGGTGGAGGAAGAAGCCGGGGAAAAGGAAAGAACCACCAATCCACGAGAAGCTACTCGCATGCTTTTTCATATAGCCACATTGGTATATACATCGTAGCAATATGACTTCAAAATTGTTAAAGCTACGTTAAAAATCCAAAACACTCATATTATGTCAGTGTGTAGTTTATATACCCCATTGTACATCTGGATGAATTATTTGGGGTGATGATTTTGAAATTATCATGAATATGAATTCTATGTCCTAGAACAGGCCCTGGTCATGTACTTTATATATATATATATATATATATATATATATATATATATATATATATATATATATATATATATATATATATATATATATATACACATGATACTTTTAACTTATATCCAATGATAAATAGATTACTCTGGTGGCTTAAGTGGGTAGAGTGTCTGCCTTGTATGCAGGAGGTTGCAGGTTCGAACCCCTGTTGAGTCATATCAAAGACTTGTAAAAATGGTACTAGCAGCTGCTTCACTAGGCACGCAGCAATAAGAGGTGAGTGTTAGGATTGGTCAGCTTGGTGTTAAAATGTGACTGGGTAGGGCATGCTACAGGTCTGTTGTATGTTGACCCAGTTGTCCACATTAATATGAACTACCACACTGCCAACAATGCAGCGATATGATTAAAAAAATTTTAAATCAACTTTAAAAATCCAAATTACACACACTGATAAACAACATGCTGCCTTTCAAAAACTAATTAAAACTGCTCTTTTTTTCAAGCGACTGTAACATTTACAAATAATCTAGTCATAAGACTAAAAAAAACAATTTGGACTGAGGATTCACAATCAAATCAAAACTGAAAAAGTAATTCTTCAAAAGTCTTACATTCTTTATGGCCTATAACCCCTCTCCCACCCCAATCTTATATCCCATCAAAACTCAAGCAACACTTACCTAACACTGCTGACACACCACTATATAATTAAAAACCGAAAATATATTAAACCCATTATACCTAACAAGTCTCCCAACAAACTGGCTCATTCTATGCAATCCAATGGTCTTTCACAAAGTAAACTGTTGAGTCCAACAGAATGAGGCAGTCTGCTAAAATCTTGTATTATATTTTCAATTTCTAAAGATCTAGTGTCAGATTAAAACACCAGCACTAGTACTTTACCTTTCTCACTTATGGTTTTGATATATGTGAGGTTAATCACTGATGTTGAAAGACCTCTCTTGTACTAGTATATACATGTAACATTAAGATCCTGTGCAAAACTGATCATAATGACCAAGCTAACCCTTGTGGGGAGGTAAAGCTCTGATCAAGATTCTTTTATGTCTACAATTTGGCAACTTTGAATACTTTCCAATTATATAACAAAAATTTTAAAAAAAGAAAATCAATAAAAATAGATAAACAAAAGCTAGGATGCGGTAAACTAAGTATTTATGGTGGCTTGCATGTATACTTTATTAGGATTGATCATGTCCAAAGTGGTTTCTGATACAGCTGAAAGAGGCTGAAAACTTTGAAATTTTTTTTAAATTTAAATTTTATAGTCTTTATTTTGGTGTCCGTGATGTTTCTATGTTATACCTGGAATTGTGTTATAGTGAAACGTGTTATAATGGTCGATAGCATTTACCAGAATGGTTAACTTAGCGATCTTTTCAATTGAAGCCAAGTAAAACAGGTTCCATACAGAGAGAAGGAGCATGTGTACTTCCTTGATGTTGGAGATACACTACGTGTTGTCAGAGGGGACAATAACACATTGACATCTTACTCTGTATAGCCTAACAAAAAATGAAAAAATCCAACATTTTGGGATTGCTAATCCAGAGGGATGATTCGTCCTGAGTCCAGTGACCCTAGAGAATCATGTCTCCAGCTCCAATGAAAATCTGATGCATCAATAAACAGATATAAGTAGGGGTCCAGTGCATGCATGGGCATCCCATTCAGAAATTTGTCTCTATTCATACACCAATACAAAGGGGATCAAAATCTGGTCCAGAGCTGATAACAAATGTATGTGTGGTCTCTACAGTGCAGTAAGGAGATACTGTGTAGGTGTATATGCAGATGTCCCAAGGGAACCAAGTCAGTAGTGGCATTAAAGTTTACCAAGGGAGATAATTGTTGTTGCTTTTGGGGGGGAGGGGGTTACTGCTATTTTATAGAACAAGATAAGCAATACATGGCAGCCAGTACAAATGGTGGAGGAAGAATCCAGGAAAATGACTGGCCATAAACAGTGTGAAGAATCTGTGATGATGACCCAGAAGTTCAAATCTTGTAAAGCCACAGAAAGAGTCCTCTGAAGAGGGCACTGGCTTCCAACAGTTTTTACTGTGGTGAAGCAGGACTTTCAAGGAGCCCTGCACAAATGTTATAATGGATGTGCATTACTTTTGCTGATAAAACAATCAAAACAGAAAGTGAAGGCTGGGGTGTCTTGGGCCCAGCTTCCAGCTTTCATTGTAATGCAGCTGGGTCAATGCAGATAATCCTCCAGCATGGGAAGCTATTGTGACCAGAAGTCAAATTTGTGTTCAGCAGCTTAAACTGTTTTATGTGAAGGCATGCTGAGGCTAACATTGAAGTATCTACATGAATTACTTGTGTCCAACTAGAGAAGTTTAATGGTCTACTTCAGGGAATGCACCCAGTAACCTGAGTCACAGACCACAGGTCTTAAGGTGGAACAGACCACAATTTGCACCATCAAGGATGTCTCGAGTATCACAAACCTATAACTTATGTCCTATTTATGGACAGACAGATGGACATGAAAACTTATATACACCGCTCCATTTTTAGAGGCAGGTGACTATACAAACACCCCTCCACAGGGGAATATTACTATACACTTTTCTCTCCAAGGTTTCATTAAATTGTTCTCATTGTACAAATGAATTAAAATCTGCAATGAAATATTTTTCATCCAAAACTGATGTACATGGATTCACCACTGATTTCTCAAGCCCCTTCAAATTTAAATATCTAACAATAATCTTTTCTTTTTCTCGATTATATGTAATTATTACACCACTTTATAATAAACCATGAAGAACATGTACCAATACCTTCAAACATAAAGGAAATTTTTTTTAAAAAAAAACCATGCAACCTAATATTGCTTTATTTTTAATCAAGATATAATCCAGATACACAATGACGCCATTTATGCAATGTCTCTATTATCTATAATTGATAACAATTTGTGAAACATACAGATCTAATTACAAACCAAGTTTAACAGAACTTCAAACAGGATTGTATGCCTCATTTATTTTCTATGAAGAGTAAATGCTGACAAAATGGGTTTTGATTTAAAGACTGAACAGAAAACTGGTTTGAACATCATTCATCTAATCGATATAATGACAGTATGCAAAATACACCAGGCATTAGCATCAAGATATTATAAGGATTTTATGAGCATTAACTTTTATTTTATATAAATTGTACAGAATTTTAACATGTTTACAGCTTATATTTTATTTTGTTCTTCATGTTTACATTTATTTGGATGTTTCCTTTATGTATGTATGTATCTATGTGAGAAAGCATGCCAGTAGCTTCTCGTGGGGTCGGTGGTTCTTTCCAGTGATTTCCGGCTTCTTCCTCCACCATTAATACTGGCCGCCATGAATAGCCTATTATGTGCTGAAAAATGGCTTTAAACACAACAACAACAACATACATAGATACATACATACATAAATACATAGATACATAGATACATACATAGATACATAATCCATCCATCCATCCATCCATCCATCCATCCATCCATCCATCCATCCATCCATCCAGCCAGCCAGCCAGCCAGCCAGCCATCCAGCCAGCCAGCCAGCCAGCCTCCATCCATCCATCCATCCAGCCAGCCATCCATCCAGCCATCCATCCATCCATCCAGCCATCCATCCATCCATCCAGCCAGCCATCCATCCATCCATCCATCCATCCATCCATCCAGCCAGCCAGCCAGCCAGCCATCCATCCATCCAGCCAGCCAGCCATCCATCCATCCAGCCAGCCATCCAGCCATCCATCCATCCATCCAGCCATCCATCCATCCAGCCATCCATCCATCCATCCATCCATCCATCCATCCATCCATCCATCCATCCATCCATCCAGCCAGCCAGCCAGCCAGCCAGCCAGCCAGCCAGCCAGCCAGCCAGCCATCCATCCATCCAGCCAGCCAGCCAGCCATCCATCCAGCCAGCCATCCAGCCATCCATCCATCCATCCAGCCATCCATCCATCCATCCATCCAGCCAGCCAGCCATCCAGCCATCCAGCCAGCCAGCCATCCAGCCATCCATCCATCCATCCATCCATCCAGCCATCCATCCAGCCAGCCAGCCATCCATCCATCCATCCAGCCAGCCAGCCAGCCAGCCAGCCAGCCAGCCAGCCAGCCAGCAGCCAGCCAGCCAGCCAGCCAGCCAGCCATCCAGCCATCCAGCCATCCAGCCAGCCAGCCAGCCAGCCAGCCAGCCAGCCAGCCAGCCAGCCAGCCAGCCAGCCAGCCAGCCAGCCAGCCAGCCAGCCAGCCAGCCAGCCAGCCAGCCAGCCAGCCAGCCAGCCAGCCAGCCAGCCAGCCAGCCAGCCAGCCAGCCAGCCAGCCAGCCAGCCAGCCAGCCAGCCAGCCAGCCAGCCAGCCAGCCAGCCAGCCAGCCAGCCAGCCAGCCAGCCAGCCAGCCAGCCAGCCAGCCAGCCAGCCAGCCAGCCAGCCAGCCAGCCAGCCAGCCAGCCAGCCAGCCAGCCAGCCAGCCAGCCAGCCAGCCAGCCAGCCAGCCAGCCAGCCAGCCAGCCAGCCAGCCAGCCAGCCAGCCAGCCAGCCAGCCAGCCAGCCAGCCAGCCAGCCAGCCAGCCAGCCAGCCAGCCAGCCAGCCAGCCAGCCAGCCAGCCAGCCAGCCAGCCAGCCAGCCAGCCAGCCAGCCAGCCAGCCAGCCAGCCAGCCAGCCAGCCAGCCAGCCAGCCAGCCAGCCAGCCAGCCAGCCAGCCAGCCAGCCAGCCAGCCAGCCAGCCAGCCAGCCAGCCAGCCAGCCAGCCAGCCAGCCAGCCAGCCAGCCAGCCAGCCAGCCAGCCAGCCAGCCAGCCAGCCAGCCAGCCAGCCAGCCAGCCAGCCAGCCAGCCATACATACATACATTCATACATAGATACATTCATACATACATACATACATACATACATACATACATACATACATACATACATACATACATACATACATACATACATACATACATACATACATACATACATACATTCATACATTCATACATACATACATACATACATATAATGGACACTATCCAGAAATATATTTTTGATTTCTGCCAAAGTATCCAGTTATGTCAATGATCCAATGCACTAGCAAACCACAAGATCAATCCTATCAGTGTATCCAGGTTTTCCCACTGGCACAATTTCTGACAAAATGTACCAAACACTAGCCTCAAGATCAACCCTATCAGTGTATATAGGTTTTCCCACTGGCAGATTTCTGACAAAATGTACCAAACACAAGCCCAAAGATTATCCCTGCCAGTGTATATATGTCTGCCATTATCAGTTTTTGACAAAATGTACATAGAACTTAAAAAATTTCTTAACTAATTTATTACTGTTCTCCTTTATTTCCCTATTACAATGGTTAGATATTGTACAAGGTTTTCTCATTGCTTATTATTTTTAATTTGTTATGTAAAATGATCTGACAACCTTTGACAAAAACAGCAAATGTGGGTATGTGAGAAAGCTTGCCAGTAGCTTCTTGTGGGTCAGTGGTTCTTTCCTGAGTTTTCCCAGGTTCTTCCTTCACCATTTATACTGGCTGCCATATATAGCCTATCTTGTGCTGAGAAGTGGTATTAAACCCTACAACAATGCTTCCAGACAGCAGGCTTATTGGGCAGGAAAATAAATTACATCAAAGTTTAAAATAATACATTCTTTTAGTCAGATGGTGTGTAAAGTAAACTGAAGACAAAATCAGCAAATTTATACCTATTGAGTTATATTGAGTTTAACCAAATGTAACAGCAACTGACCACTCAGCCACTGTCAATCAAGTACATATATCAACTGCACAATTTGAGATAATTCTATGGACTGAACACAGTACAAATGTATAGCAACTGACCATTCATCCACTGTCAATCAAAAACAACTTGATTTAACTTTGGTATTAAGGTGGCTGTGACCATTAGGTGCCTGCATGGCAGGCTTTTAAATGTTTCTATATGAGGGAAGAGCCACCTCTCTTTAATGCACTTACTGAGTGCTTCTAAATGGGCTGACAGGCAGTGAGACAGTAATTGGAGTGTCCCATGCTTTTTCAATATTTGGCTTAATTGCTTATAGATGTTTCATAGGTCTGGGACAACTAAGTCCCAAACAACTAGCTGGTGAATTGACTACTGAATGGTGAAGTACAAAACTTTTATCCTCAACAGCACACTCCTCAGTATAAGAGAATCATTGACATGCAGGTATTATTGGACTATCTTTTTTCATCCATATTACGGTCTCCAGTCTGCTTTGCAGTATGTTATACTGCAAGTTCTTTAAAATTCAAGTTAGTTCAAGTGGGGACGTATTTCTTGAATGAAACAAAATATTGCTTACTGTTTCAATAGTATGTTCTTTCAGCTGAATCAAAATTCACCACTTTTTTGTTTCAATATAACAAAAGAAATGTACTTTTTTATTATGGCTAAAAGGAAAAAAGTACACTATAAATTGCAACATTTGATAAAACAATTATATATTTGCGCTTTGTTAAATAAAAAAGACTTGTTGATACCCATTTCAGCATTCCTCAGCCTCCAATGCATTGCAACCAACTGAAATGAATGTCAATGCCACATAAAAAAGCGTCCATTTTCTACTGTCAGATTTTGAGTCCATCACAACAAAGGCAGGCAAAAGTAAGTACTGTATTTACTGCATATTTTCGGACAGCGAAAATACTCTTTTTGTTGTCTGAATACATATTAAATTCTTTAATTAGGTGTCCAAAAATCAAACAGGGGAAAACAAATTTTTGTCCCCATGTGTCCGTAACGAAGTCACAATCATAGCTCACATGAGGACGGGCTGTTGTGAAGTAAAACAAGTATTTTATCTAAAAATACGAAAAGGATAATGAATGAAAAACAAGCATTACTTGCCTAATTTGTTTATTTGATACATGTACATCCACCAGAAAATGCAGCCATACATGTATTTGTATACATGACAGGCTCCATATGGGGTGAGTGTTGTAAGCATGCCTAGGAAGGGTACAAATCAAAAGCAAGTTGCAATACACTAGTCATTAATATGTTGGTATTTTTGTAAAATAAAGGTGATCTATTTGTTGTGGTTCTCTTACTTTTTGTTTCACACCTAGCTGAGGGTAGCTTCAAAATGAGTAGAGCTTGCTGACTTGAAACAATTGACCATTCTACTTGATGGTCTGTGTATACAGTATGACCAAAACAATTTGATTTTAATGTGTAAATATAAATATGGGCTGCCAGCTATGCAAGATATTCCTGAAAATGTGGCCTCTAGTTCTGCAGTTGACTGACACCAGAACAAGCTATAGTACAAGTCACCTGGGTCATGTATGCACATTTACTCAATTTAAATTAAATATAAATTGTTCTTTTAAAATCTAACACTAATTTTCTTTAACTAAAGTCGATTCAATTCTGATCATTGAATGCTCTGCAACTTAACTGTCACACAGGAAACTTCCAGACGAAAATTATCTATCACCTTGTACAAAACTTGGGTCAAAATATGAGCTCGTTGAGTGAAAATATCACAAGGATGGTAGTACAAATTTGTTTATCAATATTCATAGCTTTCATTGTGACACCACAGCTAGCAACATTCAATAGGGATTGTACTGGATCATACCTTTAGGTTCATTTCATCCAAAAATATCTTTGTAATTTAACATTGATTTTGCCAAATGCACCACTCTGGGCATCTAAATAATGAGCTTCCAAAGGAATATGGATGTATACAAATTCAAATGAAGTGAATACTTGCTAGTCCTACAATGTAAGACATAGCACATGTTTTTGTTTTGGTGCCATGTCTTACTACCCTAATAACTGCCTTGCATAGCGTGTTCCGATGTCATTGACATTGAACGAGTAGTCAAAGTTTCAGAAATTTATCTCACACACTTAGCAGCCTGTATCGACACTCATCCACTAATTTATGTGTAATTAATATACTTACTGTGCTGTCTTTATCCTGGTGCAATGCAATAATATATATTTCATTTGTTTCATTAAAGAATAATACTTCAATCTAACCTGATTTCAGCATTCCTGGCTTTCATTGCTTTCCAGCCAACTGAAATGTAGGCCAACGAAACTTGAAAACAGGTCCATTTCTTTGGTGAGAATTTGAATTTATTGGAGAAAAGACATCAGGGTAAGTAAAGTCTGACAAAAACATAGTAATTTTGTAGAAAGGCATCATTATTGGTTGCCAGTTGTGTGATATTCCTGAAAATTTGACTTTCGTTACACTGTTGATCAACATCAAAACATGCTTTACAGCGCCATTAGTCAGGCAGTAAAACCCATCACCCATCCAGAAAAAACATATCTGGGTGATGGGGCTTACATTGTAGGACTATAGTCTGATGCTATATCCCTATTTGTTTGTACCCCACTACCGATTTCAAAAACAGAAACATTTAATTTGATAAAAAGTACAAAAAACTTAGTCAATTCATTAATTTATATTTTCTAACCTGACTGTGAGTAGAATTGCCATCATCGCCTGCACGTTTCATGCTTAACGGAAGTTTTCAATATAA
This sequence comes from Potamilus streckersoni, assembly GCA_016746295.1. Classification (NCBI taxonomy): domain Eukaryota; kingdom Metazoa; phylum Mollusca; class Bivalvia; order Unionida; family Unionidae; genus Potamilus; species Potamilus streckersoni. The sequence goes on from JAEAOA010002087.1 coordinate 1,480,756, forward strand.
TAGACGGACATGCTTGAGAATCATTTCCAGTTCCTGAACCAGTTCATTTTCAGCAAAGGGATGAATGTGCGACTAAAGATGTACATACATATGTCATCTGCTTCCAATATTTACAATGTCGAATCAAGCAAAGGTAAGATTGACAACAAAAAGAATTTGCTTTTCACGTGGATTTAACAAGCAGTTTCATTAATATGTTCATGTGTGCAAAGGAATATAATTCCAAACTCAATGTTATGGTAATTTACGGAATTATTCAGCAGTTACTGAATAGGATGAATTATGTCATTATGTTGTCAGATGGAAATAAACTATCCCACAGTGTAGGAATATGGTGTCGTGTTAGTAAAGTCCGTTAAGCATGAAAGGTGCAGAGGGATGCCAGTATTAGTGTCATTCTGGTCACAGTTAGGTTAGAAATTATAAATCAGTGATTCAATTGACTTTGTTCTGTGCACTTTTTATCACATTAAACTTTTTATTTATTGAAATCTGTAGGAGGATACAAACAAACGGAGATGTAGCATCGGACTATAAATACTTGCCACACAAAAGGTATAAAGAAATAATTCTAAAATATGACAACCATTGCTGACATAATCGGTGCTGAATGCCTACATAAATCGTGTAACTTGTACTATACTTAACTCCGCTTGTTAAAATATCAAACATCGACGCACCCCCACCCTCTGTTATGCATAAAAGAATCAACGTAGTCTTCTAGGACACGAATTTCTAATCCCTTCTTTGTATGCTAGTCTTAAATTATATTAAGAAAAATTAAAATGTTGGGGTTCTTACAGTATGGTAATGAATCAATATATATGTATACAACACACAGAATGTCAATCGACAAACAGTCAAAAGTACATGTACAAACTGGATCAACTACATAATGCAGAATAATGACGTGATACATCACCAGATAGGGTAATATAAATATTAAACATGGAAATGTTATTTACGATTATTTTAAAATTATTGTAACGACCATCGGCCGTTATTACCTAGACAGTTTAAAATCATAAACTCACCAGTCTTTAGAATATTATGTAAGAATTCAAATAAATCATATTTAAATTAAACTCACATAATTATCACCGCATCCAAGATGTGACGTGAGGAAGGGCAATAACTCTTCCTTGTTCATGCCTAATAACAGCAACCTAACACAAAGAAAGAACCGATACTTAGAAGCGGAGCCGGCACATTGACTCAAATGCTTATTAATTTATTCCGTCACTTTTCGAAAGTAAGTGATTCGATCCTGTCCATCAGTTTACAAGTGCTCAACATTGACCCAACTTTAACAGAGAAGCACAATAAACATTTTTATTTAAAGTCTTTTTATCATTTAAATCACATGAACCATTACCAAGATAGTTTATTTTACCGAATATAAAAACAAAATCGGTAATTAGCACTTATTTTAAACTTTTGTTTTAAATCATGCGCCATAAATGAATCTTATTTTTTATTCTATTGTATTTTTTATATATTATCTTAAACAAACACATAGCTCTAACATACATACATACATACATACATACATACATACATACATACATACATACATACATACATACATACATACATACATACATACATACATACATGCATGCATGCATGCATGCATGCATGCATGCATGCATGCATACATACATACATACATACATACATACATACATACATACATACATACATACATACATACATACATACATACATACATACATACATACATACATACATACATACATACATACATACATACATACATACATACATACATACATACATACATACATACATACATACATACATACATATTGTTAGAAGTTATTTTAGGCATATATATTAATTACAAGCTAACATCACATACAAAGTCAATTTCTAATCTAAAATACATTGCAGGGAAATAAATTTACACCAATAGATTTAATATAAAATTCAATGCAGAATTCGCTTCTTTTTTTAAAAAGTATACTATACATCTAATACATTTATGAGGTTTGGCAAATATGCGCTTCGGATATCGCTGTGCGAGCGGAATAGGTTAGATGTACATGGAGAAAGAGTTGGACAAGACTGTTCATATACTGATATATAAATAAACAATATAAAATGCAATTAAATCATATGAAAACAAAATAGAGAAGTGCTTCGCAATTTTTAGATTTTTTTTCTTCTCTAAAGTTTGGACAATTTTTTGGCGAAGTTCTTTGCACTTTGAGATTATTTCTATAGTTTAAACAAAATATATTTCTAAAGTTTAGAAAAACTTTTACACAACTTTACCACCTATTGTTAGCGTTTTAACAGTGGATATCAGAAATCCTTCATCATTATGATGGTAATGGCAACTTATATTCTACCTCTTACCCAACTACGACATTCAAATAAATCTTTCATTTCTAGTTTATTAAACAGATATTTTTGTCAATGGAAAATACCGTTTACCGATCAAAATTAATGGTAAAATTTAGTATATTTTTGTTGACTGATTGGATCATGAAGGTTATTAAATTCTGCTGACAATTCCTGGCTTAAACCTTCTCAAGATGATTGGAATGCTCGCTGTTGCTACATCTGATACGTAAATATTTTAGCCTGTCAGGAGCTACATTGATGCCGTTGAAATATATTTCTGACGTTTCATTGTTAATTGCACCTGTCAACAGTCTTCCGTCGATCACCAAGTATTTAATCTTGCTGTTGCTGCGATATGTCACTGTCATATTTTCAAATATTAATTTTATATTTTCGATAAAATTTCATACTCTATTCGGAAAAGATAATGTCAAGTATAGATTTATTGTCAACGACTTTCTAAGATTTATCTTGAGAACGACAATACCCATGTGCAAACGTATCTATTCCGTTTTCGCAATAAAGTTTGTCATCAAAATTACTTAATCCACGTTTGAGAATAACATGTTACGAGTTTATGATGATTTGTTCGAATAGCCATTGCTCTTATAAAAATAACACTTCCATGAAGCGCATATTTATAATCATCAAACCCAATAAATTTGTTAACAAAATCACGAGGCAAACTATACATCTGACAAAGACATGTATTTAGATCTCTGATTTAAACAATAATGTTGCAAGATCTGTCACTGCAATTGCTTTTTGCTTTTTTGTTATTTCATTATTATCCAAAAGTACGGTTTTTTATTTTACTTATCAATCCAATAAAATATTTGAGTGAATTCTTTTCATCCTTAAACTTCCCTATAACCTATTTATTCGAATCATAAAATTTGCTATCGCGAGGATAATCGGAAATATCAAACAGATATCGGTTATTTAAGATATCCTGATAAACGTCCTCACATTCGATTTCATAAACAAGCGAGTCAGTATCTGTAAAGAGTAATTTACTTAACGGCCACTGTTTCTTAAGAAAATTATAATAAAAATCGTACATGAACCATATTGACAAATCTAACTCGATAGATCTAATGTAAATCGGCTTATTCGGCTTCAAATTTGTTTTTCTTCGTTAAAACTTTTCTTGCTGACGAAATCATCGTCTGACGCAAGTTTGTTTCTTTAGTTGATATTGTTAAGTAGCTCAATGTTTACTCACTTTCTAATATTTCCTATGGTCTTTCCACAGACAGAATTGTTCATAAGCTTAGAAAAGTTTTTCTCGAAAGTAGTTTTTGCTACAGCTCTCCTCAAAGCGTTTGCGCTAATATAACCTCTCATCCACGGTGAGATTGTACTCGTTCGTGTATTTATTGTTTGCTTCCGAATATTTTTTATAATAATGCTAATATCTCCACGGATACCTTTTTGGGAAAAGTTAAACATGTCAACGTCTGTTAGTAATTCTAACTCTACCTTGCTAAACTTTAACAGAGCATCCTGCAATAACCAAATAGCAGAGTAATACCAAGAAGAATCTAGTCCATAATTATTACGGTTCACTTTTCGAAAGCCTTTAAATACACCATCTAGCAATGGTACATCCGTTTTCAAATGCAAATCATGATAATCGCCAAATGTTTTGCAATCAAATTCTTTGCCAATATTTTGTGCGTATTTGTACTCATCAGTTTGTTTTTTTTTGGCTGCGAATAAAATTTGTCTTTGTCAAGCAACGAAGCTTCATTAAATTTACTTCAGTCGTCGAGATACTAGTATGGAAATACTCCCTCTTTGTTAACAAGCTTTCTTCAGCGCCGCTGGCCACTCCAAAACAATCTTGTAGGTTAAAAAACTTGCTACAGTTTTTCACCAGCTCATTTAACAATGTTGCCATAAACTGCATGCCGTCTGTAAAACGCAACATACCTAAAGTAACTGACATATATTTTTCTAAATTATTTGGGATACACTTGATTACATCATCGAGTCTTAAACGAGACTATTTCAGGATCACCAAAAGATTCTACGATAATATGACTGTCTTATCCTCAGAAATTTGAAGAACAACTGGATTAAAATCTGGAGCATGAAACTTTAGACTACTCTTGTCGTGAGCGGATCCACGATATTGCCCGGTCAAATGACAATGATCACGTACTTTTTCTTATCAGGTGTGAGCTATGTATGTGTATCAAACGCCCAGTTACAAATAGGACAAAAGTCTGCTTGCGTGGAACCGCTCGTTTAGTGTACGATTAAATCGTTCAACGGTAACTCTTTTTCCTTTGTTTCCTGTAACATATTTTTTTCTTCTTATTTCGCTCCAAAAACAGTTGAACATTTTAATAAAATCTCTACTCTGTTGTCATACCAAATTTTATTTAGTTTTCTTTCTGTGCTAATGATGATTTGTTTTAGTGCATCAGTTATCGATGTTCCTGTTTTATCTCGAACAGGCATACTAAAAGCGTATTTACTAAAAACATCAATAATGTTAAACAAGTATTTCTTATTATCATTAAAATGAGCGAGATTGGACATATCTACCAAATCTTTTGACCAGATATCATCAATTGCATTCGCGACAACCTTATGTCGCGGAAACCTTTTTTTATGTTTGTGTATTTAAGGCTCGAGCGATTGCATCGGAAGCTCCTGCTCTTTACCAAGACCAAGTTTATATTTTGTTCCAATTAATCCTTGCACTAGCTTCATGTCAAATCGTTGTCGCAGACTTACCGGTTTCATATCACGAAGTTTGAATGGCATTATCGTATCACAGTCAGACTTATCTTGTATGTTACCGTTATAACAGATCTTTTTTTTTACCACGAACAACACAAATACTTTGAACATCATTCAGTTGGGGATTTTTTCTGTTCGCTCGTCGGTGTTAGACGATTTTAGTTTTTCATTTGATACAGCATGTTGATGATGAATGAGTCATCCTCTTTATTTGATTGTGACACAAAATGAATCGTGACGTGCAAAGCACGTTATAGCGAGCGATTTATCGTTAGGTTGTCATTGTTCTTACTGGGGCACCTATCAAATTGCAAAATACACTTTAAAAAATTAGGATCTTTTGACATTTGCCCGACAAACATAATTTGTTTTTGGTTGGTTAGATGAGTAATTTTTTTTTTATAATTTAAAAAAATATTCTTTAATACGATCACTCGGAGGAAGTCCGAACGAATCAACATAATTATCATTGTAAACATTGATGTTTTGTATATTTACAACGCACGCTAGTACATTACCTAATTTGTCTTTAGAATATACTCCATGAAATCCTTTCTTGACGACAACGTCTTCAGATTTTAATTTTTCGAATATATCAAAATTACTCAACGACGAGTCCCGAAAAAGTCATTCCGTGTCCGATTCCCAAAGATTTGGCAGCAGACTGCCAGCTAGCCTTGCTGAAAGTGAAGCGAAAGGAATAATTCTTTCTTGTTTCATTTTTTGTGTTGTTGACCTTGGCTTTGCCGACGTTCTCTTTTTTTCCACAAACGCAGGCGATGACGTCCGCGACCGTGCTCTTTTCGTTGACCGTCTTTTGGTTGGCATTTTTTTTTGTCACATTAAACTATAGTGCTACACGATTTGTTTGATACCGTCTTCCGACATTCTTTTTTGTTGTTGCTCTTGATACAGCTCCTGATGCTACTGCTAGTCCTTGTGTCCCTAGTACATGTATTGGTTTGGTATGATAGCCCTGGCTATCGTTGCAAATGCTGGGCCAAGAAAGCCGTCCTGAATACAAGGTCGTATTGACATCTCTGTTTCATGGGTAACATACAGGTTAATAACATATCGATTTCCTTCGATCGCTTTTCGATTGAGCTTATTGATTTGTTGTTGCTTCAACATAATTAATTATAAGAGAAACCGCAATCGTTTAGCTACTGCCGTCGATAGATTTTTTTAACTTGTCCTTGCGTTGGATATTGTTTATTCTGTTTTCATTATATTTCATTTGTTTATTTTATTTATTGTTTTATAGTTGCACTGTCATTTTACCTTTACGGCGTCAATTGTCAAGAACTTGTCGCTGGAAACAAGCGCCTATGCGATAAAATGTAGTTGCTGAAAGGTCTCCAATCATCTAAGTTACTTCTATATCCACTGTTGATCCAATAAGTCGTTCTGAATATATTGATAAGTCCAAGAAAAAGATCGGATAAAGCGTACGAAATTCTTCAACATTAATATGTGATCCACTGTCAGCGTCTTGGTATTTTTGTATTGCTTCCATCCAGTACATATACACCCTTGTAACGATTTTGTTGGATCATCAGTAAAGTTACATTCGATCGCTCGTTCTGGATATTATTTAGAGTTTATTCTAACGAATATTCTTTTAACGTCAGCGTCATTCAATATAACGCTATTATGTACTTGACTAGCGCGTCTGCTTGTTGAAAAACAACAAATATATATTTTGGAAATTGTTCGCTTAATGTTGTTATAACACGCCATGTATAGTCGGTTGCGTTGTGAATAGCTGTTTGAAATATTTTATGTTGTTGGAAATAAATCCTTTTCTTGTATAGGCTTCCAACAGTGCATTGATTATTATTGACCTACTTATCGTCGGAATAACTAGAGAAATCTACAGTTACAATTTTGTAATCATAAATTGTGCCTCTGCTTCAACAACTCGAATAAGTCAATCTGATTAGTCTGCTCGATACAAACTAAGAGTGTGTCAGTCCTCAAAATACTTTATATGGCAGCATCTTTGTTAACTGGCGTTATTCAGATGCAAGCAACTTTCGTTTGGCGTATCCTTCATTGTAACGTTGTTGTCGTATATTTTCTGCTTTTACTGAGTTTCTCATTGCAGCTGCATCATCAGTTGACGTATTCGCTAACAGATTATTATTATCCGCGCCAGATGCACCAGTGCTAGTATGAAACTCGCTTGAAACTGCTTGTCGTAATCCTGTATCTTTGAAACACATTATATTTGATGCTAATTTTCATGAATAATCACCCCTAAATGAAACAATCGTGATTTTTGTACTTGAAAATGGCAAGTGCATCAAAATATCCTTAACGGTTTGATTTGTTGGTTGATATTATGCACATGTAAACAAATTCCAACCATTATTGACAAGAGCAATTTCTATACCAGCTGCGTTATCACCACCAGCTACTGAAAATATTCGCACACAAATTACTAGTACAGCTATCATAGCTCATTTTGTTTCTTCTGTTGGTGCAATATCTGATATTGCTTGGTTTATTTACTATGCCAATGGCATCATCGCAATACATTTAGTTTCGCTTTTCATTTCATCGGCGATCTCTGTCCGACCCTGGTTTCAGCTGCTGATGTGGCTCTTGTCAAAAAAGATTTTGATGCATCAATAACAATTTGAGCAACTTTATGCAAGATTCCTGGTATATTCTCTTCTAACTTCGTGAATATGTTTCCAAGAAATCCATCAACAATTTATCTTCGATAAATGTTTGCTAGTTTCATCCTTACGGTTAATCTCTACATACATTTCAGCATGCGACGACATTGTAGTTGACTAAGTGACTGTACGCAAGTGTAAGTAGAACGTGACGATTTTATTGATAAGATCTAGTTGTAGCACTGATTGACCTGTTAGTTGCGTTATTATTCTTGGCATTAGCGATCCTGGTGGAATATCTGGTGAAAAAGCTGTATATGGTTTGATCTTTTACTTCCCAATCAGATCCTGATGCAATGGAGCAGTTGATTCAAATTTTATCTATTTGTGTTATGTCAACTTGAGCATTACGTCATACTTTGTCTAGGAATACCGCCATACTGATTATGATCAAAACCTAGCACTGATGCAATACTTATAGCTGGTGTAAAGTCTTTTATCAAATTGTTTTTAACGTGGTTCTAGCTTGTAGGGTTTTATATTTCAGAGTTAACTCAAAATTGTTTGCGACACTTCCATTCTTTGTTATTAGTGTTTTAATCGTTTTATTTATATCTGTTACGTTATATGTTCCCTGTGGTATTTTAAATGATACCCACGAGCCAGGTTTAAATGTAAAGTCTTCGTTGACGTTCGCTTTTATATTTGCCATTTAATGTCATACTGTAGCAGAAATTAATCCGATTTCATATTGTCTTTTAGGATCTAGCTCTATTGGTGGATTATAAGTAACAGATAAGTTTTTGCTTAACAACGAAGTCATTGCGCTTGACGAATCGAGTAATAATGCTGTCGATAACAACTTTTATTATCTAGTTTTTAAAATATTTTGTTAGCTTGGAACGTATACAAGATCGCGGTGTAAAATTTCATATTCGGGTGATGTTAGTAGTCCATTAATCGAAGAAAATCCAATATATAAACAATTCAATTGTCGATTTCCGTACTTTCGCTACCGTCTTCCTTGGATGATATCAACAATATAATTATGTCAACCATTTCGGCGGCTGATGTACAACCGTTAACTCCATAACCATAATCATTTCTTACTCTCACATCGTCGTAATCTTTTGCAACGGTGTTCAGTTTCTGTCTATGATCCGGGGTAATAAATTCTTCAATGCTTTCCCTTTGCACTCTAAGATAAAAACATGCTATAATACCATGTCTATAATAGATTAGATACATTATTAACATAGTCGATGACTCAATTCTTTTTTTATCATTCTCATCACCCGATTCCTCGCGTATTTTTTTCTAATTTAGCCAATAATTTTATATTATCTTGTTCTTTGATATTTTCTTCTATATCTTCAATATTTTTTTTAATGTACTCTACATTTTTATTCAAACTTTCATCGTTTGGGATTGTTTCTGAAGTACCTAACGTATTCTTCCACCATTTTGTTGATCTCATGTATTTTATTATTGGTAGAATCATATTCGTAATGTTCTATTTTATCGTGTATATTTTTGCCTGCATTTTGTTTACCTCGGCTTCACGTATCTCGTTTTCTCTTTCATCATGTCCTAATATTGCCAACATCTTCTGTTGTTCAAAAGCTTTGTCCTCATTTTTACGGCGATTTTTCTCACTGCTTCATCTGCTTCTATTGTTTGTTCTTCAATTCTCTCGGCCAACTTTCTAACAGCAACATCTGCTTCAGCTTTTTGTTCTCTCAGCTATCTTTCGTGCAACATCTGCTGTTTTAGCTGTTTGGTTTTCTCCAAGTAACCCTAACAAACCTTTTTCTTGCAACTTGTATATGCCCTCGTCCGATAAAATTCCAATTTATTGTCTGCCTGTTATTGTCTCGGTGACCGGTTTAAAATGTCTAGCAGCTCTATCTTTTTCATAGCACGTTGTCCTCGACGTTCTTATTCCACCTTATTTTTATAAGTAGCTTGTAATGCATCAGATTTCTTTAGTAATTCATTTTTTTATGATAATTCATTGTTATTTAGTATGATACACAATTTTTATTGTATAAATTCTCCAATACAAAAACGAACCATCTTTGCTAGATCACGTGCAAGTTTATCAAATAAGAAAAAGTTGTATTTGTCTTTGGTTGCTTGATGATATTTTCAATAAATTTATCTTTGGTTACACCACCACATTGATTTTTTTACGATGTTTCTAATATCGACATTAATATTGCCTAGTCCTGGAAACAATATAAAACAACCAGTATTTCGTCGTATAAATCTGTCGACGTTAAAAGACCCTGCGCAAGATAAATATAATTAAACTTTTTGTTACGCGGCAACAAAAAATAAGATCTGATCTTATTCATCTCATTGTTTAACGGAATATCTTGAAATACAATTATTTTAAGATCGAACAAATCAAGTTCACTTACAGGAACTAAATCTTTGGCTGAATGATCATAAATATATCTTCGCCTGCACAAAACTCATCGCAAAGTTTAATGCTGCACTTCCTCAATACCGGAATTAAATAATTCGATTTATCTTGTTGTGATTTTTTTTGTAGATGTACACTCAGTCGTAGTTAATGTTGTTTTGGGCAAAATATCCAATAATATATTTGTATTTCCAGATCCTGTATGATCAACGATAAGATAATAACAATCTACAAGTTCGTTGTTGTGTTTATGTTTGACTAATTGTTCAGTATCAAAATGTAATTTTGGTGTATTTTTCACCGATGACTGCGTCATTGTAATATAATTTTATGTTATATATTTTATGTAAATGAGTTATTACACAAGATTTGGAACAACACTCCCACGATCCATTTCCGCTGACGCACCAACAACAATTGATACATCTGTGTTCGTCAAGTAAAACGGTGATACTATAACTGGTAATTTATTGATCTCAAATCAACGAGTACTTGGTTTTGAAGTAGATTTTCCACCACCAAAGGTTGATCTTCCCCAAGAGATAAGTAACTCACAGTTAAAAATGATCGACAATAACAAATTATCATTGACAGGAGGAAAGTTAAACGGTAACTTGGATATGTCAGGAAAAAATATAAATTTGGAGACAACATATCCACTAGCAAACTAAAATTAAACTCAAGCGGTAAGGTTTTTGCAGTTCAAATGCGTAGATGACACGAAGCTGAATAAAACCGGTGAAACGGTTACCGGAAATATTAATATGTCAAGTAAAAAAGATATTGGGTTGAAAGCTGTATATCCACCAGCAAACGTTGATAACACACAAGCGGTGAGTTATTCTCAACTAAAATATGTTGACTGTAACAAACTTAATAAATATTAGGTAATTCAATAATGAGCAGTAAAACAACAATAACTGTATAACCGATAAAGTTGCCTCCAGCAGACGATAAAGATGCTACTAGTCATGCTCAGTTAAAATGAGCAATCACTCCGTATTTAAAATTATTTGGTCAATCTGTCAGTCAGCATGACTATGAGAACCAACAAAATAACAAGGACATATATTCCCGTTAACTAAACCGATTTGACAAATAAAGCGTTTGTTGATAGTTTATTTAGTGGTGTAAAACAAACAAAAAAAGAATATTGGGTATATTCCAACACTTTTTTAGGCATCTGATAACCGAGTTGGGTTTGCGGTAAGAGCATCAACACATTATCCTGGAAATCGCCATGTTTCAGGAGATATTCCAAAGCAGGATGTCACCAAACCTTTTACACACCAAAGGTTATTATGATAAAATTTTTAAAACTGCAATAGAGCGTCCACATCCTGCATTGGAATATCTCTTGAAACATGGCGATTTCCAGGATAATGTGTTGATGCTCTTACCGCAAATCCAACTCGGTTATCAGATGCCTAAAAAAGTGTTGGAATATGATTTGGTGACATTTAATCCCACGACAATTAATCCCGCGACAGTTAATGCCTGACACTTAATCCCGCGACAGATAGTCCCGCTGACACATTATATGCTCACAGATAGGCTAAGATCAATAACAATTAACACCAACAGTAATCCATCAAATAAATAATAAGCTTATACATTATATGCTCACAGATTAAACCCTCCCGTGGACATGTAAAATAAGAAAAATAAAATAAATATATTTAACACAATTTAATAAAAGGTAATCAGAAGTACGAAATTTAAATGTAAAGTGAAATAGAGAACTAAAAGTTAAATGTGTGACAGGTAAACAATGGCACGCAGATAGACAAGAACTTCGTTCGAAGAGTAACGTTCGACAGCATTTTTGACACGCGTCTTTTGCGTCTGGTATCTCTTGGGGACAGACGGCTGCGAACCAGCGATTCCTTGAAGAATACCAAAAGCGATCCTTATCAGCCATAGGCTATTATTTTTTTGTAGACTCTACACTGATATTACTAATAATATTAATATTATTATTCAATTAATACTATTCCAAGTGAGTTAGCCAAGAAACTCTCTGACTTATATAGTGGGAGTTATGGTGGTTTTCTTAATTTCTTAATTTTAGCCAATTCAACCAATCCGGTCCGTGCTAGTTCTCGAAAGACCAAAATTATTCATGCGATCTTGCTATTGTATAAGCTTATTATTTATTTGGTTTGGTGACATTTAATCTCACGACAATTAATCCTTCGACAGTTAATCATGCATATAATGTGTCCGCGGGACTATCTGTCGCGGGATTAAGCGTCAGGCATTAACTGTCGCGGGATTAATTGTCGTGGGATTAAATGTCCGTACACCGTGTAAAACAATGTCACAAATACTGAAGCAAAATACTTTGTGTAATATCATATTTTTCACTGCTTATGATTCGCTCTTGTGTAATATCAAGCGGAGGAGCATCATTAAACCCGTTTTTTTTTTTTGTCAATAATATCCACAGTTTGTTTCTCTTGCAACAGCGTGTAAAAAAATTGATCCTCGACTTTAGACTAAAAAAATGCTTGTAAAACAGCAAGTATCACTTACTTGATCAGATACGATCTTATCTGCGTGGTGTAAAATACGATATGAACGATTTAATACGTGAGTTTCGTACTATTGTACTATTGACAGTATGTAAACAGATAATATGCCAAGGAGAGTTTGCAAATATGAAAAAAAAAATCAAAAAAGTATGGTGATGATATTTTGTCTAAACTTTAGAAATAATCTTAAAATGCAAAGCACTTCACAAAAAAATTGTCTAAACTTTAGAAATAAAATAATCTCAAAAGTGCAAAGCAAAATTATTTTTGTCTAAACGAACGGGTGTGGTTAGGGGGGTTTCAAAATGTGTCTGTTTGGAGATAAATAGGGCCTTTGGGTCAGAGAAAAATAGGGTCTCTGGGTCAGAGAAAAATAGGGTCTTTGGGTCAGAGAAAAAAAGGATCTTTGGGTCAGAGAAAAATAGGGTCTCTGAGCCTGCAATCTCCTTGTGTTTTTTTCTAATACCAACAATAATTAGTTTTAGTGTAAACTATTTCTATATATATTCACTAAAGAGTGTAATATAGGTTACAAATCAGAATTGAGATATCTCTATTGCTAATTTTAATTTTCTTTTCATTTATTATTTCTCTATGGATGTCACAGAATAAGGCAAGAAATAACTTGGTTTTGCTTTAGATCTGTTTTTTACCTTTATTTGTTGTGCAGGCGTACAACGTTACCTGGGATGAATCACTGTTTCTTAAAGGTAAGCATTTCGCAAACTACATGCGACGCAAGTCACGGAAAGCATAGTATACATGAGTATTTGACAATTATTATTAGTCACTCCTATGGATTTAAGCTTGATTCATTACAAACAGAGACACAGGTCATTTGGATTTTGTCAGGGAGTGGACGTTCTCCATTATGTTCACCGGCCTTAAAGGTAAGTGTAAGATTTATATTTTTTTTTGATTTACGAAACTTATTTTCATTTTTATTTCATATCGGGTAATGAAGCCTTTTACGTTGCAAACTTTGCTATTACAGTTTAATTTATGCGTATCTATCTAGGAATTTGATTCAGAACACATTATTATAAACAGTTTGGTTTTATTGTTGCTTTCTGTTTAGGGATGACGATAGCTGCTTAGGAGTTGGCGTAGTTGTCCATAGAGTGACGTGCTGTCTGTTTAGCGTTGAGGGTAGCTGTCCATAAAATGGCGTGTTGTCCGTGCGTATGTGTATACCTGTTTATGGTTGAACGCAGCTATCCGTAGTGCAGTGTTCTGTACGTACGTATATGTATATATAAGATTATGCATGTGGTGGAACCACGAATATAGACGTAACCAAGACAAGGTGCTTGGGTGCCATGTACGTATAAATACTTGTCGATGAATGTGGACCAATTCTAGAATCTAGTGAAACTGGTGTAACAGTTTGTGAATTGTAGGACTGTTCAAGTTTTACAATGATATGTTTGTTTCAATTGATCGTGTTTACAACTGAGTACAATATTATTTCATTACATGAGTTTATGTGAATCTCCCTTTCGTTATTTCGTTACACGAGTTTGTGAATCTCGCTTTCATTGTTACGTTACACGAGTTTGTGAATCTCGCTTTCATTGTTACATTACACGAGTTTGTGAATCTCGCTTTCATTATTTCGTTACACGAGTTTGTGAATCTCGCTTTCATTGTTACAGAGGTGAGATTATATGGATCTCACTCACATTGCTACGTGATATTAGTGGAAACATTTTTACAGTCTCACTTTTTCACGCTTGAGTTATATGAAAATCATTTTCCTAATTTTTCTTCGTGAATGAGTGTAGAGTGATTGGATCAATCGTATGATAGGAGTGTGAGAGACTCGTGCATTTATTTTATATACATATATATTATTAGCATTTATTTTTTATAAATTCCTATCATCCATCATATTGTGTTTGTATTCTTCATTTAGTCCAAGAAAAGAAACCCACTCGGTTTTAGTTCTGTTACAATGGACAGCCATTATTTCTTTGTTGGTAGCATCACTAATTTGACCCAGTCTGTTGAATCTCTTTCAAACCGGTGTCAACTGTTTACCTGTAAATTTGACCCTGCCAAAATGAAATTTATTTCTGCAGTTTTCATTTCTATAGGGTTTATATGAACAGAGAACTCCTCTAGACATAACTTGCCACTTAACAATGATCAAGCTGAGTAAATAGTTGATACCCAAACCGTTTATACCCGGCGTCTATGTATTTTCAATGTTAGACACCACGTATGTGTACATTAATTTTGGGCAGTAACATACGAAACGATAGTCATCAACATTTTTGTAATGCCAACAAATAATAAGAATAAATGTTGCATTTAAAGAAATGTTTACTATGTTGATATATTATAGATACAGATAACTGAATAAATGCCCTGATTTTAATGTCTCACGTGTTTCTTAATTTTCTTTGTCTGCCATACTCCAGTACATGCATGAAATAAACACCTATGGGCATTACGTAAAAGGCATTACGTAAAAAGAAAAGCTATTAAAGCACACAATGCCACGTTTTCATAAATTTCTGTTTGCAAGATATTTTGGATGCCTAAAATGTTATTAATTAGAGGGTTAAAAAAAATTAAAAAAATCACATATTATTAAGTGTTTATAGCAGCTGGGAGGTTCATTTTCATTTGCATCATCTGTCTCGAGCAAAATATATTAAATATCAAAAGCTGATCTGGCCAGACTGCTAGTTCATTCTGACTTATATTGGGACAAGGAAACATTACAAACCATATAGACTTTCGAACACTGCAGGCACACTATAAAACTCATAAAAGACAGGTATATTACAGTGACAAAAAATGACCCAAGTAAAGAGGAAAACCAAAGCTTGTTTAAACAAGAGACAATTTTAATTTCACATAAAAAGTGTAACAATTGAAAATAATGTAGAGAAGGACGTCAGAAAAACAGAATAAATATTTTTTTTTTCAATCTTGTTACAAAAAAAACCTTAACTAAAAACAACATACAAAAACAAAAACAAAAATACCCCCAAACAAAACAACAAAGAAACAAAACACCCCACCACCGGTTCAGACCCTAGGACTGACAAAGAGAATGTTTTGTTGCAGTAAAACTTCCTAGTACAGACAAAGGATGTTTTGGTGCAGTAAAACTTCCCAGGACTGACTAATACCAAAGATTTATAGGTTGAGCTCTTGCCATGCACTCCAAAGACAGTAAATAGACATTCATCAATATTCAATCTTACAATAAAGCATTAGAATTCAATGTGTTTATTAGGATGCTTGTATGGATTCATGAAGCAAAGTAATGGAAGTCAACATTATTTTTTTTAAAAAAAGGGATAAGAAAATCCCCATCCAATCTGATAAGATACTGTACTTTTTTTTTTTTATAAAAAAAATTGCAAAATACCTGTACCATTTCAATACCAGCAATTGAGAAGAGTTGCTAAGAAATGGTCTAGGGGAGATAACCTATTCACTCCACCCGTTACTTTGAACAGAGTTGTCAATACCATTAGAAATTAAGCCACCATGCAATATAACATACAATAACCATCTTATTCTGATTCAAAAGAGGCAACAATTGTTTAAATTTCATGACAGTGAATTTGTATTATTGACATTCATTGTGATGATGCATACAATAATGCAATGAATTTAGGTAAATACTGCAACACCCTGAAATTCAGCGCAGTTACAATCACGTAGAAAATGGAACTCAAAATAACACGGCAATGAATGTGATGACTGAAACCAAACTCTTACTCTATGGTCACTGTCATACACCTTGAAAAAAATCTCACTTGGAGGTTAAAAAAATCCCTGACAATTGACAGTAGTAGCTACTGGGCAGCCGAAACGTTTTACAATGCTTGTCGTCCATAATTATTTCTTATGGCAACTAAATTACTCAAAAATGAAAAATTGCATATTAATATCTCATAAACGTACAACAGTAATTTCTCATAAATTTTAATTTCTCAAAAATTAAGTACTGTAGTTTTTATTAATTATCAATTTTAATTTCTCATAAATTAAGACCTGTAACTTTTCATAAATTAGCAACTGTAAGTTCTCATAATTAATAACTATACTTTCTCCTAAATTATCAATTATAATTTCTCATAAATTAAGAAATCTAATTTCTCACAAATTAGCTATTGTATTTTATCATACTATTATAATTTCACATAATTAACTAATGACACTGAACGAATGCAGAGAGACACATTTGTCATAGATACACACATAACGCCTACTCATACAGATAATGGAATACTAGATGTAGTTCCATTCTAACAGTTCTATAACCTGGTATCATTTCTAAAACATTATCTTTGACAGGCAAATAGCAAATAATGATCTTATATCTCTGTTCACTTACCCTGCAAGCTCAATCATGTTCTATCAGGAAGCTGGTTTTGTATGATGGTTGCTTCAGCAAGAAGTAAGACTGTCGCTCAGGCTTAAATGAATAAAGCATGTCAAAACCTAGGAAAAAAATCCATTTTGGAAACAAGGTAAACAAGCAAACAGGGTATGTCAAAATTGGACAAGTCAGAAAGGTGCTTGTTGCAGCCAATATTTTATCCCTGACATCTGAGGTCATGGAAAAGCATCCCCTAATTGGGACAGGGACAAACTTCTTGGGTGCCCCGAGTGGCCGAGTGATCTAAAGCGCTGTCCGTTACGGATCACTGCCATCTCACCTGTCTGCGTGAATTCGAGTCTAGGATTCGGCGAATGTGGATATGTGAGAAAGCTTGCCCGTAGCTTCTCGTGGGTCGGTGGTTCTTTCCGGTGATTTCCCGGTTTCTTCCTCCACTATTAATACTGGCCGCCATGAATAGCCTATCGTGTGCTGAAAAATGGCGTTAAGCCCAACAACAACAACAACAAACTTCTTGTCTTCTGAGAGAAAAAGAAGTTAGCCAGTTAGTGGGGGAGGGGGACTGGCTGAGAGTGGTATCATGCTGTTTAACGTGACACGTAATTAAAAATGCACCACTTCCCCTCCTGCGGCTTCAAAGTGGAGGGCGGTCTAACTGTGGTGTTCCTTACAGCAATTAAAACATCATACATCGTTTTCATAGAGAATTCATGACAAGAGCCAGGCATGAAGGACATGGATGGATTAATGGCAGTCTTGTCTTCTTGCCTATAGCGCACATGGCCACTAAAAAGTTGCTAATTTTAGGAATTAGTCTTACAATTATTCTGCAGCTGATCATCCATTCTCTTGTATGCAACCTAATAAGGTTGTGCTGAGGGGGCTTGCACGGAGAGCTGAAACAGCAACTCCTGCATCCATGTCTTCTCACCTCCTCAATCTGACTCACAAACAAGATGGGGGAAGCAAAGCTGAATGCAGGGTTGCAGTTTCGTGGGGTTTAAGAGTAGAATATTGAAGATGTCGAACTTACAAGAAGCAGACGCAGGGTATTTGCCATTATGTCATCAACACTCATACCTTGGTAATAAAGAATGCCAATTAAATGGCATGATCATTTCATGCCTTCTCTGCTAGGTAAAACATCACCAGAGATGCCAAGTTAAACAGAGAGGAAGCTGATATGACATTCCTGACCAGCTTAGATGTGTCATTAAATTATAATTTTACATTTATAAATTAGGAATAAAATTATGGAGTTTTGTGTATTTTTCTTATGTTCTTCAGGATTTCCATTTTAAAACCTGGAAGGGGGTACAAACTTAGGAATAATTCAGTGTGGTAGTCAGCATACACTGTTGTGTAAAGACCAACCAGTGTGGTAGTCAGCATAGACTGCAGTGTAAAGACCAACCAGTGTGGTAATCAGCACATAGTGCTGTGTAAAGACCAACCAGTGTGGTAGTCATCATAGATTGCAGTGTAAAGACCAACTAGTGTGGTAGTCACCACAGACTGCTGTGTAAAGACCAACCAGTGTGGTAGTTAGCATAGACTGCTGTGTAAAGACCAACCAGTGTGGTAGTTAGCATAGACTGCAGTGTAAAGACCAGCCAGTGTGGTAGTCAGCACAGACTGCTGTGTAAAGACCAACCAGTGTGGTAATCAGCATATAGTGCTGTGTAAAGACCAACCAGTGTGGTAATCAGCATATAGTGCTGTGTAAAGACCAACCAGTGTGGTTGTCATCATAGATTGCAGTGTAAAGACCAACCAGTGTGGTAATCAGCATATAGTGCTATGTAAAGACCAACCAGTGTGGTAGTCATCATAGATTGCAGTGTAAAGACCAACTAGTGTGGTAGTCAGCACAGACTGCTGTGTAAAGACCAACCAGTGTGGTAGTCAGCACAGACTGCTGTGTAAAGACCAACCAGTGTGGTAATCAGCATATAGTGCTGTGTAAAGACCAACCAGTGTGGTAATCAGCATATAGTACTGTGTAAAGACCAACCAGTGTGGTTGTCATCATAGATTGCAGTGTAAAGACCAACCAGTGTGGTAATCAGCATATAGTGCTATGTAAAGACCAACCAGTGTGGTAGTTAGCATAGACTGCAGTGTAAAGACCAACCAGTGTGGTAGTTAGCATACACTGCTGTGTAAAGACCAACTTAGGCTTTTAAATCCAGCTTAACCTTTCATTTTTGTTTGATTTATAATGTGAGGTACACTGTTTAATTTCTTTTACTGAGTTGGCAAAAAGTGAACAAGAAAAGGAATTCTAATATTTTATGCAAAAGTACTTTCTTAAAGCCATAGGGCAAACAGTTTGACTTGATTATTTATCAAGTTTATATTTGAGTGATATATGTGAAAAAAACTCAAACCGTTACATAAACCATTGTATATTTGTCTATTTATTTTTCTGAACCTTTTATTTAACTATTTTATCTATGTATATTTTTTAATGATAAGTAAATGAAATTGTTTATTCATAGAAAAATGTGAGCTACCAAAATTTACTCTGGGCTACCATAGTTTCCGTTTTGGGCTGCCATACATATTTTAAGATCTACCCATCTCTGACAAATGTTTATAGCTGAAAACTAGAAAAAACATAATAATCTGTTCGAATAGTGTAGTTTAGACCAGATAACTGTAATCGTTTTTGATTGTATTCAGTTACAATGTGAGCTGTAAACCTTGATTTTAGAAGCTATTTTATAATAATAGTAATCAGCCGAAATTGGTAGCATAATCACATACTGTAATCAAGATTAGAAATGATTACAAGCAGACATGTAATTGAACAGACGCAGACTTTTAACATTTATTGTTTATTCGTTGTAACAACAGTAATAACCAAAAGTGTGGATAGGATGTAAAGTGTTTTTTTTTTTCATGTTAATTTGTATGTAAATGGTTGTCAAACGCGGAGTTAAAAATTGTTTTATATGATATCTGCCCAGAACAAAAGAAGATAGAAAACAAATGTATCATCCCATTTAACTGTAATCATAATTACTGTTTCTAAATAAAGTTTACCGGTAATAATAATCATAATCGTAATCATCAGTGCCAAGCAACCTGAAATCAAAATTGTAATCGACTTCATGCCTGGTTGTGGCTATTCCTGTTCAGTGCAAACTAGAAAAATATAATATTTTTGTTTTATTAGTCAAACCCACATATCTCGACCTCGGTTATCCAGAGAACCCGAGTATGTTGAGCGTTTCGGTCCGGTCCCGAAAAAATCCTTCTGTTATGCTTTTTTTTATCTCGCTATCTCGACCCGTGTTAAGTCGATAACCCTGTTATGTGAGGCATAAGTTTCGGTCTGAAGTAACATGTAGACCCGCTGTATTCAACGAAATACAATTTTTTTAATGTCAGTCTCTCAAAAATTATACAAAAAATGGTCAGCAAAGGCGATCGATTTTCACGCACAATTTTGGTCAGTTATGGCGGTAGTCACATGTTTATTTCGTATTCCTTCAATTTTCGGTTCGTAAGAGTAGCTTAATCGATTAATTTGTTAAGAATATATCCTGTTCGCTAATAAAATATTCAAAGATTCACAAAGACAAGAGTATATACAAATTGCAATGTAACTTTATTTTATAAAAACGTAGAATCTTAGACATCAGTTAGATGTATCATTTCTCTTTTGTTTCTTAAAGTACATTTCAGATCTGAATTGTTCGGAAATACATGCATACAAGAAACAACAATCAAGGGGATACAAGTAATGAAATATCATGTACTTGTAATAATTACTGTGCAGACGGAAAATTGTTAATAGGCTGAATATTCAAAAGTCATGAAATTGTTCCATATTCACGTAATATCATGACGATTTATTTGATAGCATTTTATGACAAAATAAACTGAACATAATCTAGTGGAAACACAAAAATAAATTACCTACACGTACATGTACAATAAACGCATATTGCATATGAATGAAAAACGAATACTTTTTGCATTTTTAAATTATACAAGTACATATTAAAGTACAAAAGTACATAAGCATATCATAATGTGCACTACATTATCTTTTCAGTAAATATGAAGTAATATCAGTCTGCTTTTGTATAAGCATTCGCCGATTTGTAACGAACGATCCAAAAGCACGTGTTGTCATACATATACTCGGCATCGGTCACACTTGTCACAACAATCATTTTTTAAATGCATTTAGCCATTTGATTGTAGCTTGGGATCCTCCTCCTCATCCTCCTCCTCCTCCTCCTCATTCTCATCCTCCTCCTCCTCCTCATCCTCATCCTCATCCTCCTCATTCTCATCCTCCTCATCATCATCCTCCTCATCCTCCTGGCATGACTATATCTGCTTGGTTGTCACCGATTGGATTATTTCCTCATCAGTAAGTTCGCTATAGGCATTCTCATCATCATCCACGTGAATATAATTGGAAATTCATCTCGAACAATGCCTATGTAGTCCGCAATCTCATCAGCCATTGCTTCAAGACATATTTCTTATCGAGGCTCTTTAATTTCATCTGCAATTAAACACTGCTTGTGAAATTCTTCCTCAGAAATTCCCGGTGATGCTTTCCAAGTTTCTTGTCTCAAGTCTTTTGCAAATTTCGCAGCCTGTTGCTGGATACGGGAAATTTTCGGCACGAACGTTTTTAGTGTTGCTTCGTCGACATCATCAAACTTTGCAGTACGCATTTTCTTTCTATTGGGACCAAACTGTCCAAGTTCATAAGCAGTTTTGATTTTGTCAGCATTTTTCATCCAATCTGAAATAGTGTTTGAAGGAATGTTGCATTTTTTTAAACCAAATCAGCACATTTCTCGCCTTTTTTAAGTTGTAACAAAATTTCATACTTAAGTTCAATGTTTTGGCTTGAAAGCTTTCTCTTTTGGAACATTTTTCTCTCTCATGAAACAGCATATACATGTACTTGTCAACACAAAATAAACAGAACATATTTTTTACTAGGCAGAATATATCTATCTATCTATCTATCTATCTATCTATCTATCTATCTATCTATCTATCTATCTATCTATCTATCTATCTATCTATCTATCTATCTATCTATCTATCTATCTATATATATATATATATATATATATATATATATATATATATATATATATATATATATATATATATATATAAGCTCGTTTATATGCACACGAATTAATAGTATGTTTATTGGCTTATATACAATGGCAGTCGAGGCCCTATAATTTAGTTCTCAGGCTTAAAGCCTTCTTAATTTTTTTTTCATATCTGTAATATCTCTTCTTAAGATTTGGGACAAAAAAATTGGCTTCTATTGTTTTAATTTATTTTCAAAATTCCCATGAATACCGGTAAAAGGGAACCAAAGTTGACTAAAAAAGAACAGAAGAAAGAATCGGCATACTTAAAAGAATCCAAAGTCAGATTCCAGGGTCGGTTTGCTTTGCAATAAAATAACATTTGTATTTGATATCCTGCCGGTAAGTTCAACGAATGAGTTTACTGTATGCTACCGGATATGTTTATTCGCCACCTGGGCATCTATTTGTTTTTCACCTGGAATCATAATTGATACACACATGCATTGATGCCTGCATGGAAAGTAGTACGCTCAATATTAACTTACTCTAATAATACTCTTTGTTACCCATGTTAGCAAAAAGAGTGTCATTTGCACTCACAATGAATGTACATGTACCTGTATTTTCAAAAACATGTATTTATCTTTATTTGCGAGAGAGTCATATATTAACCTGGATATAATACAATCTTGGTTATGTTAACCTAACACCGTGCTATACGTGAATGGCGGGTGCTTGAAAGCATTCGGTTGATGTTTCTCTCTCACTCTCTCTTCTTTGTGATTTTCTTGGATCCATTTTTCAGTCTGATAACATAATCAAACTTCTGGGTACAACCAAACATAATTTGTTTTTCAGTATTCACAGCAATTATAAAAATGTGTCGTGTGTTATTTGAAATAAGTGATGCATATTATTTTATTGGTTAGCTCAAACAGCCGATGATTGATTATAATTGATTATCGGATCAACACTAGGTAGCAGCATAGCTTTGTTTTATAGCACAATAAATGACTGTAACCTAGTTTTATCAGAAACACTGTAAGATCATTTCAAATCAGTTGTCAAGTCATACCAGTTAAAATACAGATCATTACAAAACAGCTGTCATGTCTTTTGAATATAGGTTATAGATCATTTCAATCAGCAGTCAAGTCATGTCTGTTGAATACAGATCATTTCAATCAGCTGTCAAGTCATTCTTTTGAATAATGATCATTTCAAATAAGCTATCATGTCTTGTAAAACAAAAGCATATCAAACAAACTGCGTTATTGTAAATGGCAGCTTGCAAATGATTATATCTACTTTCCTTCTGCATCAATGTTTTGTTTTAATAATTGTCCTGTATTTCCCCCCTCAGAACAGCATTTATTAGAGCAGGAGTATCAAACAGGTACAGCCTCCCCCTCCTTATGATAAAAAGTGAACTATTTTAAAAATGAGCATAGCATTTTGTCAACTAAGCAACCAGTGTTATGCTGAAAGACAGGAACATGAAACTAGCCATATTTATTCCTGAGATGTCAGCAATAAATTTTACAATTAGAAAAGGGATATAACAGGTGAGGTTCATAAAGGTCAAAGGTCAAAGGGTAAAATATTAATTAATTGTTTGATATGGAAGAAAGCAAATTTGCTTTGTTATTTATTTTTTTAATTTCATTGCAAATAAATAAAAAGAAACATTTTCAGTACATTTTTAAGTATTTATTTTACTTAATGCAACAGTTTTCAATTTGAGTTGGCTTTACTTCTATATTCTAAGACTTCTAATTTCCCCATAATGAAGGTCACTACTCACCCAAACATGCCTCATGGCAAATTATGTAAGCTAGAGCAAAAATAAGCATAATTAGTTGATTTTCATGAATAAAATCAATGTTAATGTACCATTTTACACAGAACATCATCCTAATAATATGAAAATAAGAAAAAATATTGCATAAATGCTTATATATGTTTTTAAGGTGGCGCTCTACAGTTTCGTATTTAGCATAGGGTTAGAATTTTAAAGAAAAAGAATTTCCCCGGGTTTCCTCACTAGTTATACTGGCTATTTAAAAGAGACTTTGTATATCTTAGGTATTATTCAAATAACATTTAATTCCCTTTATTTTAATGTATGATTGATGGGTGTAATATGGGTTAGAGAGTATACAGTTTGGCCTTACTCCAGATGTGCACCTTTCAAAAAAGCGCTAGTTCTACTTGCTCATTTTCACTTCTCGAACTTCAGAGGTAAATTGTAAAAAAAAGAGCCGATAACTATTTTCTTTGTTTACATTTTATATATTTGGTAATTCATTCATTGCACTTTTAGCAGCTGGTATTGTCTAGTTTGGCAAAATTCATTTTCCATATTTTAATAGCTGCCAAGAATAGTGTACTTTAGACAAATTCAGGTTGATTTTTGGAGCACAAGGGAGCAGTCATTTTAGTTAGCAGTGTCCTAAGATCATTTAAAATTTCCAAAAGTACAATATTCAAAGAAATTTCAGCCACATTACATGAAAGTAGCTTATAGGTATGCAAACATTCTCTCCACTGTGCATGTTTAAAATGCAAACAACTTCACTTTACATACATCACTTTCTCAAAAGTACATAACTGGTGAGCGTCACCAAAGACCTCATAAATTTGGAGCAAATTGCAGATAATTGCACCTCATGGCCATACTTTCTCTTGCTTGTACATGAGAGAGAGAGAGAGAGAGAGAGAGAGAGAGAGAGAGAGAGAGAGAGAGAGAGAGAGAGAGAGAGAGAGAGAGAGAGGATCATGTATGATTTGAATTAGGGTTTCTTAATACAATTAAATAAGTTAGTCAGGGAGCCAGACTAACTTTTACAGCAGCACATCAGACGCTTTAAACTGCATATATTTGTTCATGCGAAACGTCTGCATGATCAAACTGCTGATTATAGGAATTTGTTAAAAATGGTGTCCATCAAGAGATGCATATTTAAAACGAAAGAGAAAATAAACTTCATAAAAGTGTTAATAACCAACACCGAAAAATAAAGAGGAATATTCAGATTTTTGTGAATTAAAGCTGGAAGGGACACAGTTACATGTATTGGACATCACGTGGTAATGTTCGTGTGACTCGTGGCAAGAGATATTATTGTCGTCGTCGTGTGAAATCGAAAAAGATAAGAATTACGTCAGGTTGAGAGGTAGCAACAAGCCATTGAGCTGCATACGGTTCGGAACTTGAGTTTGTGCAACTGTACTAGTGGTAAATAAAGTCTACGTGTACTTTACAAACTTTTCAGTTGAACATATCGTTTATTTTCGCTGCTCGTTTCGAATAGCGAACTTTTAATTGCGTTTTTGAGCTCTACAATAGCTTATGATATTTTCTTTCCACCTTACTGAAAATTGGTCAAACCTACGGACAAAATCAACAGCCTTACTGAGACGGACTCGTCAGGCTTGGCAGGTCTGCGTAATGTCTTCCCATACAGGAAGACATATCCAAATACATGAAGAATTGAAGTCATTACAAGAATCATTCATATGTGAAACAGATAACCTTTTTGCAAATGACACATGGAAAATGTTTGAGGAGAACATCAAACGGTTAAAGGATGAATTTATACCATCTAAGACCTTATCAGAAACAAAACAAACAATCCTTGGATAGACAGATCCTGAGTCCAACACAGAAGACGGAACAAACTGTTTACAAGACAGAAAATAACAGGAAAAACTAGAGATCGGAAACTATACAAAGAAGCAAAAGCAAGATCACAACGCTTAGAATGTCAGGCCTACTGGAGATATATTGAAAACATGACAGAAGTTGGTAATCCAAATCAAGAACAACAACCAAACAAGCAGAAGAGATTTTGAAAAGTACATTAAGTCCTTACGTAGAGACATCTGTGGTGTGGCACCACTCAAGGAACACGGGAAAGTAGATTCAGAGGCATCCGGCAAAGCTAACATACCGAATCATCAATACCAGTCAATCTTCACACAACAGGGTAAGAGTGATCTACCAAGCCTACATGGAGCTGGGTACCCACCAATGCCTGACATCCAAGTTACTGAAGAAGGTGTGTACAGCTTGTGGATGAATATTAACCCACAGAAGGTCACAAGACCAGATATGATTCCAGCAAGGATACTGAAAGCTCTAGCAGAAGAGTGTACACTATATTTGAGTTATATTTACCAGAAGTGCCTCTCAATAGATTAAGTCCCTGATATGTGGAAAACAACAAAAATGGAGAACGATTCAAGGCAAGCAATTATAGACCGGTCTCCCTTACATGTATCTGCTGCTTAAATGATTGAACACATCATAGTCAGCAACATGATTCAACATCTAAATCGCTACAACATTCTAATAAACTGCCTGCACGGTTTCTGTTCCTGACAAAGCTGTGAAGCATAGCTCATAACCCTAGTGGATGAACTTGCCAAATCCTTGGACAGAGGGAGGCAATATGACCTTGCTATCCCTGACTTCAGTAAGGCTTTCGATCGTGTCCCCCATGAAAGACTCCTAAGTAAGTTAGACCACTGTGGCATCAGGGGTTACACCAAGGATCAGAGATTTCCTATCAGACAGATCGCAGAGAGTTACAGTAGATGGAGCTACATCAGACCCAGTATCGGTTGTTAGTGGGGTACCTCAAGGGAGTGTTTTGGGTCCCATCTACTTCCTGGTGTTCATCAATGAACTATTTGCGAGCGTTAGATACAATACGAGACTTTATACAGATGACTGTATAGTCTACCGGGAAATAATGCCTCCAATGACTGTGAGATCCTTCAAGAAGACATGAACCAACTGGCCTTCTGGGAAAGGACTTGGGGTTTGACGTTCTACCCAGAAAAATACAGCATCCTAAGAGTTTACAGGAAGAAATCACCAACCTTGTAGGAATATACACTCAAGGGGTATACGTTAGCAAATAAGCAGGCAACAAAAATATCTCTGGGTTAAAATGTCCAGAGACCTCTCTAGGAAAAGGCACATGAACAAGATAGTGAAAAAAGGGAACTGTCACCTTGGTTTCCTGCGCTGCATCATCCAAATTAATAATGAAGAAGTAAAACGCGCAGCATATTTCACTCTGATTCGACCAGGTTTTGAGCATTGCTCGATTTTGTGAAATCCACATAATAAAGATCTAATAAATAAGACAGAGATAGTTTAAAGTGCTAGATTCACCACAAAAAAAATATCGTAACACTAGCAGTGTCAGTGCAATGTTGAACGATCACCAGTAGGAATCACTCGAATCGAGGTGAATCAAGACCCAGCTGACCATGTTGTACAAGGTTGCGAACAACCTAGTGGACATATCAGCGGACAAATACTAGACCCTGGCATATAGCTAAACTAGGGAAAACCACAGGAAAAAGTTCCATGAATGTCAGCATCGACAAATTGTTTCAAGTTTAGCTTCTTCCCATGTGCAGTAGGGCCTTGGAACAAATTACCAGCAATAAATGCAGCAACTCCTGACATGGTATGGCACAAGCAGGAGCTTTTTAAAATCACATTCTAATGAACTAGTAAGGTACAACTAAGACCTAGTGATTCTCAAGGCTATGCCGGTTGAAGTTTTTTTTTTTATCTCATCGCCGCTACGGTAGCCGGATTTGTCTGAGTACGAAGGAACGAAAAACGTACACTGACACTCTTTTACTTATTTCTGCCTTTCCTGGCATTACTCTTCTGACTGTCCTATCACTTCCGTCTTTACTTTATTTTTGACCACGCACCACCCGTTGCTTAATAGTCAAGTGTAACTGCGTCAACGTATTTATAGACATAAACACAATATACATGTATAGAATTATAAAAGTAGATCTTGCAAGCAGCCATTTACAATAATGCATCATGGAAGATTAGAAAATACATGCATAGAATTATGGCGGTGATCCCCCTCCATAGATAACATGATATGGGATTAGTTTGCACATACAAGAATGAACATTTGACACCAAATGATGAAAAAAGCTGTGGGACTAGTGGCACATATAATAATCAACATTTAACACGAATTGCTGATAAAAAAGCTTAACATAAATCGAAATTAAACAGAGAATTTATAATATTTATCTATTGTAACTATTATGCTGATTACATAGATTGAAATTTGTCCATACATCAATGAAAACCAGGTAAGTTAATTAGCAATGTCTGCTAGCTACATCTCTACTTTGAATTGAAAATTATTAATAAGCACAATTTATCTTCAGGGAAGCATGGGCGCCTACACACATGGGAATTTAGAATGAATTAAACAGTGCTTATTAAGGCCATATATTTGCAAGGAAATCACAGGAAAGAAAATGTTAAATCAAAAATATATTTTCTTGAGTTTCATTCAGGACAACATAATAATGGCTATATGTGTCCAATAAAACTTGCTTACGGAACATCTAGTCGTCTAAGTTGAACTGATTAACCATCAACAAAGAGACATTACGGAAAGTCTTGTCAGTAAGCAGTATACTAGTTCCAAAATGTCAGATAAACAGAGGAAGATTTACAGAATCAAACGAACGGAACCAAACGGACTTTGAATTAATGCCATGGAGCAAGAGTAATAAAAGAAACTAATGAAATGCAAGAGAAATGGAATACAATACGCGATGATGAGACTCCTTCCTGCTGAGCAGGGAGAAAGTACGAATCAACAAAATTGCGATATTAAGACTCCTTTCTCTGACCAGGGAGAATTAACACTCGCCATACTCTATGGATTAAAAGAATACTTATCGCAATGAAAAACGGGACTTATGATTCATATTACGTAAGAAATATTTAAACAACTTAAACGAATGCGAAGAACACTTATAGCTAAATTTTCAACATTTACTGATTACGATTAAACTGACTAAACTAAACAATTATTTATGTATTACTTTAATAAATTATTATTCGATTATTAAATTATTAGTAACCTAACTATAGCCACTTAGTATTATAATTACGATCAAAATTTTAATTCATGTATTAGACAAGAGACTCGTGGCACCTGAGCTAGTGTTCACGTGACCGCGAAAGCGTAGTGTGAATGCTGCTCGTGCCTAAATAAGATCTCAAACAACCCATGCGCAATGCATAAACATTATAACAGATATCTATTTATTAAAACTATAAAACTATGCTTAATAGAAAGAACAAATTAAATATAAACTAATTTAATTTAGCTTTTAGTTATTAAACTTTAGACATAAAAGAAATTGATTATGAATATAATAACAACTACATAAATTTTATATATTAAAAGAAATAAATTTTTTGAATGGTGTAGAACCTCTTACTCAAAATTTAATAGAAACGAAATTTAATAAAATTAATATAAGAAAAACACACATATGGAAAAAACCCATGAACATATAAAATACTTTAACTTTTGTCACAAAGGGGTTACTCAAATGATGTCAGTCTGAGAGTAACCACACCAATAAAAACAGATGTCATCCGACTTGTTTAAATATTGACACTCACATGTCTGAATAGTTAACTAGTTTACACATCATCAGTGTGATGTCTTATCGTATGACTTGGTTACACATCATTAGTGTGAGGTCTTATCGTATGACTTGGTTACACATCATCAGTGTGATGTCTTATCGTATGACTTGGTTACACATCATCAGTGTGATGTCTTATCGTATGACTTGTTTACACATCATCAGAGCAAGGTCTTATCGTATGACTTGTTTACACATCATTAGTGTGATGTCTTATCGTATGACTTGGTTACACATCATTAGTGTGAGGTCTTATCGTATGACTTGTTTACATATCATCAGTGTGATGTCTTATCGTATGACTTGGTTACACATCATTAGTGTGATGTCTTATCGTATGACTTGGTTACACATCATTAGTGTGATGTCTTATCGTATAACTTGGTTACACATCATTTGTGTGATGTCTTATCGTATGACTTGTTCACACATCATTAGTGTGATGTCTTATCGTATGACTTGTTTACACATCATCAGTGTGATGTCTTATCGTATGACTTGGTTACACATCATTAGTGTGAGGTCTTTTCGTTTGGCTTGTTTACACATGATCAGTGTGAGGTCTCATCGTATGATTCGTTTACACATCATCGGTGTTAGGTCTTATCGTATGACTTGTTTACACATCATCAGTGTGAGTTCTTATTGTCTGACTTGATTGCACATCATCATCTTATCATATGACATGCTTACACCTCATCATTTGAGGTCTCACACTGACTTATTTACACCTCATAATTGTGAGGTTTTTGTATGACTTGCTGTATTATCGTATGACTTGCTTGCACATCATCAGTGTCAGGTCTTTTCGTATCACCTGTTTACACATCAACATTTTGAGGTCTTATAATGTGTCTTGTTTACACATCAGCATTTCGAGGTCTTATCATGTGACTTGTTTACACATCAACAATGCGAGGTCTTATCATATGGTTTGTTTACATACCAACGTTCAGAAGATTGCGTAACTGGAGTATATTCATTCATTTATCAGTCAATTAACTTAAATTTTAGAGAATAAAATAATTGCATTTTTCCGTTAGGTATATCTTTCAATACACGTTTTAGTTACAAGCCGAATAGGTAATAGGGCGCTGATATTTTTTTTTTATACACCACTGACTGTCAATATTGTAACAACTCATCCGATAATTTTGAAACTTTTTTTTCTCGGGATTTGTAGTAAAGTTCATTTAATAAGCGAAACATACAGATTGTACAGTTTGAGAACTGATTCTCAAAACGTTTAAACAGAGATTAATGCTTCCAAGAATTTTGTACGTTTAAATAAGCGAAAATTGATATCAATAAGGGTAAGATACATCTTTGTGTCAGAGTGGTATAAATCGTTCAGTAATTGTATTATTCGGTAATTGGTTCATTATTCGTTTTATAAGTAAGTACAATTATTGTAAAATTGCAATTAGGCTTTTTATAAACTCATTGACATTATAGCGCTATTAAAATATGAATTCACGTAATGCGTTTGTTAAGATAGTTGTTTTTAGTAAAAGTATTAAGATTGAAATTGTCTTCTAAATCGTATTAGAAGTGATTTTTTAAAATTAAATTATATTGAAAGCAATTTTGCACTAAACAATAATGAGATTAATATTGATTTATTTTCGAGCCGCAGCTGTGCGCTATTTTGGTAAAAGATCACGCTTGTGTGAGCAGATACTTTCTCCTGCATTTAAAGGTCAACGACAACAATTTTTTTTATAGATTTGATGACAAGCTGATAATAGGAAATTATACAACTCACTTGTACACAAAGTCTGAAAATTTATAATTCACGCGTTTTCCTGTGCGAAAGGGGTGAGTGTTGTTCTGATTCTATAGGTACGGACGTGTATAAAAATCCAAGCAGCCTCCAGTAAAAATCAGTCCGTTCGAGAATCAGAGACAGACTCTTCTCTTTCCTTACAGGTAAGAAGTGTTTGTGTCCGTAAACTTTTTAAACTATAGGAAGCTTTTAGAGTTGAGATCTTCATAGTAAAGTTCAATCTAGACTTGATATTTTTGTAACATTTTGCGAGTTCTTACTATTATAATGTAATAGAATGTTTTATTGTTTCAAAAAACTTATATTCATTTGTATTCAGGGTATGTATTATTGTAAAAGACTAATTCCTACCAATTTCATTCTTAGATTTAATCTGGAAATAAAAAATTCTTTAAGTAATAAAGAACAATGTTTTAGTAACCTATTCCAAATTAGTAATCTATTGTAAATTTAGTTAAATACATTTCTTTAAAATGACTGTTGCATTAAACGCAACTATTAAAATTTGTACTCTTTTGGTTATCATGAATTTATATTGTATTCTAAAGCACAGAAAGTATATAAATGAATGAAGTTGGTAAGCTCAAAGGAAAAGTATAACTTTATATGTATTTCATGTATTTTCAATATAAAGGCTTTATAACATGTATCGATAGAATCTACATTATATATCTATATAGCTAAATAAAATAAGTCCGTTCAAGAATCAGAGACAGACTCTTCTCTTTCCTTACAGCGATTCCCGCTGTATCTCTCGCATTGCCAAATTTATTTAACAGAAATGTAGCCGTATCTACACAATTACGAGTGACACCTTCATCTTCAAAAAAGCCAGCCCCTCCCCCCTCTCTCTCTCTCTCTCTCTCTCTCTCTCTCTCTCTCTCTCTCTCTCTCTCTCTCTCTCTCTCTCTCTCTCTCTCTCTCTCTCTCTCTCTCTCTCTCTCCGGCCATTTTATAGAACATTGCTAAGAGTTTATGAGAAAAATAATAAAAAAGACAACACTCGTAAAACTTAAATTGAGATATAAAATTTAGAATTGGCAAATTTCATGTAATCTGTTTGGAAACTTCCTGTCACAGCAAAAACTTGCAGACGAAAGATATTTCTTTATTTTAAAAATAACTCTGTTGATCTGAGCAAAAGACTAATCCCGATGTCTTAAATATCACTCAACGTTTTCCGGATAGAAACATGCTTGCACGATTGTGTCTTTCATTATCTTTACCTGATGATTTTCTTTGTAATTATATAATTAATAAATGGAGGCTTTTATTTGTATAGTTAAATGTCACATAGTTCCTAACTGTAAAGTCTCATATCATTTATCTATGCTAGAACACTGTAAGGGAACTCATCGTACTCCTTAGGTAGGTGATAAATAGTTGGTGATTTATTCGATAATTTCAAATTCTTAGATATATACAACATTGACACAATATGTCTGTTAAAATTATGTTAACGTATTTAATAATAATTCAACACAAATGCTAAGAAATCGTGGATAGAGTAATATGCGTAAATAGGACAGCGACTATATATCATTGCTAAAGACGAGTTACTAAGCTGATCCAAGTCTTGAATTCCATATAATCATAAACCTATACGATCCTATTTATCTGACAAAAAAATGACAAATAACTTTCTTTTCGTTGTGTCATCAAATTTGGACTTAAATATTCTTCCTTAGTTCTGAAAAAGCCGTTACAAATTGATAGACGAGTGAAACAGATATAGCTATGATGCTGATCAAATGTTGAGCAGTAAGTGCCTGATATGAAAGTCCCAATGAATCCGAGATATTTTTTTATTTAATGCAAACCAATTTAGTCATAATGCACACATAGTGAATTAGCGTTAAGTCGTTGTGGACTTTGCATTAGAGTGTGCAGAGCGCACATATGGCTAGCTATATGCATTTTGTAATATATGTAGAAAAATTTAAATTATTTTTCCGCCGTTAGATAAAAGCATACATATTTTTGCCGACCCAGTGATATTTATAATTTTGATTTTTAATGCATCCCTATATGTACAAAAAATAATTCTAGTAACCCAAATCTCTCTTCGTATTTTATTTCTATAAAATAATAAAAATAAAAAGGGTCCACCACACCACCGCAGATGTAGCTCCGCAGACATGCTCTGGTATATTTTTCATTTTGCAACTTTTAATGTTCTGGTACCTCAATACTGGTTGAAAAAAGATAGAAAAAGAGTACACACACATACACACACATACACACACTAATCAATTAAACAAAAACAAAATATTATTGGGTAAGTTAATTTATATTCTTTATCACTACTTTGAATTAACCTTTGCCTTGATCCGTCTAAATATATATTGTAAACGATATACTGAAGTCGTGTCTCAACATTACAATTAGTTAAATTTTCAACACCATTGTCAAAGTCATGATAAGAATACAAATTGTCTCTCTATAAGTATTTACCATACACACCAGGTCGATGAGTACTTGTTCCTTAATTACCCCGTACCAATTACTTAGTTGGTAGTTTGAAGCCAGACCATAATTGGACGCATAATATCGTGAATCGGGGTACAATCGTGATAATATATTGGAGCAACCAGGTCACGTGAATCATACATTAATGTTTGGTTTGCATCCATGTCATGGATCTGATGGGTGCAACTAAGTATGCAAAATCGCAATTACTTTATTTCCATTTTAAACTGTAATTACTTCCAACAGAAAATAATCACGTTTTCGGCACCTTAAAGTCACTCATCACACCTCTCCTGATTAAAAAGCACTAATACAAATCTCTTCTTATAAGAGATTCTTCAAAGCCCATAGACGGATTTTATCTATATATCAGCTTTATTTATTATATGTCCATCTAGGTAAAAATGTCCAGCAAAAGTTATGTATTTACCGCTCGGACTCAGCAGACTTTCTGCAAGACAATACCGGAGCTACTTCGCGTACATAACGAAAAGATTCCCGACAGTGAGGCGTTTGTATTTTTTACATCTGAGATGGAAAGAACTAGCATGACTTGGAAAGAACTGTATGTTGGTTCAAAAAACTTCGCTAGAAGTCTTCTTGGACTTGGAGTAAAACCGAAAGATACAGTAGCTATTAGTGGACCAAACTGTCCATCTTGGCTATTTGCAGTATTCGGTTCTATGATGGTTGGAGCAATACCGGCCGATGTAACCTTTGGCTACTCTGATGGAAGTGACGTCATCGCTCTCTTACAAAAGATGGATAATGTTTCTACGTTTATTTTGCATCCAGGCTTTCATGATCAAAAGTGGACAATTTTTAAAGCGTTCCTCACTGAATTCGACAGTCAAGGGAATATAAAATGTGATCAGGTGCCCTCACTAAAACACCTTGTCTTCATGGAAAAACCGGAAAAGGAAACATATATGTTACTAGTGGAGGACCTGGCTAAAATATACTTTTCAACCGACAATCCGTTGCCAAATGTTGACTCAAACAATGTCGCCTTTCTCTTTCAGACATCCGGTAGCACCGGGCTGTCAAAGTTGGTTGCTCATTCCCATCGCTCCTTATCGTACTTCCTTAGTAATGTGTATGGCGAAGGCATAACGGAGCGCTACAATGACCAGAGTTTTGGCTTTATTTCTGGCTTTCCTTTTGAAGTAGTAACTGGAATTAAAAGAGTTACTGGGTGGTCCACCAAAGAAGACTACGATCCTTTTGAAGTCATGATTAAAGCAGTGCAGAAGGAGAGATGCTCCGTGATCTACATGTTACCACCAACTGTTCAAAGACTACTGGACTCTAAGGTAAAATCAACAATAAGCATACAGAAATGTGAAATTTTCTTCTGCTATACATTCAAATGCTTAACCTCTCTCTCTCTCTCTCTCTCTCTCTCTCTCTCTCTCTCTCTCTCTCTCTCTCTCTCTCTCTCTCTCTCTCTCTCTCTCTCTCTCTCTCTCTCAGCCCATTCATACACCTGTAAAAGAATAACTAAGCTAACCTTAAGTAACTATCATTACAAGTGCAATCAGATTCCTGTGGCTGAAAATGACGAAATGTTACGTAAAATGGTTTTAGACTAAACTTAAATTTTGAGGGACAACCGTTCTTCCAATGCTGTGTGTAAAGGTTTTGTTTTTAAATGCACAATGAAATTAGAAATTGTTGCGAGATTGTAATCCATGCGAAACGTGTGACCAAACAACGGTTTTCATTGTCAAAACGTGACATTCTGAGTTGAAAAAATATATAGGTCGCATTAATTTGAATTAATAATTGTGCATGCGCACGATATCTCGCATTATGTTCGATACAAAATATATTCTTAAATTTGTACTATGTTTGGTAAGGAGATAAAAGTCATGGATTTAGTAGATTTCATATCAGAAATGTATTCTATTTCTGCGCATTTGATTTTTTCCTATCTTTTCGGAGCACAAGTAGAGAATCTATTACTGATGTGACTTATTCGCAACGTTCATATTAATATACGGAAGAATTTATTTTGTTGAACTCATTTGATTCGAAAAACTGGATGGCTCAAACTTACTCTTAATAGAATATTAAAAATAATAATATGAAAAATAATTATATCGAACCGTGTTTTCACAAACATTGGATCACTCTAAGTTTTGGATCCCTTGGGTGTCTTCGATTTTGAGATTCTTCTGTATCGGTCTTTCTATTATACACAAGTAATTATGCACAAAGTTCGATTTATATTTATGTAATTGAAAACAACATATATGATGCTATTCCAGGAAAGCCTTCCGGTTGATTGGCCCGTAAAGACAATCGCGTGTAGCGGACAACCACTATCCTCATACTTGGCTTCAGTAATTGGTACAGTAAGTGAAACCTTTCTGGCTGTCTATGGTGCAACAGAGAGCTTCCAATGTTGTCGTAAAGTTGTATCAAATCCAAACGAATTCAAGAATTTTAACTGCGGAAAACCTACGAATGGGGTGGAGATAAAAATCGTCGACGATGAAGGAAATATTGCCCCAATCAACACTCGTGGAGAGATCTATGTCCGAAGTCACCATAATTTTAAATGTTATGTCAACGATCCAGAAGGAACAAGCAGGGTGAAAACTGAGAGTGGATGGTACAAAACAGATGACATTGGTTACATTGATGAAAATGGGGAGGTTTTTGCTGAAGGACGAAAGAGCGATGTCATTATATCTGGTGGCACTAATGTTATCCCAACAATATTGGAAGCAGTTCTCTCCTCATTGCAAGGAGTCAAAGACGCGATAGTCGTTCCCATTCCTCATCCGGTCATGTATCAGGTGATTTGTGCATGCGTTATTCCTGATCCCGGATTTGAACTGACAGAGGAAAAACTCCGCGGTCTGTGCGAGAAGAAGTACTTGGACAAGCTGCGATCATTTACAGTAGTTCCTACCCACTACATCTTGTATGAGGAATTTCCTAAAAGTCGCACTGGAAAAACGGATAGGAAGAAACTTATGATGGAAGCGCATGAAAGATTCCAGTAAAAACATTATATCAGGACCCGTAAAGTCTGATGAGGAATGTATACATGGAAATTATATTGTTATGACTCTGTGCTCTTAAACTAAGAAAAGAGCGAAAAGCGAGAAAGTTTTATAAAATTGAACAAATGATGTATTTCCGTATCAGAGAAAGTTAAAAATAAAAATTAACTTTCAGTATGATGAATAAAATCCTAGGTGGTCCTAAAATTTCTATCACACGTCCAAATATATCGAGAATTACAAACGATTTTTCAAGGATATTCAGAATACAGTTCAATCTATTGTTATTGTATCAATAGTCTTGGTGTATCACATTGATTTAATCGAAAATGTTTTAAATGAATTCATAATAATTCAAAAGCAGCAGTTAAATTCTAATATATGAACACTTTGTAATTCCAATGAATAATTGAAATAAAAAAATTAAATTCACACATCTCAATTGAACATAATTATTTGAATCATCTAGAACTGATTTTTATGCCAGAAATAATTAATACTCAGTAAATCATCTCTTATATAAAACAAACTAAGACTCATTTTCAGAAGCAGAACAAATGTTCAATAATGATTTTGAAATCGTATTAATTTTGTCAACGAAGTATGAAGTATTTTAGTAGCTAGCCATTCATAAATTGGGTCAGTTTGGGTTTTTAAGAAAAGCCATGACATGAACTCATATCTCATCAATATGTTTACTTTTACCCTGTAACCATGTAATGTCTTGATATCTGTAGCATACGGTGTATTGGAATTCAGATATTTTTTAATCGATTTGTAAGGTATATTAAACATAAATTCCGTGCAGAAATTTATATTAGAGGGAACGTTGTGAAGGTCCCTGAAATTAATCTTACGATTCATGACACAAGTTTACATGTCAGGAATGACACAAGATTAATCTATGTTGAGGTTTGGACCTATACAAAGCATTATAGTAGGCCCAGTTATAAATTACCATACTGTAGTGCGAACCCATCAAGATGCAATTAAACACACAAAACAGTTGTATCACTATATATATATATATATATATATATATATATATATATATATATATATATATATATATATATATATATATATATATATATATATATATATAATATAATAGAATATAAATATAAAATATAAATAAATTTTTAGGTGATAGCAGTATATTTCAGGGTAATATTTTAAATAACATCGAAAATAAAAAAGAGAAACCAAATGTGTGACTACACCTTCGAATATGCATTGAAGCAATCTACGGTCTATTTCGTAAACTAATTTTCATGTACCTTAATTCAAAACCAATTTGCACAAAACATCTTTAACATATTCTTTAGCAGTGTTATGTGGAATGTATTTCTTAGTTACATTAAACAAATACCAACACAGTTCTTTTTTTAAAACAGCGTTTCACAAACACGTGCTTTCTGATTATGCCAGATCTCAGACAAATTGAGATGTCTCACTCTAACACCTCAACTTCTTTCCCAGTTCCAAATTCTATAAGGTATTATTATTATTATTATTATTATTATTATTATTATTATTATTATTATTATTATTATTATTATTATTATTATTATTGGTAAGAATAGTAGTATGTGTAGTAGTACGTGTAGTAATAGTACGTCAAGTATTACTGCAGATAAACTGTACAATTATTTCTTCACACGGCAAGAAAAGTATAGCTATATCTTTCCCATAAAAGAACTGAAATCTGCACATAAAACTAAGGAATTTATTGTTGTGGGGCTTAACGCCATTTTTCAGCACACGATACATGGCGGCCAGTATTAATGGTGGAGGAAGAAAACGGGAAATCCGCGGAAAGAACTATCGACTCACTGTACAATTATTTCTTCACACGGCAAGAAAAGTATAGCTATATCTTTCCCATAAAAGAACTGAAATCTGCACATAAAACTAAGGAATTTATTGTTGTGGGGCTTAACGCCATTTTTCAGCACACGATACATGGCGGCCAGTATTAATGGTGGAGGAAGAAAACGGGAAATCCGCGGAAAGAACTATCGACTCACGAGAAGCTATTGGCAAGCTTTCGCACATATCCACATTCGCAGAATCTTAAACTCGAACACACGCAGATAGAGGTGAGATGGCAGTGATCCGTAACGGAGAGCGCTTTTAGACCACTGGGCCACTTGGACCCCAAACTAAGGAATAAACAGAAATGATAGTCATGTTACATGTTGGTTAATTAGTCATGTTTATTTAGCTTCTTTGGTATAAGAATGCTGAACATAGAAGTCGATTTAATTTACATAGTTATCTTATTTGATCCCCACCCCTTTTCAAGTATACTAATTTATAGCCGAGTGTATATTTCAACGAAATTAATATGCATGTATTTGTAATGAGAACTATCTGTGTCCCAATTAAACCTCCACACATGACCTCGTTTGTTCTGGATATCACTGGATCTTGCTAGAATGACATTTGTTGAAACTTGAACAAACTGTTAATTGTGGGCTATCAAAGCGCATAAAGTTGTCAAAAACAAAAACAGCCACAAAGTCTGGTGTACAAGAGAATGTTATCGAAAAGCTACATTGCCGCCTTAAGAGAGAAGCCTGTTCCAGGCAGAACGATTCCCGATTCTTTACAACACTGGGCTTACGAAGCACCAGATGCACAGGCTTTCATTTTTCTTTCAACAGATTTTAATAAACAAAGTGTAACATGGAAAGAGCTAAACGAGAGATCTAGGGACTTTGGAAAGAGATTGATACAATTTGGTGTCAGAAGTGGGGATATAATCGCACTCAGTATTCCAAATTGTCCGGAATGGTTATACTCCGCGTTTGGGTCTGTAATAGCCGGAGCTATTCCGATCTCTATCACGTTTTCATTTGCGGATGGAAGTGACGTGTTGGCGATATTAACCAAGCTGGAGAAATGTTCAACCTTTATTCTGGATCCGAGTCCAGATGGTAGAACATGGGACATTTTAAAAACCTTCATGAATTCATTTTCTCCCAACGGATCTGTAAAGTCAACGAAGATCCCGTCTTTGCAGCGCTTGCTGCTTATATCTCGACCTAAAAGCAACGACGAAATTCTGCTTCTGGATGACTTTCTTAAAAGCGATGTTTCTGAAATTGATTTTCCTAAGATAGAGCCAGAACACATTGCCTTTCTCATTCAGACTTCAGGGACTACAGGAGTGCCTAAGGCCGTTGCGCACACACATCAGTCTCTTATGTCCGCTGGTTTGCACTGGGCTTCATTTTTTACTCACAAGGACAAACATTACTGTGATAGAAGTTTTGGCTGGACCGGAGGATTCCCGTATAACATTCTCATAACAGGAGAAACGAGACTGACGAGATCCAAATTGGCGGATAAAGTAGATGCGGCGGAGTTCATTCTGGATATCGTTCGTCGCGAGAAGTGTACGATTTTGACAGCTCTACCACATGTCCTGCATTCAGTGCTTTCAAAGAAGGTATCTCAGTTTATTTATCGAATACAGACAATAAGTTAGTCTGCAAAGGACGCACACACATCACCTATCATGCTTTGGGGGTAAATAAATATATTTGACTAATAGACTGAAATTTTACTCATTGAATTAAATAATCATTTTCTAATCAATAATATATACAACTTACTTGATCAAAGTGTCTAAAAGTACAATTTTTCCATCAGTTTCGTGCTTTTTAATGCTAATCATACAGCGGTTACCTGATCCTTGTGGTCAGTGTTCACAAGAAATGGTCTCGACGCACTTTGTTAGGATAAAACTACTATTCTTCCTGTATATAAAACTCAACTTTGCTTAAATAATGCATATCTTATGTCTTACATAATGCATATCTTATGTCTCACTTTTCAAAGCTGATTTAATGGTTCAGATACTATTAGAAAGAATTCGGTCTGGGTATCTCAACGTAGTATTCGTTACGCTACTTCATCATTCACTTTATGAATTATGCTTCACTTCCATCAATAATTTCAAGGTTGCCGGATGATTTCACATTCTTTATATGTGACCACCTATCTATGGAACCAATCCCAATAAGCTTCTATGGGGACAAAATAAATGGGGTTTGGTTTGATACGTTTTTCTTCATAAATTAGCAACCACATTTTGATGATTGTCACCGAGTCCGTCCCAGATGTAGATGCATAATCCGAATTGCGAATACATACATACATACATACATACATACATACATACATACATACATACATACATACATACATACATACATACATACATACATATATATATATATATATATATATATATATATATATATATATATATATATATATATATATATATATATATATATTCTCATACATATGTTGCAATACAAAACTAGATTTTTAACAAAATAAATTTTGTAATAAACGAGAGATTGAATAATTATAATATATTTTTATGCATGCAGAGCCCATAACCCTCGTGGATATTAAATTCACTTAGGGCTCGAAATATATGGGCATGAATGAAAAAGGGAGTTTACAAAGGACATTTTGGATTCCCTTGTCAGCTTACATCCTTGTTTGTAAAGCTTTCTGTGTATGGATCCATATACCAAAGAACATAACTGTCTGTAAAATCCCTGTTATTAGCTTTTCCATCTTATTGACCAACAGTTGTATTAAATACACATAAAAGTAATTAGATCACAATTTCTAATGTTGAACTATAAACATTGCAAAATATACAATTTCCAGAGCTTAACTTTTTAACATGTTTGATTTTTCAGGTACATTTAAAATGTATTCAGTGTTATGGGTGGTAAGGGTATATTAAACAGTCTATAAGCCAAGTCTAAGATAATGTTGTCTTTCATTCAGGGACAAGGTGATTTCCAATTGGAGGCAATCATCACGGCAGGACAACCATTATCTGGGCATGCCTCAGCTGTTGTAGGGTCATTATGTCGGCGACTGACACTCTTCTATGCCGGGACGGAAATCTTTCTGGTGTCGGCCAAAGTCATCGACGAAGCCAATATCGACGATCCGTATTCGAGTGGAAGACCTCAGGAAGGGGTTGAGATAAAAATAGTAAACGATTCAGATGAATTAGTGCCGATATGGTTTCAGGGTGAAATTTACGTTCGTTCATCAAGTGTATTTCTGAAATATTACAATGATGAAGAGAAAACGAACAGTGTAAAACGTCAGGATGGTTGGTACAAAACTGACGATGTAGGCTTTATGAATGAAGCAGGCGAAATCACTGTACTCGGCCGGAAGTCAGACATGATGATTTCAGGTGGGGTGAATGTAATGCCCTCTGTTATAGAAAAAATTTTGAAAACTAATCCAAGTGTGATGGATGTCTGTGTCGTGCCCATTCCTGATTTCGTTATGTTCCAAGTAGTGTGCGCATGCATAATTCCATTTACTTATGCCGATAAGGCCGAGATAGAGGACTCCCTGAGAAAATTTTGTGAAGCTCATTTGTTCACTGTGATTCCTAAATACTACGTCTTCTTTGATTCCTTTCCGCAAGCAAGCACAGGAAAGATTGACAGAAAAGCATTATCAATCAGAGCTCAGGAACAATTGGGAATGAACTGAAGGTGAAAATTTGCACTAACTAAGAAAACAACAGAAAATTAAATCTTCGAGTATGTATGTATGTATGTATGTATGTATGTATGTATGTATGTATGTATGTATGTATGTATGTATGTATGTATGTATGTATGTAGGTAGGTAGGTAGGTAGGTAGGTAGGTAGGTAGGTAGGTATAATGATTTTTATTTCTGCTTCCAAAGAGATTTTATTCGGTTGTTTTCATTATTATCTAATTATAGAGGTACATTTTGGTAGTATTAATTAATACACCAGACACTAAAGATATAATATAGTATACAATAACAATGATTGGCATTGGTCCTTCGCGTTAAAATAATATTTTGTGTCTGTATTATTAATGTCATAGTTAGTATGAAGAGCAAGGGAATTACCAATGAATATGTCTTATCTTCAAGACGATTCTAATTTAAGAAAACCCAATAAGTTAGACATAGGAATGCGGTATACTATATCTTTAATATCTGAAGTATACCGTATATTTGATTAGAAATATTGTTGTTATAAACTAGCAAGGTATATTAAACATAAACCTTTCATATTTATGTAATAGGTATAAGGCACAGATGGACAGGAACATACGTACGTATGTCTGTCTGTCTGTCTGTCTGTCTGTCTGTCTGTCTGTCTGTCTGTATGTATGTATGTATGTATGTATGTATGTATGTATGTATGTATGTATGTATGTTGTTGTTGTTGGGCTTAACGCCATTTTTCAGCACATGATAGGCTAATCATGCCGGCCAGTATTAATGGTGGAGGAAGAAACCGGGAAATCACCGAAAAGAACCACCGACTCACGAGAAGCTACTGGCAAGCTTTCTCACATATCCACATTCGCCGAATCCTAGACTCGAACACACGCAGACAGAGGTGAGATGGCAGTGATCCGTAACGGAAAGCGCTTTAGACCACTCGGCCACTCGGGGCCCCTATGTATGTATGTATGTATGTATGTATGTATGTATGTATGTATGTATGTATGTATGTATGTATGTATGTATGTATGTATGTATGTATGTATGTATGTATGTATGTATGTATGTATGTATCAATGTGAGAATGTATGAAAGTAAACAATGTGACCAAAGCATTTGCATTTCCATTGCCAAGAATCGACGACTGCATTGACAATAATACAAATGCAAATATGTCACAAAATTTGGCCTTTTGAATGGATTTCAGCAAATTTCACTTCCGAAAAGGCCAAAAGAAAAATAGACTTTTCCAATATAAAGTGATGTCGTTTGGGATGAAAGGCCTTGTACTTTTCAACACATAATGAATATGAATACATCTCGTCTATAAATTGCGATACTTACATTGATGATGTCATCATCTACAACGACGCCTGCAAAGATCATTAAGAGCCATTTCGGAAATTCTTTAACAGACCTACAGAAACAAGTGTAAAAATCAATTTATACAAAAGTAATGGCTTTTTATTGCTTGTAGATACAAGTATATTTTAGGACCTGGATAACTTAAACATATAGCTGCTAAAATCAAGTCTATCTCTGAATTATTTGTGCGTACCAGTACAAAACAACTGATACGAATTTTGGGTATAGGTAGCTACTATCGGAAATTTTTGTTCGCATTTTTCCATAATG
This sequence comes from Potamilus streckersoni, assembly GCA_016746295.1. Taxonomy (NCBI): domain Eukaryota; kingdom Metazoa; phylum Mollusca; class Bivalvia; order Unionida; family Unionidae; genus Potamilus; species Potamilus streckersoni. Next base: position 1,524,878 of record JAEAOA010002087.1, read on the forward strand.
CTGAACCCCTGATACATTAATTGAGTAAGAAAACCAAGTTTCCTTGGTCTGAAAAATGTCAGGAATTTTGATAAGTCAAGGGCTATAGTTAATAGAGCACCAATTCTCTCAGCTCCAAATTTCTGTCAAAATGTCCTTTGATGCTAGTGAGGTTGGGGTTGGTGCTGCATTGATTAAAGAAGACAAATGGTGCAGATCATTCAGTCTGACATTTTCCTAAGAAATTGAATAAGCACCAGAAAAAGTATTCCACAACCGAGAAGGAATTTTGACTTTGATGTCGGCATTGCAATGCTTTGAAATATTTATTAGTTAAGCTCCTTCTCCGATTCTTTTATTTAGTGATCACAACCCTCTTACTTTCGTTGGCTAGATGAAAAACAAACTTTAGAGATTATTAAGGTGGAGTTTGATGTTACCGAAATAAAATATTGACAGCAGTCATATTATGGAAAACGACAATTTAATATCAGGTGCACTTTTATGTTTACAGTAATATTATATTGATTCACGTATACTCTGTGTAATTCATAACATTTCTTCTTATGTAAAAATATTTAAATCACACGTGTATTTGACTAATACAAACAAAAAAAAGCTTTACTGCATAAATCTTTATTATTCTTTATAAACGGAAGAATTATATATATATATATATATATATATATATATATATATATATATATATATATATATATATATATATATATAATTTTATATTTTATATATCTATATTTAATTTCCATGATTTGGGGTTTTAACTTTCTTTAATTTCATTGTATGTTCTGGGTAACAAACATACATTGTATTCAGTTGCTGACCTTGACCAAAATCAGTGACAATTATTTAAGTAACCGAGAAAGGATCATTGTGTTAAACCGAGTCAAGAACATTATATTTTTATGTAGTTATATTTTGACTACGTGACTTCTGTTACGTGTCTTATGGTCACACACTTTCTAATACTTCTAGAAAAATGAACGTCTGATCGTAACTGATGTTTTTCGGAAATCTGTTATTCGTGCCTTAAGGTCCGGCAGAATCAAGTGCATTATGTTGTGTCCAGTGATTCACTTGGGCTGGAATTTATTTCTGCAAATTATTCAACTTAAATGATCTTTCTCTGTAAATACCGACTGCTCATAGAAATGATATTTTTGTATAGAGACATTTACTGGGATGTAAAGTGATGTCAAGCTTTAAATTATATTATTGTGATTTAGCAAATGATTGTTGATACAACACTGTCGTGTGGGTCAAGACAGGTGCATCAACACATTCAGCTTTGGATTTAATGTGTATTGTGGAAATAAAGTTTATTAAGAACATGAATTATTAGGACTGTAATTCTAGGATTATTTTCGATTTTATTCGAAATCCGTAAGTTCATATTTTTACGCTATCACTTTGTATTCCACGGAAATAAATTACATGTTATAGTTTACAAATCTTGTTGTTTTTCACTCATTTCAATTGCTTATTTAAGACCATAGAGTCGTACTAAAGATTAAGTCTTCAAACTGGCTTTTCACAAGAACATGGTATATGTCGTTAATAAAACCAATTCTTTGTCATTTGTATCAGGAAAATAAAGATGTCTTATGTTGAACACATATTTCTATGATAATGCGCTGTTTGCTCTGTAGATTAATGCACTATTTGCTCTGTAGATTAATGCACCATTAGCTCTGTAGATTTTATTGAAGAACCCAAATTGATTTAATCAACATATTCAACAACAGATTGCTTAATGTTATCCCTTAGGCGAGCCTGTTCTAGACCTATAATTCTCCCTGCAGTTTTTCTTTGACAGATGTTTAAGTCATATAGTTGTTCTTGAGTCAAGTCTGACAACAATTCGCATCTATACATCATAGTAGGGAAAATTATTCTGGACCAGACTGTAGCGCTAATAACTGGATTCACATAATCCTTTCCTATGCCAATTCCAGCAATGAAACAGAAACCACACTGAAACAGCAATGTGAAACCAAAGAGGACGATCGCTTGAGACTTTTCATTCATCACGTGTATTTGAAGTCGCCCGTTTGGATCGAGTTTTGCAGTCCGGCAGAAGTGACACATTCCAAAGTCATGGACAGTATTCAACACGTGCAACAATCCAATGACAAGAAGCCGACGGCTATCCTTCCTGGTACGACACTCCCGAAAAGAAAGTCAAAGATAAATACTGGGAGCAGGAAGGCATCACTTTTTACCACGTGGAGAAAAACGAAAAAAAGGCGATCGTTTGGCAGAGTGATGTTAAATTGCTTGTGAGGAAAAATATTACAACGACCGTGTTTACAGAAGACGTAGTATTTGACAGAACCTTCCCGCTAATTCCAGATGATTTACGACAAAACCAAATAAATGAAACACGTGAACGTCGTTCGTGAGGCATTGATCTTAGTCAGTTACGAAGAAGAACTGAACTTTGTAAAAGCCGACGAATCTGGAAATGTCATCATTGCGGCTTCCGTGACATACAATGGTCGCTTAAAACGGTACGAACCTTTAGAACTGTTACGAGATCGTGTACTGTATTTTGATACTGACAGTTTCATCTACAGCGATAGACTAACATAGAATGAGACCATTTAAGAGCCTGGTCGGACGAGAATCTCATCGACAAGATTCGAAGTTTTGCAAGTGGCGGTCCCAAAACTTAACTACGAATACCGCGTCCCATAAAAAATGCACACGGAGTACAAAGTGAAAGGACTGATTCAATTATCGCACCAGTCGACTGGGAACATTTGCGTCTTGAAAGAAGCTTTGCAGTCTGTAAAGGATGGCAATTTCAAAGTGACCACCCACGAACCGCACAAGATTGTTCGTTTACCCACACGCCAAATTGTCAGCCGACCCTTGAAAAAAGTCTATCAAATCGTGTAAGCTTCCCAACCACTTCACTTTACCGTACGGTCACGCTGATATTGGTCAGTATATAAAAAGGGACAACGTCCAAGACCGATAGTTCATTGAAACTACGAATACCAAACAAGAAAGATGAATCTTTTCATACAGCAAGTATCAAACGTAAGACTCAAGTCCAACGAGAATCTTAAGCATGATGCTATGCCTTGCGATGGCAGGAATGCCGTACGCTATGACCTCAGCAATTTTAGTATCACATCATCATGGAAACTTTTCTGCGACTGTACCAACCATGGAAAGTGATGCTGTGCGTGTCAGACCTGACGGATGCGAAAGCGATGACACTCATCATGGTACACCTTTTCACTTTACTGGTTTTCATGGTGGATGCTATCATCATGAAATCATGCAACTACCACTATACGGATGTCATCCAAAACTAAACAAATTTTCTGCATATTTCACTCTACCCTCATCACAATAAACCTGTGAAAGTCAGGTCACTAGCCTCAATGTAGCTAGGGATCCGGTGCCAGGTATGATAGAAGAGGTGGAGAAATAAAGAGGCTTCATCCAGCATACGTATGAGAGAGGGAACATTGAAGGAAGCCCTTGATCACGTCATCTAAGTGAGGGGCTTCCTGATATTTAATTGAACAGACTGGTCTTTTGTCCAGTAATTACAAGCAATTACTTAAAATGAGTGGCGCCGTACGGAATAGTGTATTCTTAAGGTTTGTATATTGTGCCTGAACTAAAATGCGTTCAGGTTTCGTCTACGTGTACAGAGTTACCAGAGAGTGTTATTTTACGCCATAAATTATTTTAAAACAGTTCGGTTCACCCCATATGCATGATCAAAGTGGTTGCAAGGAGAAAACCGATAAACATCGATTGCAATGAATGCAGACTCAGTGTGCAAGTGGACTCCTTGTCACGGAGAGTCAACAGCGCTCTCATGGTAGGTCCTTCTACTTTCCTATTTTTCAACGGTGTTTAGAATTGACTGCAGGAGGTAAAATATGGACACTCCACCTCTGTGGTTCTAATACTGGATCGAAAAGCTTGGGATGTAGATGTCTTGTTGAACAGCTGAATGTCTCACAGTTGTTTTGCGTCTCCACTCTTGATTCTGATAACCACAAAAAGTGTTGGCTAAAGTATATGTCAGGTAGAAACTTTCACTGTAAATGGACATCATCTCACATCCAGCAGTCCGCTTAAGTTCGACACGCCCAATATGGTTAGGTCCGTTGCCGGCAGATATGACATCTATTTCGGCGTGGAGTGTCGAGTGGTCTTCTACAGATGTTGCAAACCGCTCCCTCATAGCTGAGCAATCTGTCTGCCCTCCTGGCTTCATCCTTCCACGTTATCTGCCGACCACACTGAACCGCTTTCGTACAGGACAGGGTCATTGTGAGGTCAGACCATGTTACACATTATTAGCAAATGTCCACTGACAAAATTCCCCGGGGGACAGCAAGCTCTGCACCTTGCTGATTATGACGTTAAATTGCTGAGCGAGCCCTGCACACACACACACATGTATGATGTATGGAGTGCTCAGGGAGGGGTAGTACCTCTGGTGGGGTAGCAGTCATACTCCCATGGGGTAGCTAGTCTACCTTTGGTCCCCACCTGTCACTCAACTCTCACCTGTCAGTAGCTGTAGCATGCGTATCGGCCACATCACGGGCAACGTCTTCGACTGGCTGGCTAAACCAGATTGAGGGGTTGAGGGTAGGGTAGCCGACTGGTCTCAAACCTTCGGTAATCTAGGTTTGTCTACCTAAGAATGTAAAGACTTGACTCGGCGGACTGCGCGGAGGAACCACCAGGTGGTCAACGGGCAGAAAGGAGGTTACAGCAAGCGTTGTGGAACGCGACTAGGGCGCAGTGAGACCCCTGAGACACTGCTGGCCATGCACGGCATCAAATCTATCTCCAGCCGTCTAGACTCTGTCTTGCCACTGGACCCAGATAGATGAGGACGATAGTGAGGGCGATGAGTGCGCAACTCATCCTCACTAAAATCCAATTCTCACGCGTATGTATATATATATATATATATATATATATATATATATATATATATATATATATATATATAAGAATATAAGATAGTAAAGTCTTTCTATTGCAAACAAGTGTTCCCCTTATATGTTTTTGAAACGTACCTTATCATCTGAAATGACAGAATATCCTTTCCTTTTTCAATTGGGCACTTAAAGATTGTTCTTCTAAGAAAAGGATGTTATTTTGTTTATATATGCTTTTGATTTAACTATTTATACACTTATTTGTCGCTAATGACAACTTTGAGTATGCAAGTGACCCTTGGTCTCCTTTGACCTCTAAAGACTACCTCATGACCATTAGAAAGAAACTACTGAGATCCCCATCCTTACACCATATATAAACTTTTTTCCCTGAAGAGACAAATGTATTCATGCAACAAACATTGGCCCTAGGGTCCATTTCTTGCTTTACCCCTGGGCATTAGAACCTGTCTTGATCCTTGCCCTGTAACTATGTATTCACTTATTGAGCAAGAAAAGGCACATTTATACGTGCCAGTGACATTGACCTTTGGGACCATCCATAACCCATAGGGTTATAGCCCTTTCATCACAAGTCATATATCAGCCCCCTATAACCATATATTTATTTACAGTGAATGAAAATACGTGTACACGTGCAAATGACATTGATTCCTGGGGCCATCAATATCTCCCTTTCCACCAGAGGAGGGTGGGACAAAGCCTTTTGGTCATATTCAGAAGCTACCAAGATTGGTCCAATAAATCAGCCCCCAACCCAACCCACCCACCCACCCCAGCCAAAACGTTTGTGTTGATAATGATGGGCGTGTGGATCTGATGTCACCTGTTCATTAAATTGTGCAATTTTGATGCATGTAAATCTTTACGGAATAACCTTGCGTACATTTTATTCACATACCGATAATTGGTAACAACCATATTAAGCGTGAAATTCAAAATAGACACAGGACAGATGGTTGTGCTATTCCACGTGAATTTGTGTGTGTATGCGTGTGTGTGATTGATTTACATTTTAAACGTAGCTTTAACAATTTTGTTTCAGTCATATCACTATGTTGTCTGCAGTGTGACAGTTCATAGTGATGTTTAGCACTGAGCATCATGCCTCAGACATGTAGTATGATGTCCCACCCAGTCACGTTATCCTAGCACCAGGCCAACCAGTCCTCTTAATGCTGAGCGTCAAGCGAGGCAGTTGCTAGTACCGCTTTAGAAAGTCATTGGTATGACTCAGCTGGGGTTTGAACCCGCGATCTCCCACATCCGAGGCGGACACTCTACTACTAGGCCACCGGAGCGGTCCACGTGAATTTATGTCACCAAACGTAGGATTTGCTTGGTAAATATAGTGTAGATGTCTCCAAAAGAACCCTTTTGCCGACGGTAACTCCAGCTGCGATAAATACCGGTAAGATAATAAAATATACACCGATGTAGGCAGCGAAATTTGGATGCAAATAATTGCAGCTTTAACTGAGTATGTGATATGAGCCTTTAACTTGAATTTCGATATCATCGTGGGCTAGGGGCTGATTTATTGTACTATACGAATATTACATCTTATAAACACATATTTATTTACAGAGCATGAAATTACACACTTATAAATGACATGAAATTCGCAGTCATTCTTGCGTACAAGGACTAAGTCCTTATTTCATAACTTGACAAAGATTGATATCCCAATCCAAGGGCAGTTTACTTCTTGTAGATCAATTTGCATGGGGCAAAAAACGTGTGAAGACTCCAAACTCTTTTTTTTTAAAATTTAGTTAAATCTTAGACACAAAGTTCAGTTTTGTTTTACATTTATTAGTTTTAATATAAAACACAGTCTTTTAATCTAATTCACTTTCAGAAACACGCAACAATCTTATAATAAATAAGAATGTTGCAATTTAAAAGAATTCCTGAGTGACTAAATATACTTTATTATTTGCTGTTACGAGTATAGATAATTAACGTACTTGCAAATTTACATTATAATGTCTACATTGAATATGTTGCTATTTGATACTTTTATTGCTATAATTTCTGTCAATATGCCTTTGTTACGTACAGGTCAATACATCCATCCATCCATCCATCCATCCATCC